>SJYA01001147.1:0-346142 GCA_006410615.1 Neotragus moschatus
GTGGTGTTGGAGAAGACTTTGGAGAGTCCCTTGGACTGCAAGGAGATCCAACCAGTCCATTCTAAAGGAGATCAGCCCTGGATATTCCTTGGAGGGAATGATGCTAAAGCTGAAACTCCAGTACTTTGGCCACCTCATGTGAAGAACTAACTCATTGGAGAAGACTCTGATTTGGGGATGGATTTCAGGCAGGAAGAAAAGGGGATAACAGAGCATGAGATGGCTGGATGGAATCACCAGCTCAATGGATGTGAGTTTGAATGAACTCAGGAGATGGTGATGGACAGGGAGGTCTGGCATGCTACAATTCACTGGGTTGCAAAGAGCTGAACACGACTGAGCGACTGAATTGAACTAAATAATATTTCACATGTTTGTGTCTAGAAAAATATACAGAAATGTTGAAAGTAGGAGGAGAAATTAAAAACTACCATGCAAACTAGTCAATTATTTTAACATCTAAGTTCTTAAATACCATAAACATGTACTTTCTTGTAACGTATAGTTGACTCATTACATTTCACAGAAATACTTTCGTATTTTGAAATGTAGTGTCTTCATGTAGTGTTTCATGTTATGATTTGAGGATAACCAATTTTTCAGAAATCCTTGGAATCTTTATTATTCTGGAAGCAAATATACTAAAATAATTGTAACTTTTATGCTAACAACATAAAAGTGCCAGATTTCAACTTTTCTGAAAAAAATCATGGTTTTAAAATTATTCAAAGCATTAACAGAAAACATATGGGGCTTCCTTTTTCTAGTAGTGGAAGCCTAGTTTAATGGAATCATTAATAACTGTAAACTCACATATTGGCTTCCCAGGTGGCTCAGTGGTAAAGAATAAGCAGGAGATGATGATTCAGTCTCTAGGTTGGGAAGACCGACTGGAGAAGGAAGTGGTGATCCACTCCAGCACTGTTGTCTGGGAAATGCCATGGACAGAGGAGCCTGGCAGGCTACAGTCCATGGGGTCTCAAAGAGTCAGATATGACTGAGAACACACACACACACAAACTCACATATTAACACATCAAAAAGAATAAATAAATCATAAGAGCAATGTGCCAAAGGGACAACAGCAAATGAACACCTTGACACATTTGCTTGAGCTCACAGAAAATCAAAGAGAAAAATATAGAAACAGAAGAAAATAATTACCTTCAAATGACTGACATCTGATAGCAAGAAGACAGTACAGTATCTTCCATCTGCTGGAAAGAAAAATGACCAAGTTAGAATGCTATAACCAGTGATAACATGTCAAGCTTGGAAGAAAAATAGCATTAAGATAAAAACTAGGAAAGTTCACTGCAGGAGATCCCATTGTAAAGGAAATTCTCTAGGGTGTATTTCAGGTAACAGGAAATTATTCCAGTGACAAGTGTCCCTACATGAAGTAATGAAGAACAAAAACGAAGAACATCAAATTGAAAAAGATAAAAAAATCACTGTGTGTGTGTAAGTAAAATAATGGTGGTGCTTCTTGACAGCTTAACCTTCTTCCTCTCCCCACACAGGTGATTAGCAAATTAATTTATAATTAAGGATTTAATGTTTTATGATGGAAAACATTCCTCAGGAATGGTTCTCTTAATAGTTTTCTACATTTTGTGGGGAATATGTAGGGAAGCCTGGTGTGCTGCGGTCATGAGATCTCAGAGTCAGACATGACTGAACAACTGAATTGAACTGAAAGCTGTGTAATATAGTAATTACAATTTATAAATCTAAGTTTAAAGATTTATTATCACCATTAAGAAGAACATAGTCCTTGAAACTCATGAGTAAGTGGTTGTTTACCGTCATTTGTTTTTAGTTTAAGATAGTTGAGTTCTGATGTGCATCAAGATATTTTCAATGAGCAAGGCTAAGTGATCAACATCATAGCTTCAGATACTTCATTGCCACTCTGGTAAACTGGAGTACTTGGTGACATTCAGCAAAGAGCTCAATCAGAGCTAGAGATTCACTCATTCAAAGTGAAATATTGTTGATTTACTGTATTTCTGGTGTACAGCCAAGTGATTCAGTTTTATACACACACACACACACACACACACACTTGCACATATATATTCTTTTCCAGTGTATGTTATTACAAGATATTGAATATAGTTCCTTGTGCTATATAGCTGGACCTTGTTTATTTTATGTATAGTGGTTTGCATCTGTTAATCCCAAACTCTTAATTTATCTTTCCTCCCTACTTTCTTCTTTCATAACCATGAATTTTTATGTCTATGGGTCTGTTTCTGCTTTACAATTTCATTTGTATCATTTGTTTAGATTCCACATATTAGTGATGTCATATTTGTCTTCCTCCTAGTGATGTCATATTTGTCTTCCTCCGACTTACTTCACTTAGTATGATGTTCTCTAGGTCCATCCATGTTTCCTTCTGTTTTATGGCTGAGTAACATTCCATTGTATATATACAACTCATCTTCTTTATTGATTCATCTGCCTATTACATTAGGTTTCTTCCCCATATGATTAACAGACAATTCATGCTTGAGTTAGAACTATTCCCATCTGCAACATGTTCCAGATACCTATCAGTGAATGAAATTTGCTAATATCACTTCTTTACAATTTGTAAGCTATTTGACTAAAGAGTAAACGCTTGCTTATGTAGACAACATTTCATGTGTTATGGTCTTTCATTAAAACATCATCAATGTTTTATTAAAATAGGATTTAATAAAAGCTACAGTATTTATGAAAATAGCATATATAATATATATATATAGTTTCTCATTACATTTAATATATATACTTAAATCTCAGACTAGTTAATTCTAGAATTTTATGAAAGGATTTTTACTATTTAGTTTTGTTTTTTTCAAACATAGTGTCAGTTCAGTTTAGTTCAGTCGCTCAATCGTGTTCGACTCTTTGCGACCCCATGAATTGCAGCACGCCAGGCCTCCTTGTCCATCACCAACTCCCGGAGTTCACTCAGACTCGTCCATCTAGTCAGTGATGTCATCCAGCCATCTCATCCTCGGCCGTCCCCTTCCTCTCCTGCCCCCAATCTCTCCCAGCATCAAAGTCTTTTCCAACAAGTCAGCTCTTCACATGAGGTAGCCAAAATACTGGTTTCAGCTTTAGCATCATTCCTTCCAAAGAAAACATTGTGTAGTCACTCATAAATGCCTTGGTTGGGTAAAACGATGTATGGCAGAGAGAACAAATAATTTTGAGCAGATAGGACAGTATAAGTAAAGGCAAGAAGAAATGGCATTAAGAAGAGGGCATAATCTCTAGGGAAGAAGCCTGAATGCTAAGTATATGGTATTTAAGATCAGTACATACATACCAACACAAAACCATGTGACTTAAAGGCAGGTTATTTGCATGTAGTTTGATAAGTAACAGAAGTAATATTTAATAGAGGGAAAGAGATATGAAATTAGTTGGGCAGGTTCTAGCCAATGATGGAAAGGAAGAAGGAGAGAGATTCATTTGAAGCCTAATGCAACAACCCAAGATTGAGGGGTATTATAAGCTAAGGAGGGAAATGTGATATTCTGAGTTATAATAATAATAGTAACACAAATAATAAAATTATCTGAGTACTAAAAGGTACTATATGATTAGTATATGTAGGTATTTTTGAAAAATAAAAATATTGACTGTTTGAAAAACAAAAATACTGAGTGGCAATTTCAAATGGGAAGTAAAATAGAGAACCAATAACTCCATGTTTTCCAAAAAAGGGAGAATGGGAAAATCGAGGCATCAGCAATAGAAGTGAAGAACCTAGGAACAAAGATTTTATCCATTTATTCATCCAACAAGAACTACGTTTCTACTATACACAAGGAATTGTGCTATATGACGCAGATGAAAAGGTAAGGACTAGATGTGTTTGTGCTCTGGTGGAATTTAAATTTGATGCGCAAAAGGTGCATTTACTAAATAACCTAAACGAGATGTAAAATCACAAACTCAATTAAGCTTAAAAAGGAGAGGCTCTTCATTCTAGAAAGCCCATTACAGGAAGAACTTGCTGCTGTCAGGAAGATTGAGAACTGTTCCTTGAAAGTGTGAATACTGAGTTCACTCACTTTTAGAGAATTAGGGCAGGAAAAAGTGGGAGGCTGTGGTTGAATCTTGAGGACTGCCCATATTCAGGCACAGCGGTGAAATGCTTCAGGGCCAAAGACCAGGCAGATGTGTTCTGAGACTGAAGAAAGAACAAGGGGAGATTGTGTAAAATCAGTCACTGGCCAAACAAAGCTTATGTCTAAATGAAAAATCTGTTCATTTTTGGCATTCGTTAGTTTTGTTCAGTATGGTATTCTGCTAAACATGGGAACGTGATGAATTATTAATTATCCATGTGTATCTTGTATACTGTATATGTAATTTGTATACTGTACCTTGCAAGTCTTGTTTGATACTGTTTTTCCAGACACTGTTTTAACACTTTCCAAATACCATAATCCAGAATTTGATGTTGAATGAGACAAATAATGAGGTTATTCCTGCTACAATTTCTGTTATAACACCTTACTTTTCTCCTGCCAAGCATTTTATATAAATTACTGCAATCTTAAATGTTACTTTAACACTTGTGCTTGGATTCCAACATAGAATTCTATTACTTACTTTATTAGCTCATTTACCACCTACTATTCTACATTATTAGAAAATTCTTTAAATAGGAGATAGTTGAGGTTACTTCTGGTAACAATGTAAGTACCCCTTTTGCCTTACCATTTACTGTCTATTTCCATAGCTGTTAAATATCTGCAATCCTTATTAAAAACTAAACTAATTTAATCAGCACTGATTAAGACAACTGAGGTTCAGATGAAGAATTGATGAGTACATATTACCATTAATTTGTTAATTATTTTATCAAAAAGAAGATATTCAACTCATCATCTTTCAGAGGAATTATTTATGGTAAGATAGATTTTAAATACTTTTATAACTACATTGAATAATTGATGGTCTTTTCTTTTTTATGATATATTTACAACATACTATCTGATCAGACTCTTCCACTCCCATTGTATGTTATGTTGACTTTATAACTTATAACTCAATAAGCATAATCCTACCAGCAGTGCTGAGTCACAACTTCACTTTCCCCACATTTATACCACATATGTACATATAGGCATTCTTTAGGATACACCATATATTTTAAATATAAGTGATCATCTTGTTAGTAAGTTATTTTTAATATTAGCTTCTGGATGTTTACTGAAAGAAAACTCAAACTTTCTTCTTAAAATATATTTAATAAGTTATCAGATGAATCATAACACTATATGGTTTTGAGTTCATACTTCAATGTGTGGGAAGAATCAAGATATTTTTATCACCTAGCCCAGTTTGATATTTTAATTTTTCAAAAATAGTATTCTTATTAAGCATATAGAAATATAAGACTAGCACAAACTATGTAAATACATCATTACCATTATGTAACTTCTTATTGACTCTATTTTTCGGTGCCTCATTTTGTTATTGTTAAGTGATACAAGCTCGTTTAAGGTCATTTAAAGTAAAAACTACAGAGTAACTTGAAATAAAAAATGTACCTACATTTGATAATTCAGGAAATACTTAGAGGAAAATATTTGACTACATCGCAGTAATATCTTTTTGATCTCTCCTGAAGTAATGAAAATAAAAACAAAAATAGACAAAGTGGGACATAATTAAACTCAAAAGCTTTTGTGCAGCAAAGGGAACTATAAACGAAATGAAAAGACAACCTGAAGAATGGGAGAAAATATTTGTACATGATGTGACCGACAAGGAGCTAGTCTCCTAAACATACAAACAGCCCGTACAATTCAATAACAAAAATCAATACAAATGAAAAATGGGTAGAAGACCTAAGAGACACTTCACCAGAGAAGACATACAGATGACCACAGGCACATGAAAAGATGTTCAACATTAATAATTATTAGAGCAATGCAAGTAAAAACTACAGTAAGATATTACCTCACACCAGTCAGAATGGCCATCATCAACAAGTATACAAACATAAATGCTGGAAAGAGGGGAGAGCAAAGGGAACCCTCCTACACTGTTTATAGGAAAGAGGTTGATGCAGTGACTATGGAGAACAGTACGGAAATTCCTTAGAAAACTAAAAATAGGGACGATCCAGCAGTCCCTCTCCTGGACATATATCTGGAAAAGATGAAAGCTCTAATTCAAAAAGATACATGTACCTCAGTGTTCACAGCACTGTTTACAGCAGCCAAGACATGGAAGCAACCTAAACGTCCATGACAGGAACAGATAAAGATGCGGTACATATATACAGTGGAATATTAGCTATAAAAAGAAAATGAAATAATGCCTTCTGCAGCACCATGGATGTACCTAAAGATTATCATACTAAATGAAGTCAGAAAGAGAAAGACAAATATAATATCACTTACATGCAAAATCTAAAAAAAATATGGTACCAATAAACTTACTTACAAAAGAGATCCAGACTTAGACAGAAGAAACTTATGTCTACCAGAGGGAAAGGATGCAGAGCAATAGATAGGAGTTTGGGATGGGCATGAACATACTACTGTATTTAAAATAGATAATCAACAAGGACCTAGGGTGTACAGTACAGGGAACTCTGCTCAATACTCTGTAAATGGGAAAAGAATTCGTAGATATAAGTGTAGATACATGTATAACTGAATCACGCTGCTGTACACCTGAAACTAACAACATTGTTAATCAACTCTACTCTGTATAAATTAAAATTGTTTTCAAAATTTTCTGTGTTTTGATTATTCATGGAATACTTACTAGTTTTTTTTTTTTGTCATTTCATTAGACTGTTTCTCCTATGTGTTAGTACATAATGTAGTTTACAAGCAGTCTGCAATTGGCAGGTTACAGAACCGAATGGCCTTCATTTGTTGCTGATCATTTGTCTTCCCTGCCCCATTCATCCCTCAGGCCCATGCTGTTGCCTTCCTTCCCACTGGCCAGTACAATATTGGGTTGAATCTATCCTTTTTGCAATTTTCAGGTAAAAGCATTTTCGGTCCTCTTTTTCTTCACTTATAACATCAATTTATATCAGCTTCTAAAATTTTCATTGTCCTGTCTCCTCTAGCACTGAACAGGATATAATGACCTTAATTTCACTCATTTTCTTTTTCCTTGTCTGACCCCTTTCTACTGAAAGGAAACAAGAATAAGGAAAGGTCTTTTCCCTAATGTATCAAGAAAGCAACATAATAGAAGTCAAAGGGAAAACAACAGAAAATATTTCTTAAAATTGAGATAAGAGAACAGAAAATTTATGTAGACAAATAAGCAAAATATGTTAAAACAAAATTCAAAGACAAAGACACACATATGTCCATTAAGCACATTAAAAGAAAAATTGAGTAAAACTGTCATGATTTGCAGATGACATGATATTATGTATAGAAAACATTAAAAGAAAAATTGAGTAAAACTGTCATGATNCTCGTTTAAGGTCATTTAAAGTAAAAACTACAGAGTAACTTGAAATAAAAAATGTACCTACATTTGATAATTCAGGAAATACTTAGAGGAAAATATTTGACTACATCGCAGTAATATCTTTTTGATCTCTCCTGAAGTAATGAAAATAAAAACAAAAATAGACAAAGTGGGACATAATTAAACTCAAAAGCTTTTGTGCAGCAAAGGGAACTATAAACGAAATGAAAAGACAACCTGAAGAATGGGAGAAAATATTTGTACATGATGTGACCGACAAGGAGCTAGTCTCCTAAACATACAAACAGCCCGTACAATTCAATAACAAAAATCAATACAAATGAAAAATGGGTAGAAGACCTAAGAGACACTTCACCAGAGAAGACATACAGATGACCACAGGCACATGAAAAGATGTTCAACATTAATAATTATTAGAGCAATGCAAGTAAAAACTACAGTAAGATATTACCTCACACCAGTCAGAATGGCCATCATCAACAAGTATACAAACATAAATGCTGGAAAGAGGGGAGAGCAAAGGGAACCCTCCTACACTGTTTATAGGAAAGAGGTTGATGCAGTGACTATGGAGAACAGTACGGAAATTCCTTAGAAAACTAAAAATAGGGACGATCCAGCAGTCCCTCTCCTGGACATATATCTGGAAAAGATGAAAGCTCTAATTCAAAAAGATACATGTACCTCAGTGTTCACAGCACTGTTTACAGCAGCCAAGACATGGAAGCAACCTAAACGTCCATGACAGGAACAGATAAAGATGCGGTACATATATACAGTGGAATATTAGCTATAAAAAGAAAATGAAATAATGCCTTCTGCAGCACCATGGATGTACCTAAAGATTATCATACTAAATGAAGTCAGAAAGAGAAAGACAAATATAATATCACTTACATGCAAAATCTAAAAAAAATATGGTACCAATAAACTTACTTACAAAAGAGATCCAGACTTAGACAGAAGAAACTTATGTCTACCAGAGGGAAAGGATGCAGAGCAATAGATAGGAGTTTGGGATGGGCATGAACATACTACTGTATTTAAAATAGATAATCAACAAGGACCTAGGGTGTACAGTACAGGGAACTCTGCTCAATACTCTGTAAATGGGAAAAGAATTCGTAGATATAAGTGTAGATACATGTATAACTGAATCACGCTGCTGTACACCTGAAACTAACAACATTGTTAATCAACTCTACTCTGTATAAATTAAAATTGTTTTCAAAATTTTCTGTGTTTTGATTATTCATGGAATACTTACTAGTTTTTTTTTTTTGTCATTTCATTAGACTGTTTCTCCTATGTGTTAGTACATAATGTAGTTTACAAGCAGTCTGCAATTGGCAGGTTACAGAACCGAATGGCCTTCATTTGTTGCTGATCATTTGTCTTCCCTGCCCCATTCATCCCTCAGGCCCATGCTGTTGCCTTCCTTCCCACTGGCCAGTACAATATTGGGTTGAATCTATCCTTTTTGCAATTTTCAGGTAAAAGCATTTTCGGTCCTCTTTTTCTTCACTTATAACATCAATTTATATCAGCTTCTAAAATTTTCATTGTCCTGTCTCCTCTAGCACTGAACAGGATATAATGACCTTAATTTCACTCATTTTCTTTTTCCTTGTCTGACCCCTTTCTACTGAAAGGAAACAAGAATAAGGAAAGGTCTTTTCCCTAATGTATCAAGAAAGCAACATAATAGAAGTCAAAGGGAAAACAACAGAAAATATTTCTTAAAATTGAGATAAGAGAACAGAAAATTTATGTAGACAAATAAGCAAAATATGTTAAAACAAAATTCAAAGACAAAGACACACATATGTCCATTAAGCACATTAAAAGAAAAATTGAGTAAAACTGTCATGATTTGCAGATGACATGATATTATGTATAGAAAACATTAAAAGAAAAATTGAGTAAAACTGTCATGATTTGCAGATGACATGATATTATGTATAGAAAACATTAAAAGAAAAATTGAGTAAAACTGTCATGATTTGCAGGTGACATGATACTATGTATAGAAAACCCTAAAGACACCACCAGAAAACTATTAGTAAATGAGTTTAGTAAATGAAGACTAAGTGGTGCATATATACAATGAGATACTATTCAGCCATTAAAAATAATGAACTAATGTCACACCATGAGTAGACAAGAGAGTATCATACCAAATGAAGTAAGTCAGACAGAAAAAGACAAATATCATAAGATTCTGCTTACAGGAGAGTCTATAAATTCATTACAGGGGAATCTATAAACTCATACAGTGTAGTGTATATATACAGTAGAATATTATTCAGGCAGAAAAAGGAACAAATTTGAGTCAGTAGTTGTGAGGTGGATGAACCTAGAGCCTGTTACATAGAGTGAAGTAAATCAGAAAAACAAATACATATTAATTCATACATATGGAATCTAGAAAAATAGTACTAATCAACCTATTTTCAAGGAAGAAATGGAGACCAAAATGTAGAGAACGGATTTGTGGACACAGTACAGAAAGGAGAGGTTGGGACGAATGGAGAAAGTAGCACTGACATGTAGACTGCCATGTGTAAAATGGATAGCTGGTAGAGAAGCTGCTGGAAGACACAGGGAGCCCAGCCTGGTGCTCTGTGATGACCCAGTGGGGTGGGATGCAAAGGAGGCTCAAGAGTGATGTGTTAGTCACTCAGTCACGTTTGACTGACTCTTTGTGATCCCACAGACTGCCAGGTGTCTCTCCATGGAATTCTCAGGCAAGGATACTGGGTAGCCATGGCCTTCTCCAGGGGATTTTTTGGCCCAGGATTAAATGTGGATCTCCTGCAGTACAAGTGGATTCTTCACCCGGTGAGCCACCAGAGAAGCCTATATATATATAGGTATAACTACAACTGATTGACAGTGTTGTATGGCAGAACCAAGATAACATTTTAATTATCCTCCAATTAAAAAGTAAAAAAAAATATATATCATACAAACTGATTTACAAAAGAGAAACAGATTTACAGACTTAGAAAACCAACTTATAAATATCAAAAACGAAAGTTAGTGGGGAAGGATAAATTAAGAGGCTGGGGTTAACATATACACTCTAATGTATATGGAACTCTACTGAACACACTAATAATCTATATGGGAAAAGAACCCAAAAAAGATCTATACATAACTGAATCAAGTTCTTGTACACCTAAAACAAATAAAACATCAGAGATCAACTCTACTTCCAACATATATAAACATCAAAATACAAAAAATAAAAAGTGGGGGCATGGAGACATGCTGCTGCTTTGTGGCCATCTTTTGTAACAACAACCAGAAAGTGAGTGCTTATGGGCTTTTAATATTCACAAAGCCTGTGGGACTGGAAAGGACACCTGCCCTCAAGAAATGTCCTGGGGATAAATCATCAGCTGGTAAAGAATCCACCTGGAATGCAGGAGACCTGGGTTCTATCTCTGGTTGGAAAGATCCCCTGGAGAAGGGAAAGGCTACCTACTCCAGTAGCCAAATTTGTACGTTTCCCTGGTGGTTCAGCAGGTAAAGAATCTGCCCACAATGCGGGAGACCTGGGTTCGATTCCTGGGTCAGGAATATCTCCTGGAGAAGGGAATGGCAATCCACCCCAGTTTTCTTGCTTGGAGAATTTCATGGCTATAGTCCATGGGATCGCAAAGAGTCTGACATGAGAGAGTGACTAACACTTTCACTTTCAAACATCAGAGAAGAATTCAAAGCAGGGCCATCTTACAAGAAGTCAATTTCAAGAGGTAAATCGTACTCACATTGTGTAGATTAAAAAAGCACATGGAAATGTATTTTACATCATTTATTAAAGAAATACAATTCAAATGTACAGTAAGGCAATGTTAATGATAATAGCTATTAAGAGTCCACCTGCCAATGCAGGAGACCTAAGAGATGCAGGTTTGATCCCTGGGTCAGGAGGGCATGGCAACCCACTCCAGTATTCTTGCTGGGAAACCTCATGAACAGAGAAGCCTGATGGGCTACAGTCCATCGGGACACAAAGAGTCAGACACGACTGAAGTGACTTAGCATGCACACACTATGGAGTTCAGTATGGATGCTCCTTAAAAATCTAAAAATAAAACCACCAGATGACTTGGCAACCTCACTCCTTTGTACATAGCCTGGGAAAACTGTAGCTGGAAAAGACACATGCACCTCAATGTCCACTACAGCACTGTTTAGAATAGCCAAAGCTGGAAATAATCAAAATGCCCACTGGTTAGTGAATGGATAAGGAAATGTGAAACATATATACACAGTGGAATAATTCTCAGTCACAAAACAAATGATAATAAAGCCATTTGCAACAACACAAGTGGATGTAGAGATGAAATCATACTAAATGAAATAAGAAAAAGACAAATGTGGTATACCATTTATTCAGTTCAGTCACTCAGTGATGGCCAACTCTTTACAACCGCATGGACTGCACATCAGTGGACCCCTGTGTCAGGCCTCCCTGTCCATCACCAACTCCTGGAGCTTGCTCAAACTCATGTCTATTGAGTCAGTGATGCCATCCAGCCAACTCATCCTTTGTCATCCTCTTCTCCTCCTGCCTTCAATCTTTCCCAGCATCAGGATCTTTACAAATGAGATAGTTCTTTGCATCAGGTGGTCAAAATATTGGAGCTTCAGCTTCAACATCAGTCCTTCTAATGAATATTCAGGACTGATTTCCTTTAGGATTGACTAGTTTGATCTCCTTGCTGTCCAAGGGACTCTTAAGAGTCTTCTCCAACACCACAGTTCAAAGCATCATTTCTTCAGTGTTCAGCTTTCTTTATAGTCCAACTCTCATATTCATACATAACTACTGGAAAAACCTTAGCTTTGACTCTACAGACCTTTGTTGGTAAAGTAATGTCTCTGCTTTTTAATGTGGTGTCTAGGGCTGTCATAGCTTTTCTTTCAAGGAGCAAGCGTCTTTTAATTTCATGGCTGCAGTCATCATCTTTAGTGATTTTGGTCCCCAAGAAAATAAAGTCTGTCACTGTTTCCATTGTTTCCCCATCTATTTGTTATGAAGTGATGGGACCAAATGGTTTGTTTTTTGAATGTTGAGTTTTAAAACAGCTTTTTTACTCTCTTTCACTTTAATCAAGAGGCTCTTTAGTTCCTCTTCATTTTCTGCAATAATATGGAATGTAAAAATGGTAAAAATGAACTTATCTATAAAATATAAATAGGAACTTCCTTGGTGGTCCAGGGACTAAGACTCCACATTCCCAATGCTGAGGGCCTGGGTTTGATCCTTGGTCAAGGAACTAGATCCATATGCTAAAACTAAGACCTGGAGAAGCCATAAATAAATAAATATTAAAAAATAATAGCGTGGCATGCTGCAGTCTATGGGGTCCCAGAGTTGGATATGACTTAGTGACTGAACAACAAGGAAATAAAACAGAAATAGAGTCACAGATATACACTAATTTATGGTTATAAAGTGGAAAGGTGGTGAACTGTGTGCTGTGCTCAGTTGCTCAGTCATGTCTGACTCAAAAGGTGGTGGAGAGGGATTAACTAGGAGGCTGGAATTAGTTTATACACTGAATAGAACTGAGAACTGTACTCAATATTATGTAATAACCTCTATGGGAAAAAAGTTCTAAGAAGAATATATAAATGGCTATATGTAAGTCAATCAAATTGTTGTACAACTAAAGAAAACACAAGATTGTAAATCAACTATTATCCAGTTTAAAATACGAATTAAATTCAAAAAGGAAAAAAAAGACATACCTACTCTATGCCCTTTGGGCTTCCGGCTCAGACAGTAAAGAACCCACCTGCAATGTGGGAGACCTAGTAGGTTCAATCCCTGGGTTGGGAAAATCCCCTGGAGAAGGGAATAGCAACCCACTCCAGTATTCTGGCCTGGAGAATTCCATGGACAGAGGAGCCTGGTGGACTTCAGTCCATGGGGTCACAAAGAGTTGGACATGACTGAGTGACTAACACACACACACACACACACACACACACACTATTCCCTCAGGTCTCATGACCCAGTCACATCCCCTAGAGCCTGAGCAGACTTGGGTCCCAAGGTTGGACTGGGGTGACATACGCTGTGTGTCAACTCTCCACCCTCACCCCTAACAGGACTTGCGCACGGTGCCTGTTCCCTCTGCATGGGTGCACACTCNTCACTCCATGGGAAATAGATGGAGAAACAGTGGAAACAGTGTCAGACTTTATTTTGTGGGGCTCCAAAAATCACCACAGATGATGACTGCAGTCATGAAATTGAAAGATGCTTACTTCTTGGAAGGAAAGTTATGACCAACCTAGATAGTAGATTGAGAAGCAGAGATATTACCTTGCCAACAAAGGTCCGTCTAGACAAGGCTATAGTTTTTCCAGTGGTCATGTATGGATGTGAGAGTTGGACTATGAAGAAAGCTGAGGGATGAAGAATTGATGCTTTTGAACTGTGGTGTTGGAGAAGGCTCTTGAGAGTCCCTTGGACTGCAAGGAGATCCAACCAGTCCATCCTAAAGGAGATCAGTCCTGGGTGTTCTTTGGAAGGAATNGTTTTTCCAGTGGTCATGTATGGATGTGAGAGTTGGACTATGAAGAAAGCTGAGGGATGAAGAATTGATGCTTTTGAACTGTGGTGTTGGAGAAGGCTCTTGAGAGTCCCTTGGACTGCAAGGAGATCCAACCAGTCCATCCTAAAGGAGATCAGTCCTGGGTGTTCTTTGGAAGGAATGATGCTGAAGCTGAAACTCCAATACTTTGGCCACCTCATTCGATGAGTTGACTCATTGGAAAAGACTCTGAAGCTGGGAGGGATTGGGGGCAGGAGGAGAAGGGGACGACAGAGGACGAGTTGGCTGATGGCATCTCCGACTCAATGCACATGAGTTTGAGTTAACTCCGGGAGTTGGTGATGGCCAGAGAGGGCTGGAGTGCTGCGATTCATGAAATCGCAGAGTCGGACGTGATGGCGACTGAACTCAACTGATGTTCCGCGAGAAATTCAGAACGGGGCATAGAGAAATGCTGCCGTCCTGTGGCCATGTCCTATAAAAACAATATGAAAACCAGCGCTGACGGGTTTTTCACCTTCACACCTGTGGAGCAGGAAAGGAACCTGCCCTCGAGAAATGTCTTGGGGTAGGTAATGAAAAAAGACCTTTAAAAGGGGCACACTTTTAACAGCTTATTGACCAGAGACATATTAATATAGCTTTTGTTACCCAAACGTTATTGACCAGAGACGTTTCAATATTTACTTACATAACAAATTGCTTGTCACCGGCCTTAGTTTCTGCAACAATCCCCGAGTCAATAATATTTTCAGAACCCAATTTCAAGAGGTAAAATTTATTCACACTGTATAAAAACAAGGCACATGAAAAGATTATTTCTTTTTTATTACTTTCATTGCTAATATTATTTTTGCTTTATCTCATATTATCATATTGCTTAATATTATATTTTTATTGCTAATTTTTGGGGAAATTAAAATCCAAGCTAACAATGAGGTATCACTTCACACCATTGAGAATGGACCCAATCACAAAGTCTATAATCTAGAAATACTGGAAAGTGGAAGGAGAAGAGGAAACCTTCCTATTCTGTTGGTGGGAATGGAAGTTAAAAAGAGTCGCTGTGAAGATGAACATGGAGGTTCCTTAAAAGTCTAAGAATAGAAGCTTCTAAGAATAGAAGCAGAGGGATTCTGCTATCCCTCTCCTGGGTCTATATCTGGGAAAAGCATAATTTGAAAAGACACAGACACCCCAGAGTTCACTACAGACTATTAAATACAGCCACGAGTGGGAAGCAGTGGAAATGCAGATCGATAGATAAGTGGATGAAGAACATGTGGTGCATGTGTACAGTGGAATCTTTTCAGTGGTAAAATGGAGAAATAATGCCATTTGCAGCAACATGAGATGGACCGGAGATGATTGCACCAACTGAAGCATGTCAGACAGAGACAGACAACTATCATATGACATCATTTATAGGTGGAATCTAAAAGCTGACAAATTAGCAAATTTGCACAACAGAAAAAAGAGTCACATATTTAGGGAAAAAAAACAAAAACAAAAACTTGTTTCCTAATAGGAAAGATGGGAAAGAGGAATAAATTAGGAAACTGGAATTAATATATACACTTTTCTACATGGAAAAGAGATAATCAATAAGGACCTACTGTATAGCACAGGGAACTCTATTCATCACACTGTAATAATCTATGTGGAAAAAATCTGTAAAACAATATATGGATGTCTCACTTTATGTGAGTGAAATTTCTGTACACCTAAAACAAACACAACAGTATAAATGAAACAGTCTTGAGTTTAAAATATAAATAAAAAAGAAAAAAGAAATGCCTACTGTTAATATATTCCTTCTGACTTTGTCAACCTGGCCTGGGTCACATCTCCGAGAGTGAGTGGGGTGGGGTCCCAAGGCTGGGCTGTCGAGGGACACAGGGTGTCATGGAGGGTGTGCCAAGAGATGCAGCCTCTTAGACCTAGAGTGCTTGTTCACTCTGTATGGGTCCACACCTTCCAAGCCCAGGAGCATCCTTCTACGGATAAACCCAGCCTTGTGCACCCAAAGGACGGTGGACCCTGTGGCCTGGAAGAGATGTGAGAAGTTACCCCATCTGCACGCCCCCTTGTGCCTGGGTTCCTGTGTCCATCCTGCTTCCTTAGATCCACTCCACCTTCGGATGACAGTTCACCTAATGGATGGTGTTGCCAAGACTGGGATTGGTTTGGGGGATGAGGGGAAAGGAAAGGGAGTCTTTACATCCAAACAGCCGCTGGGTGTTTGGTCAGGTACCTTCCACTAATTTACAACCAGGAACAGGCCAGAATGGGGCATGAAGAGATCCTGCTCTCTTGTGGTCATTTCCACAGTAGCAACTCTAACTCTGTGCTTAGGGGCACTTCAAAGGCCTTTGGACCTGCAAAAGAGTTGTTGTTCTTCAGTCACTCCATCGTGTCTGACTCTCTGTGACCCCATGGGCCTGCAGCACACCAGGCTTCCCTGTCCTTCACCATCTCCCAAAGTTTGTTCAAACTCATGTCCATTGAGATGATGATGCAAAAGAGACAAGCCTTCAAAAAATATCTTGGGGTAGGTAATCAAAAATGACTTCTAAACAGGGCAGACTTTCAAGACCCCAATTTCAGGAGGCAAATTTTACTCACACTGTTTAAAAATAATGCACGTGAAAGTATGTTCAACATCACTTATTACTAGCAAAATGCATATCCAAACTACAGCGGGATATCACCTTACTGTAGACAGAGAGGCCATGGTTAAAAATCTACAAACAAGAAATGCTGGAGAGGATGTGGAGAAAAGAGACCCTTCCTGTGCTGCTTGGTGTTGGGGGGGGCATGAATTAGTAAGAGCAGAATGGAGGGTCCTTAAAAGTCTTTTTAGAGAGTTACTAGATGATTTGGCAATTCCATTCCTGGGCATCTTTCTGGGGGAAAAAACAACTGGAAAAGATACACGCTCCTTGATATTCACTGTAGCGTTGTTCACAGTAGCTAGAATTTGGAATCAGACTCTGTGTCCGTAGGTGGATGAAAGGACAAAGAAGATGTGGTCCATGTGTACAATGGAGTATTACTCAGCCAGGAAATGAATGAACTCATGCCACCTGTAGCTACACGGATGGACCTGGAGATCACCACACTAAGTGAAGTGAGTCAAACACAAAAAGGCAAATATCATAAGATATTGTTGCAGTGAAAAGAAAAAGGAGGAATGAGTTTTTCTCTTTCCCTTTCCTGAGAACAAAGAATACAAAGAGAACAGTGGGCCGATCTGAACATCCTTAGTTTTCTTTCTTTCTCTCTCTCCTTTTTTTTTTTTACTTTAATGCTCCTAACACCTTTCAGTAACTAAGTTTGCTTTTCTGCCCTAACTCTGCAGGAGCTACACTTAACACCTATTTTCCTTGGACTCTATGCTAAATACACCCTCTCCCTGGTGTTTACCCTTACAACTCCCTTCCCCTCATAGTTGCATGTCAGAAAGAAGGCTGCAGAAGCCAGATAACTGCCAGACTCACTTACTGGGTGACTCATGCCAGTTTATGACCATCTTTGAAACAATGCAAGAAGAGGAGATCTAGATCCTCTCACCTTCCTAGTTTTTTAAGGCATCTCCATAGTGTCTTCCACAGTGGTTGTATCAGTTTACATTCCCACCAACAATGCAAGAGCATTCCCTTTTCTCCACACCCTCTCGGCATTTATTATTTGTAGACTTTTTGATGAGGGCCATTCTAACTGGTGTGAGGTCATATCTCATTGTACTTTTGATTTGCATTTCTCTAATAATGAGTGATGTTGAACATCTTTTCATGTGTTAGCCATCTCTATGTCTTCTTTGAAGAAATGTCTATTTAGGTATTTTTTCCACTTTTTGATGGAGTTGTTTGTTTTTCTGGTATTGAGTTGTATGAGGTGCTTGTATATTTTGGAAATTAATCCTTTGTCAATTGTTTCATTTGTTATTATTTTCTCCCATTCTGAGGGGTGTCTTTTCACCATGCCTATAGTTTTCTTTGCTGTGCAAAAGCTTTTAAGTTTAATCAGGTCCCACTTGTTTACTTTTGTTTTTTATTTATTTTACTCTAGGAGACGGGTCATAGAGTATCTTGCTTTCATTTATGTTATCGAGTGTTCTGCCTTTGTTTTCCTCTAAGAGTTTTATAGGTTCTGGTCTTACATTAGGTCTTTAATCCATTTTGATTTTATCTTTGTGTATGGTGTTAGGAAGTGTTCTAATTTCATTCTTTTACATGTAGCTGTCCAGTTTTCCCAGCCTCGAGGGTTAGAAGCTTCAGGTTTATCCCAGCACCACACACAGCTTTGGGCGGACAAACTCTGATTACTGACGGTTCAACAGATAAGGAAGTGTGACTTCTCTGCTTGGGTTAGGAGTGCCTGGAAGAGGAAGAGGCTAAGATGAAAAGAAGAAGAGAAGTTTGGGGAGAACTCTGGAGAGATGGGGTACAGGGAGGCTCACAGCCCACTCTCTAGAATATACCAGTTTCCATAGTCCATGTCACAACCACTGCTTCATGTTCCAGGTTCCAATGCTCATGCAGCCCTGCAGCTTGAAAACTGCTAGCCCAAGACTCACGGAGAGTATTTCTGTGTCCAGAGTCCTGCCTTTGCTGAAAGAAAATGCAGAGTGCAGACAGCCCATCAGGGTGTCCAGGAACTGTGCCCCTTGAGCAGGCTGTAATTTCCCAATGGGATCTTGACAACATCCAGACCAAAACTTGCTGCTTTTCCTGAGGCATGGTGAGGCTTGGCGTGGGCATGCTCCCTTCTCTTGGGAAATGTAAGCAATAAATTATGCTTTTAGTAGCAAAAACAAACAAACAAACAAAAACCACCTATGACCTCAGGGAGGTATTATTTCTCACACATCACATAGACAAACATTTCAAAAGTGTGACAGTAGGCAATTTAGAAATCTGTAGAGAAAGGCTGGAGCTGCTGAAGGGAGTTAGCAATGTTTTAAAAGAGATACATATTTAACCTTTCACATGACAATCTCACTTTTAAGAATAAACACAATTTTTTTTTGTAGAGGTACATGGATGAACAAATAGAAACAAAATACGCAGAGTAATTCATTATAGTGTGTGTAACAGTAAATGTTGGAAAAAACCCAAACTCCCAGTCACAGCAGCGTTGTATATAGCATGCAGCTATGAAAAAGGATTTAACCATGCTTCATGGACCACACTAAAGCCATTGACTGTGTGGATCACAACAAACTGTGGAAAATTCTAAGAGTGCTGGGAGTACTAGACCACTGTGCCTGTCTCCTGAGAAACCTACATGCAGCTCAAGAAGAAAAAGTTCAAACAAGACATAGAATAATGGTCTACTTCAAAACTGGGAGAGGAACACATTGAACTGTTTATTGTCACCCTGATTATTAAATTAATATGGAGAGTACATCATACGAAATGCCAGGCTGGGTGAATCACAAGCTGAAATCAAGATTGCTGGGAGAAATATCAACAACCTCAAATATGCAGATTATACCACTGCAATGGCAAGTGAACAGGAACTAGTGAGCCTCTTGATGAGGGTGAAAGAGAAGAGTGAAAAGATGGCTCAAAACAGTCAAAAACTAAGATCATAGCATCTGGTCCCATCACTTCTATGGCAAACAGAAGGGTAAAAAGTGGAAACAGAGACAGACTATTTTCTTGGGCTCCAGAATCACTGTGGATGGCGACTGCAACCATGAAACTAAAAGACACTTGATCCTTGGAAGGAAAGCTATGACAAACCTAGATAGCATATTGAAAACAGAGACATCACTTTGGCAGCAACAGTCTGTATAGTCAAAGCTATGGTTTTTCCAGTAGTTATGTACAAATCTGAGACTTGGACCGTAAAGATGGCTGAGCATTGAAGAACTGATGCTTCCAAACTGCAGTGCTAGAGAAGACTCTTGAGAGTCCTGTGGACAGCAAGGAGATCTAACCTGTCCATCCTAAAGGAAATCAGTCCCGAATATTCATTGGAAGGACTGATGCAGAAGCTGAAGCTCCAATACTCTGGCAATTGGATGCGAAGAACTGACTCACTGGAAAGACCCTGATACTGGGACCAACTGAGGGCAGGAGGAGAATGGGGTGATAGAAGGTGAGATGCTTAGATAGCATCACTGGCTCAGTGGACATGAACATGAGCAAACTCAGAGATAGTGAAGTACAAGGGAGACTGGCATGCTGCAATCCATCGGGTCACAAAAAAATTGGACACAACTAAGTGATTGAATGACAACAACATAAAAAAGGATGAAGAAGACTGTGAATCAATATGGAATCATTTCAAGAATATATTCAAGATTAGCAGCACACTGAGAAGAGTAAGAATGAGAGTAAGACTTTCCTAAGAATTTCTTACTTATTCTTCCTTTTGAGAGTTGAAGCAAGCTTTATATATTTAAAAACTAAACATACACACATTTGAATCAGTTCTAAGGAGGTGCAGCCTATAATACAGAGTGAAGTAAGCCAGAAAGAAAAACACCAATACAATATATTAACACATATATATGGAATTTAGAAAGATGGCCACAATGACCCTATATGCAAGATAGCAAAAGAGACACAGATGTAAAGAACAGACTTTTGGACTATGTGGAAAAGGTGAGGGTGGGATGATTTGAGAGAATAGCATTGAAACATATATATTACTATATGTGAAATAGATCACCAGTCCAAGTTTGAAACAGGGCACTCAAAGCTGGTGCCCTGGGAAAACCCAGAGGGATGGGATGGGGAGTGAGGTGGGAGGGGGGTTCAGGATGGGAGATACATGTACACCCATGGCTGATCCATGTCAATGTATGGCAAAAACGACTACAGTATGGTAAAATAATTAGCCTCCAATTAAAATAAATTAATTAATTTAAAAATACTAAACACAAATTGTAAAAGACTCAGATTACAAAATCAGATACAAAAAGAGTACCTCTATTAGTAGTTTATTAAATTGACATCATGATGCTGTTTATCCTGCAGCTCTGAGTTCAGTTCTTGGACTATGTTTATATAGAGCTATAGCCTAAACCAAAATTAACTCTACAGCAAGCAGATACATGTTACTTAACAGGCTATTTGTATTCTAAGTTCTAAAAAGCTTTATTTGACTATGAATATTAGCAGATATAAGATGTTAAGTGGGTACAAAATAATATGGTTAAATTATTCCTAGAATATATTCAATTTTAGAATCAATTCTTCTGAATACCTTTTTGAGTTTGAGATGTTATCTTTGTTTTATCCACAACAGTGCCGTGTTAGCGGTTGGCCATTTAAGGAACAATACATAACAACCAAATCTATTTTTGGCAGGAATATTGTTTTAATTGTTCAGATACATGTTCATGCAGCACCTCAAGAAATTAGGACACTTGCTGGGTTAAATAGCTTTCTTAGAAGTCTGGTCAAAAATGAATTTTAACCAGCCTCATTTTTTTTCATATTCCCTGAGCTCTGAAAAAAATCTTGCTCTCCTATGAAGGAAATCTCTACCCTTTCATGTTTCTTTGAAAAATTCTGTTATGCTAGTGAGGTTGCTCCCCTTGAGAAGTCAGACTTTTTATATATTGTGCACATAACTTAATGGAAGTTACACTAATATGAACAGCTATGACCAACTTGTATGTAATTAACAGCTCTATTATTACTATTACCTGCCAACCAGGATTTGTGAAATAAGCAGGCTAGCAAGCAAATATGGGCTGAAGTAATTTTTCTCACTTTGGAGATACTAAGAGGTGAGAAAAATATTTTGAACTTATGAACTAGGGTGACTTGGTTTTGAAAGGTTTTAATACTCCAGAGTATTGTAAAATATATATTCTGGAGTACTGGAGTAAAATACACACTCTGGAGTATGGTAAAATAAATGTATATATTCATATATTTGTAAAATATATGAATTATTTTTCATTAAGCATTATTCATTCACTGCCAGTCTGAAGAGTTGCCTCAGTTTAGTTCAGTTCAGTCGCTCAGTCATGTCCTACTCTTTGCGACCCCATGAATCGCAGCACGCCAGGCCTCCCTGTCCATCACCAAAGCCCAAAGTTCACTCAAACTCATGTCCATCGAATCGGTGATGCCATCCAGTCATTTCATCTCTGTCATCCCCTTCTCCTCCTGCCCCAAAACCCTCCCAGCATCAGGGTCTTTTCCAATGAGTCAACTCTTCGCATGAGGTATTGGAGTATCAGCTTCAGCATCATTCTTTCCAGTGAACACCCAGGGCTGATCTCCTTTAGGATGGACTGGTTGGATCTCCTTGCAGTCCAAGGGACTCTCAAGAGTCTTCTCCAACACCACAAGTCAAAAGCATCAATTCTTTGGCACTCAGTTTTCTTCACAATCCAACTCTCACATCCATACATGACCACTGGAAAAACCATAGCCTTGACTAGATGGACCTTTGTTGGCAAAGTAATGTCTCTGCTTTTGAATATGCTATATAGGTTGGTCATAACTNGTCTTTTCCAATGAGTCAACTCTTCGCATGAGGTATTGGAGTATCAGCTTCAGCATCATTCTTTCCAGTGAACACCCAGGGCTGATCTCCTTTAGGATGGACTGGTTGGATCTCCTTGCAGTCCAAGGGACTCTCAAGAGTCTTCTCCAACACCACAAGTCAAAAGCATCAATTCTTTGGCACTCAGTTTTCTTCACAATCCAACTCTCACATCCATACATGACCACTGGAAAAACCATAGCCTTGACTAGATGGACCTTTGTTGGCAAAGTAATGTCTCTGCTTTTGAATATGCTATATAGGTTGGTCATAACTTTCCTTCCAAGGAGTAAGCATCTTTCAGTTTCATGACTGCAATCACCATCTGCAGTGATTTTGGAGCCCCCCAAATAAAGTCTGACACTGTTTCCACTGTTTCCCCATCTATTTGCCATGAAGTGATGGGACTGGATGCCATGATCTTCGTTTTCTGAATGTTGAGGTTTAAGCCAACTTTTTCACTCTCCTCTTTCACTTTCATCAAGAGGCTCTTTAGTTCCTCTTCACTTTCTGCCATAAGGGTTGCCTAGTCAATAATAATTAGTATATATACCCTTTTAAGTGTCATGACCTTCCCCTCTTATTAGACTTCTGGAGGAAGACCATTCTATGCTTAGGAAAAGCCAGTTTTGAGGCTGTGAGGCAGGAAGCCAATAGGAAATCAGAAAGAGTGCTGACAACAGCAGGGTTGTTCTAATAGTTGTCTTAAGGAACACGCTTTTCAGATGGGATAGAAGGGAACTTATTTAAAATTCATGATTTCTTCCCATGGTAAGGCTTTTTGAACATCTCTAGAATAACACTAACTCTCTGGGTTGTGTTCTTGGCCATATTTCTTGGTTGGAAGCATGTTGTCACAGTAGTGACACCTCCTTCCCCTTAGATGTCTTTTTCCAAGGTTTCTGGATTTTACTAGACACATTCAAAATCCAACTAGCTGGCATCTCTTGTGTCCACTCTGTGTGGAGAGAGAAACAGTGCTACAGATTCCTGGTGTACACAGACAGCACAGCCCTGAGGCTGAGTATGATGGACTGCTCTCCTGTAATCTGTGGATTTTGTTACACGACACAGCAGATTAAGAGAATTTGAGATTATTTTAGGTGAATCTGATGTGATTGGGTTTGCCCTTTACTAGTAGACAGTTTCGTTGAGGTGCTTGCAGAAGAAGAAGCGGTGCTACCAAGGTAGCCTGTGAACGTGTCAGCCACTCAGTCGTGTCCTACTCTATGCAACTCCACAAGGTTCCTCAGATCTTGGAATTCTCCAAGCAAGAAGACTGGAGTGAGTTGCCACTTTCTCCTCCAGGGGATCTTCCCCACCCAGGGATCACACATGCATCTCCTGTGGTTCCTGCTTTGGCAAGAGGATTCTTTACCACTTAGCCACTGGGGAAACCCTTACATACAGGAGAACCCCCATAATACTACTGGCTGAATTATCTGCAGGAATTTTGCAGGCCAGAAGGGAGTGGCATTATATATCAAAGGGAAAACCTACAACATTGGATTCTCTAACCAAAAAGATTATCATTCAAAAGAAAAGGAGAGAGAAAGAATTTCTCAGACAGGCAAAAACTAAAAGTTCATCAATATTAAAGCTACTCTAAAAGAAATGTTAAAGGATCTTTGCTAAGTGAAAACAAAAAATGCTATAATAAGAAGTAAGAATCTATAGGAAAGGAAAAAACCCACTAGAAACAGCAAACTCTAGTAAAGCCTGTAGATAAATCATTAAAATAAGCTAGTACAAAAATTAAAGAAAACTATAATATCAATTATAACTATAACAAAACAAAGAATAGTTGTGAAGATGTAAAATAGGACAACAACAACAACAACAAAAAATGTGGAAATGGAATAAAAAAACTAGGTCTTTTTAGAATATGTTTGTAACTAAATGGCCATCAGTTTAAATCATATTTTATAAATATCTACAAGACATTCCACCCAAAAATAGCAGAATACATGGCCTTTTCAAATGCACATGAAGCTTTCTCCATAATGGATAACATGCTTAGTCACAAAATAATTCATAACAAATTTAAAATTATAGAAACTATACTGAGCATTTTTTCAACAATGTACTAAAAACTGGACATCATTAACAGGAGGAAAAATGGGAAAAACACAAATAAATAGAGACTAAGATGACTGTGGCTCATATCATGCCCTCCTTATTGCCAAATTTAGACTTAAATTGAAAAAAGAAGGGAAAATCACTAGGCCATTCAGGTATGATCTAAATCAAATCCCTTACGATTATACAGTGGAAGTGACAAGTAGATTCAAGGGATTAGATGTGATAGAGTGCCTGAAGAGCTATGGACAGAAATTCATGGCATTGCACAGGAGGCACTGACCGAGATAATCTCCAGGAGAAAGAAATGCAAAAAGGCAAAATGGTTGTCTGAGGAGGCCTTATAAATTGCTGTGAAAAGAAGAGAAGCAATAGACAGGGGAGAAAAGGAAAAACATACCCATCGGAATGCAGAGTTCCAAAGAATAGCAAGGAGAGATAAGGAAACCTTCCTCAGTGATCAATGCAAAGAAATAGAGGAAAACAATAGAAAGGGAAAGACTAGAGATCTCTTCAAGAAAACTGAGATACCAAGGGGGCATTTCATGCAAAGATGGGCTCAAAAAAGGACAGAAATGGTATGGACCTAACAGATGCAGAAGTTATTATGAAGAGGTGGCAAAAATACACAGAAGAACTATACAAAAAAATATCTCCATGACCCAGATAACCACGATGGTGTGATCACTCATCTAGAGCCAGAAATTCTGGAGTGCAAAGTCAAGTGGGCCTTAGGAAGCATCACTGTGAACAAAGATAGTGGAGGTAATGGAATTCCAGTTTAGCTATCACAAATCTTAAAAGAGATGCTGTTAAAATGCTGCACTCAATATGCCAGCAAATTTGGAAAACTCAGCAGTGGCGACAGGACTGGAAAAGGTCAGTTTTCATTCCAATCCCAAAGAAAGGTAACATCAAGGAATGCTCAAAATACTGAACAATTTCATTCATCTCACATGCTAGCAAAGTAATGCTCAAAATTCTTCAAGTTGGGCTTCATTAGTACATGAACCAAGAACTTCCATATGTTCAAGCCAGATTAGAAAAACCAGAGGAACCAGAGATGAAATTGCCAACATCCATTGGGTCACAGAAAAACATCTACTACTGCTTCATTGACTACGCTAAAGCCTTTGACTGTGTGGATCACAACAAACTGTGGAAAATTCTTAAAGAGATGGGAATACCAGACCATCTTACCTGCCTCCTGAGAAACCTGTAGGCATGTGAAGAAGCAACAGTTAGAATCAGACATGGAACAATGGACTGATTCCAAATTGGGAAAGGCTGTATATTGTCACCCTGCTTATTTAACTTCTATATAGATTATATCATGCAAAATTCCAGGCTAGATGACGCAAAAGCTGCAATCAAGATTCCTGGGAGAAATATCAATACATTCAGATATGCAGATGACATCACCCATATGTCAGAAAGCAGAGAAGAACTAAAAAATCTCTTGATGAAAGTAAAGGAGGAGAATTAAAAGGTTGGCTTAAAACTCAACATTCAAAAAGTGATGATCATGGCATCCAGTCCCATCACTTCATGACAAATAGTTGGGGAAATAATGGAAACAGGGACAGACTTTATTTTCTTAGGTTCCAAAATCATGGCAGATGGTGAATGCAGCCATGAAATTAAAAAAAAAAAAAAAATTTACTCCTTCGGAGAAAAGCTATGACCAACCTAGACAGCATATTACAAAGCAGAGATATTACTTTACCAACAATGTTCCATATAGCCAAAGCTATATTTTTTTCAGTAGTCAGGTATGGACATGAGAGTTGGACCATAAGGTAGGCTTAGTGTCAAAGAATTGATATTTTTGAACTGTGATGTTGGAGAAGACTCTTGAGAATTCCTTGGACTGCAAGGAAATCAAACCAGTCAATCTTAAAGGAAATCAACCCTGAATATTCCTTGGAATACCAGAGTGCAGAAGACTAGGGGGGGAGACGCAGGTAAAGGGACAGAGTATTGTCTGGACATGTGGATCATAGCACAGGATCTGATTTCTCTCCAGGGAATATTTTGGATGACTTTGCACAGGGAAGATGACAATCTCACTAGCATTTTAGACAGATCTCTCTGCCCACCTCCTGGAGTGCTAANCAGAAGACTAGGGGGGGAGACGCAGGTAAAGGGACAGAGTATTGTCTGGACATGTGGATCATAGCACAGGATCTGATTTCTCTCCAGGGAATATTTTGGATGACTTTGCACAGGGAAGATGACAATCTCACTAGCATTTTAGACAGATCTCTCTGCCCACCTCCTGGAGTGCTAACTATTGGAGGTGTGTGAGCTAAAACCAGGAAACTTTCCGAGGAAGATTTGCAGTATTTTGGTTAAAATGCTAGGAGTTCCGGGAGTGGCCATCATGTAGATGATCTCGAATCATCTAGGAAAGTCAGCAGCCTGACTGATGTATTCATGTTAGTTGTAAGAAAGAGAGGACTCATGAATGATACATACATTTTTGCTCAAGAATTGGCTGTGTTTTTTGCTTAAAGGTGGGAGTTTGGGAAGTGCAGGATTAAGCTGAGGCTGAGAAGAAGAGGTGTGCATCAGACAATCTCCGTGTGAGATGCTTCAGTTCAGTTCAGTTCAGTTCGGTTCATTCCCTCAGTCATATCCGACTTTGCGACCCCATGAATCACAGCACACCAGGCCTCCCTGTCCATCACAAACTCCCGGAGTTCACTCAGACTCACGACCATTGAGTCAGTAATGTCATCCAGCCATCTCATCCTCTGTCGTCCCCTTCTCCTCCTGCCCCCAATCCCTNTATAGCAGACAGTAAACAGACAGATTTTGGTTTGGGGGTAGATGCTCAGGCAGAGGACCCCTTGAGACCTGACTCACCTTTCCCCATCAGGTCTCTCCACATGACCTTGTCTTGGATGGGATTTCCCATGCTATTTCCCGGCAAGTGTATAAAGAAAGGAAGAAGAAAACAGAAAAATATTGACTTCATACATTTGGACTGTGTAGAGACCTGGATTTTTTTTTTTTTTTTTTTTTTTTGGTCCATGCCATGAAGCTTGAGGGATTTTAGTTCCCCAACCAGAGACTGAACCTGGGGCCTCCACAGTGAGAGTGCTGAGTTCTAACCACTGGGCTACCAGGGAATTTTTCTGGATTGTTTTCCAAAGTTCATATAACATGGTTATGCTCATAGTAGTAAATATGATGAGAGTTCAGTTAGACTCTGTATGCTATTGCTGCCTCCTTGTCCATTCTGTGTGACCACGTGGTGGGCAGGGCCTGGATCTGATTTTAGCCCCTCCCACTGAGAACTGCCCTCAAGGTCACAAGTCAGTATGAGTTTCTGATGTGACTCCCCAGTAGTCTTCAGGACAAACTGTCTCCCCCTTCCCATGGCTTATTGTGTGTGTGTCCCTTAGATAAGACTCATGGAGCTCACTTAACCCTGCTCCTTTTGGTCTGAAGTAACTAATCCCATCTTAGCCTGGGGGCTTCCTAGGTGGGNAAGTCAGTATGAGTTTCTGATGTGACTCCCCAGTAGTCTTCAGGACAAACTGTCTCCCCCTTCCCATGGCTTATTGTGTGTGTGTCCCTTAGATAAGACTCATGGAGCTCACTTAACCCTGCTCCTTTTGGTCTGAAGTAACTAATCCCATCTTAGCCTGGGGGCTTCCTAGGTGGGAATCCTAAAGCACTCTGCCCAGGTCCCCAGTAGAAGGCCTTAGGTCCAGCCTTTCTCTCTGTCACACCAGCCTTGATCCCTCTGCCCCCACCCCAGGCCCCTGTGCTGCTGTGGCCTCCTCCTCCCGGACCTGTGAGCAAGAAGCTTCTCTATTTTGGTCTCCTTGCACTCACCTCAGACACCCCAGGGGCTATACTTAAACGCTCATGTAACCCAGTCACAGCAACTGGTGTCGCGGTCAGGAGACTCTGAGTCACCTCAAGGCTGAGCGGAGGGGCTGCCTCTAGGCTGCAGGTGGCTCCTGCCCTCCTGTGGGGAGAGGGTGACTGTATCTAGAGGGCCCCTTCTGTGGTCTTGGTTGCATGGTGTTGCCTTGCTGTCCGCCCCTTGTGCATCCCAGTTCAAAGGGCCAGCTTCACAAAAAATGACTAGAGTCCTCAGGGCCTCAGGCATTGTCCACTGGAGCCCACTGAGGGGCTGAGGGCATGTTCCTGCATGGTCCCCCTAAGGACCCCTAAGGCTGCCCTGACCCTCCCTCCCCACAACCTCATGGACCAGACCCCTCAGAACAGAAAAATTCCTCCAAACCTCCAAGAGGGCACTCCAGGCCATGCAAGTAAAGTGATATTGGATCTGTGACCCCTCAGGGCCAGATGTACAGCCATCTCACTGTCCAACCCTCAGCTCCTATTCTGGAGTGGGTTGTCATTCCCTCCTCTAGGGAATCTTTCTCACACAGGGATGAGACCCAGGTCTCCTGCATCGCAGGAGGACTCTTCACTGACTGAGTCACTGGGGAAGCCCAGGAATCAGCGCTTTGGGCTAAATTTTCCCCAAATACCTTATTTAGGCTGGACCAACCTCTAATCTAGACCCCGAACAGGGCAATGTGGGGACCTGTCAGAAAAGCTAATCCCCCCACCATGAGGATCTTAAAGGCTACACAATATACCCAAACACAGAAGCTGTACCGTATCCTGCATATTCACTGCCCCCAGAGGTGAACAGTGCCTGACTCAGATTACTGTGGAATAACCCAGTAGGTCCACAGTCATGGCCCTGATTCAAGGAGCTGGGGCCAAGTTCATGTGACCCTGGCCAGTCTGCAAGCTGTCCACACAGATGACCTCAAGTATCACAACCTTGATACTTTTAATATTCCAGAGCCCTCTCTTCCTCCCCAGCATTTCTCCACTGGAAGCATCCTACTCACACCCCAGGACGGCCATGCCTGTCCACGTCCTGTGGGGACTGGCTGTCACCCTGGATTGGCAGACACAGAAAAGTTGCGGCAACCCAGCCTGCCAGCTTGAGTATTAAAAGTGACCCTGCAATGGTCAGCCTTGCTCACCAACCATGTGCAGATCCCACAACCTGTTCTAAGTCTGTTAAAACATGACTCACTCACAACAAACAGAGATGGTGACTGACTGCTTTAGGTGTCCTGTTAGCTGAAGGGGAAAGCCTATTCTGTACAGGAAACCTTGAGCAGGTACATGAACAACTCAGGACAGGTATAGGCCAAGTGTCAGAAGATGCCTCAATGTGCACTGGTCATGATGATGTAATTAAGCTATCCCCACAAATCCCCGCACTCTCTGAGTCCCTGATATGTTCTCCTGGCTCTCACACGGGGAATGAGAGTCCAAACAGTAGGGAGCCTGTTCCTCATAGGCTTCCTCCTTGTTGCCTTGGTTACCTGGGTTTTACAGTGGCTTCAGAAAATGATACCCATGTCCTTTAATATGTCTGCTACAGAGTAATGGTGGTCCTGATGCTGAGACCTCACAGAATGAGCTGTTGGGAGTTTAGCTGAGCTGCCTCATGTACTTGCTGCCTCTATATCCATTGTGGGTGGCCAGTGGCCACAGAGGCCTTAACATTGTCTCCAGCCTCTCCCTCGGGTACACGCCTCAGATACCAGTTGTAAGGATTCAAGTAAATGTAGTTTCCTGGTGCAACACCCCCAAGAGCCCTTCTGAGAAACAGTCTCCCCCACTTCCTAGGGCCTTCCCCCATTGTACTTCTTAAGTCAGATCCCCACAGAACCCAGCAGACCCCTGTTTTTTTGGTTTGAATTGACCAATGTAGTCTTAGCCTGGCAACGCCAAAATGCTCCACTCAGAGTCTCATAAATGAATGTGCCTCAAGTCCCATTTTCCACTTCCTGCTCCTACCTTGGCCTTCCAGCTTGGCCCCTCAGTCTGTACACTTCATCCTCCAGGACTTGTGTTTTGTCGATTCTCTTGTGGTCTTTTGTTGAACCACTGCTCACCCATCATCTGACACCATGGTGGCTCTATTTAACAAATTTTAATTTAACAAAGTCAAAGAATGAATAATCTCTAAAAATATATTTCAGTAATCTATCAAACTTTTCATAAGCTTAATATTTCTCTAGTTTTCTATATATTAGGGTGAAAAAAGGTGTTATAGAGAAAATGGATAAGTCTGGAGGCATAATTCAACCTTGGGATTTCTTAAATTACTCTTACCAGAATGTATTTGTAAAAATCAACGTGAATGTTTTCCAAATTTCTCTGAAAACTAAGAAGTGTACTTGATCAGTTTCATAGTTTAAACAGGGTCATTAATAAATTCTGTTTGCTTAAAACTTACACTGGGCTAAATTTCTGCTAGAAAATCTTTGAACTACATTCCCAAATATCCCCTCCATTAATCTCTCAGAGTGAAGTTGGCCAGAATTGCTAGTGTAACTATTTACAATAGCCAAGAAATGGAAACAACTTAAATGCTCATTGACAGAGAAATGGATAAAGAAGATGTGGTATACACACATACACACACACAATGGAATACTACTCAGCCATAAAAAAGAATGAAATAATGCCATTTGCAACCCCATTCATGGATCTACAGATTGTTGTTACACTTAGCAAAGTAAGTCAGAGAAAGACAAATATCATATGATATCCCTTACATGTGTAATTTAAAATATGACACAAATGAACATTTCTGAAACAGAATCACAGACACAGAGAACAGATTTCTGGTTTCCAAGGGGGAGGCAGGTGGAGAGTGATGTACTGGGAGCTTGAGATTAGTAGACACATATTATTATATATAGAATGTATAAACACAGGTCCTCTTATATAGCACAGGGACTTATAATCACTATTCTATGATAAAATATAGTGGAAAAAAATATGAAACAGAATATATATATACACACACAGACACATATATACACACTGACTGGGGCTCAGATCGTGAACTCCTTATTGCAAAATTCAGACTTAAATTGAAGAAAGTAGGGAAAACCACGTCATTCACCTATGACCTAAATCAAATCCCTTATGATTATACAGTACAAGTAACAAATAGATTCAAGGGATTATATCTAATAGATGGAGAACTATGGATGGAGGGTCATAACATTGAACAGGAGGCAGTGATCAAGAACATCCCCAAGAAAAAGAAGTGCAAAAAGGTGAAAAAGCCCTGAGGAGGCCTTACAAGTTGCTGAGAAAAGAAGAGAAGCAAAAGGCAAAGGAGAAAATGGAAGATATACCCATTTGAATCCAGAGTTCCAAAGAACTCTGGAGAGTTCAGCAAGGAGATATAAAAAACCCTTCTTGAGTGAACAATGCCAAGAAATAGAGGAAAACAATAGAATAGGAAAGACTAGACATTTCTTCAATAAAATTAGAGATACCAAGGGAACATTTCATGTACGGATGGGTCCAATAAAGGACACAAATGGTATGGACCTAACAGAGGCAGAAGATATTAAGAAAAGGTGGCAAGAATACACAGAAGAAATATAAAAAAGATCTTAACGACCTGGGTAACCATGATGGTGTGACCACTCACCTGGAACCAGACATCCTGGAGTGAGAACTTATTACGAACAAAGCTAGTGGAGGTGATGGAATTCCAGCTAAGCTCTTTCAAATCCTCAAAGATGATGTTGTTTAAGTATTGCACTCAACATGCCAGCAAATTTGGAAAACTCAGCAGTGGCCACAGGACTGCAAAATGTCAGTTTTCATTCCAAACCCGAAGAAAGGCAATACTAAAGATGTTCAAACTACCACAGAATTGCTCTCATTTCTCATGCAAGCAAAGTGTTGCTCAAAATTCTCCAAGTTAGGCTTCAACAGTACATGAACTGTGAACTTCCAGATGTGAAAGCTGGATTTAGAAAAGGCAGAGGAACCAGAGATCAAATTGCCAGTATCCATTGGATCATAGAAAAAGCAAGAGAATTCCAGGAAAACATCTACTTCTGCTTCACTGACTATGCCAAAGCCTTTGACTGTGTAGATCACAACTAATTGGAAAATTCTTCAAAAGATTGGAATACCAGACCACCTTATCTGCCTCCAGAGAAATCTGTATGCAGGTCAAGAAGCAACAATTATGACTGGACATGGAACAATAGGCTGGTTGAAAGCTGGGAAAGGAGTACACCAAGGATGTATATTGTCACCCTGCTTATTTAACTTCTATGCAGAGTACATTATGCAAAATGCTAGGCTAGATTAAGCACAAGCTAGAATCAAGATTGGGGGATAAATATCAATAACCTCAGATATGAAGATGATACCACTCCACCAGGTTCCCCCATCCCTGGGATCCTCCAGGCAAGAACACTGAGTGCTTTGAAAGCAAAGAGGAAAAAGCTAGCTTAAAGCTCAACATTCAAAAAGCTAAGATCATGGTATCCTTATGGTAGAAAGTGAGAGTGAAAAAACTGGCTTAAAGCTTAGCATTCAAAAAGCTAAGATCATGGCATCTAGTCCCATAACTTCATGGCAAATAGATGGGGAAACAGTGGAAACAGTGGCAGACTTTATTTTCTTAGGTTCCAAAATCACCACAGATGGTGACTGCAGCCATGAAATGAAAAGATGCTTACTTCTTGGAAGAAAAGCTAAGAGCAACCTAGATAGCAAATTAAAAGTCAGAGGTATCACCTTGCCGACAAAAGTCTATCTAGTCAAAGATATATATATATATATATATATATCGTTTGTTTTACTGAAGAAATTGTAAACACAATATTGTAAATCAGCTATACTTCAATAAAATTAAAAAAGAAAATAACAGCTGGTGTAAGATTAGAAGGATGTAGCCACACACATTATTCCTGAAGGTCTCCATGAGCAGAGACACTGAAAAGAGGCTGTAGAGTCACTTAGTGTGCTTTCCTTGGTCTCTGCTCTTCTCTCTGCTTGCAGCTGCCTAGCTGTTGGCCCTGCCCACCAACAGCAGCCCCACCTAACCCATGAGACACTTGGATAGAGGCCCATACTGCTCCGGGCTACACTGACCACTCCATGACCTTTTACTCCCCCTCCCTGACTTTGCTATTTGACATGCGCAGCTCTGACTTGTGCACCTGCCTCAGAGGACTGGTTTCAGTTCAGTGCAGTCGCTCAGTCGTGTCCGACTCTTTGTGACCCCATGAATTGCAGCACGCCAGGCCTCCCTGCCCATCACCAACTCCCAGAGTTCATTCAGACTCGCTTCCATTGAGTCAGTGATGCCATCCAGCTATCTCATCCTCTGTCGTCCCCTTCTCCTCCTGCCCCCAATCCCTCCCAGCATCAGCGTCTTTTCCAATGAGTCAACTCTTCCCATGAGGTGGCCAAAGTATGCACAGCTCTGACTTGTGCATCTGCCTCAGAGGACTGGTTTAGTGTCTCCTTTTTGTTCTCTTAACCCCTCCCTTGCAAACTTTCACTCATCTAACTTGTCCCACAATTACTCCTTAGAGTAAATCCCTTCATCCATAACATGCATGCTGACTCTGGTTCCATGTCTGATCCCTGATGATACAGAAAAGTCACTCAGTCTGCTGCTTAGGCTTCTACTCCTAGTCAGTTTACATCTGAAGTTCATATTATGCGGCTTTACACAATGGCATCCATTTTCACACTGTGATAAAAAAGAAAACAGGAAAGTCTACTAGCATACCATTTTATAATTTAGTAATACGTTAATATTTCATGGTAAATTTAATGGTAAATAAGTTGTGGAATGAATAGCTGAATGATAAATCACAAATGATTAATGTTAAAGTACATTTAGAAAAGAGTTAAATTCTTTCAAGAATATAGTTAAGGTAAATAGAATACATGACATGACATTAGATAAGATCTGTTCAGCATACCCGGAGAAGGCAATGGCACCTCACTCCAGTACTCTTGCCTGGAAAGTCCCATGGGTGGAGGAGCCTGGTAGGCTGCAGTCCATGGGGTCGCTAAGGGCTGGACATGATTGAGCGACTTCACTTTCACTTCTCACTTTCATGCATTGGAGAACGAAATGGCAAACCACTCCAGTGTTCTCGCCTGGAGGATCCCAGGGACAGGGGAGCCTGGTGGGCTGCCATCTATGGGGTCGCAGAGTCGGACACGACTAAAGCGACTTAGCAGCAGCAGCAGTTCAGCATACCATATAAAAGTCATTAATTGTGTTGTTAGGTGTGTGTGTCAGTGTGCACTCATACTTGTGTTTGAAAGTTTAATCAGTTTCAAATTTGGTCAAATCAAGATCTTCAGTATACATTTTAGGTTCTTAGGAAAAGTTTTCTGAAAACATGACAATGCAAACTAACAATTAACAATTTTTTAGTTATTCAATAATAACAACTGCTTTCTCAAAACCATCAAAATTTCATAATANGTCTTTTCCAATGAGTCAACTCTTCCCATGAGGTGGCCAAAGTATGCACAGCTCTGACTTGTGCATCTGCCTCAGAGGACTGGTTTAGTGTCTCCTTTTTGTTCTCTTAACCCCTCCCTTGCAAACTTTCACTCATCTAACTTGTCCCACAATTACTCCTTAGAGTAAATCCCTTCATCCATAACATGCATGCTGACTCTGGTTCCATGTCTGATCCCTGATGATACAGAAAAGTCACTCAGTCTGCTGCTTAGGCTTCTACTCCTAGTCAGTTTACATCTGAAGTTCATATTATGCGGCTTTACACAATGGCATCCATTTTCACACTGTGATAAAAAAGAAAACAGGAAAGTCTACTAGCATACCATTTTATAATTTAGTAATACGTTAATATTTCATGGTAAATTTAATGGTAAATAAGTTGTGGAATGAATAGCTGAATGATAAATCACAAATGATTAATGTTAAAGTACATTTAGAAAAGAGTTAAATTCTTTCAAGAATATAGTTAAGGTAAATAGAATACATGACATGACATTAGATAAGATCTGTTCAGCATACCCGGAGAAGGCAATGGCACCTCACTCCAGTACTCTTGCCTGGAAAGTCCCATGGGTGGAGGAGCCTGGTAGGCTGCAGTCCATGGGGTCGCTAAGGGCTGGACATGATTGAGCGACTTCACTTTCACTTCTCACTTTCATGCATTGGAGAACGAAATGGCAAACCACTCCAGTGTTCTCGCCTGGAGGATCCCAGGGACAGGGGAGCCTGGTGGGCTGCCATCTATGGGGTCGCAGAGTCGGACACGACTAAAGCGACTTAGCAGCAGCAGCAGTTCAGCATACCATATAAAAGTCATTAATTGTGTTGTTAGGTGTGTGTGTCAGTGTGCACTCATACTTGTGTTTGAAAGTTTAATCAGTTTCAAATTTGGTCAAATCAAGATCTTCAGTATACATTTTAGGTTCTTAGGAAAAGTTTTCTGAAAACATGACAATGCAAACTAACAATTAACAATTTTTTAGTTATTCAATAATAACAACTGCTTTCTCAAAACCATCAAAATTTCATAATATACAAAGCAGTAGGTTCATATTGTTATTTTTTTAAACACTTTTTGAAATCATTAGTATTTCCATTCAGTATAAATTACTTCTAATTTATACTGAGCTTACATAATTACTGAAGTAACGTCCCCAAAAGATTTGCTTTAGCTACATTGTTAGAATTGTCAGTGATGACTTATTTCTGTAGAGAAAACTGTTGGATCTGACTAGAAAACTGCTGGCTCAAGTTTTGTTATCAATAGCTCTCATCTATTTTTAATATAGTTTTCTTCATATTATTATATTGTTAATAAGTTTGAGAAAATTAGAAAATCCCACTGAAAATTTACAGGACAGAAATGTCAGTAGAAGAGCGTAATGTCAGCAAAATAGCAGAACAGGAAGTCCAGGACTTGTTCCCCCTAAAAATACTAATTTACCAATAATGTATAGACACAAATACTTTTAGAAGAAATCCAGACTCCAGTAAGAATCTGAAACACCCCAGATGAGCACAAAACTGAGAACAGTCATACTGAAATGTCTAAGAAGCTTAATTTCACTTTACTCACCTCAGCCCCTACCCAAGTCAAAACGGTTTAATTCTGGGAAATACTGCCTCCACTGACAACTACTCTCTTGGGGAAGGAGGGTAGGAGAATGGAGAGAGTGGAGCATCAATCCCTGGCTTCTTGATATGCTGCCCAAGGGACCACTTTCTGCCTCATGAATTAAAAAACCATCAAACCACAAGGGAAGAAACTAAAAGAAGAAGAAGAAGAAGAAAAAAGAACAGGGGAGAATTACAGAACTATAAAAAAACCCTCAGAAAACAAGTAGCAAAATGGCAACAAAAACATATCTATCAATAATCACTTTAAATGTCCTGGACTGAATGTTCCAGTCCAAAGTGATGGGTAGCTGATTGGATTTCAAAATACTCATGTACGTATTATCACAAGAAACTTACTTCAGAGCATGAACATGAGAGGATGAAAGAAGAAATTTTTTTTAGAAAAGGAAAGCACAAGAAACCTGGGGGTTACATAGTCATATCAGCCAAAGTAGACTGTAAAACATAGTCTATACCAAAAGACACAGAGAGTACTACATAATGATAAAGGGATCAATACAAAGATCGAATATAACATTCTTTAGCATATATGCAGCTAATACATATACCTATTAGCACTTACATAGAGCAATTATTAACAGACATAATGGGATAAATTGACAGTAATAAAATATTAGGAGGGGACTTTAAAATCCCATTTATATTAAGGGACAGAGCATTCAGAGAGAAAATCAGTAAAGAAACAGTGGCCTTGAATTACATAGAACAGCTGGGTTAAGCTGTAAATGTAGACATTTACAGGACTACGAAGCTACAGTAATCAAAACAGCATAGCACTGGCACAAAAACAGACACTTAGATGAACAGAATGAAACGGAAAGTCCAGAAATAACCATGTGCGTATGCTTAATCTACGACAAAAAGGTAGACATGTATAAAGGGAGAAAACAGTCTACTCAATAACCTGTACTGGGAAAACAGGACAGCTACTTATAAAAAAAATGAAATTAGGACATTTTCTCATATATATAAAAGAAAATTCAAAACGTATTAAAGACCTAAATGGAGGACCTGCAACCATAAAAGACCTAGAAGAGAACATGGGCAGAGAGATTTTTGACAGTTTTGGGGGGATGAATCCCTTCAGGCAAATAAAACAAAAGCAAAAATAATCAAATGCAATCTAATTAAACTTAGAAGCTTTTACATAGCAAAGAAAACCACCACCAAAAAACAAAACAAAACAAAACAAAAAGACAACCTTCTGAATGGGGAAATATTTGCAAATGGTATGACCAAAAGAGGGTTAATATCCAAACTATATCAAAAGCTTGTACAAATCAACATCAAAAAACAAAAGCCTTATTAAAATTGGCAGAAGATCTGAAAAGATATTTTTCCAAAGAAAACATACAGATGACCAATAGGCACATAAAAAAAAGATGCTCAAAAGAATCTTCAGGGAAATGTAAATCAAAATCGTAATGCGTTAATCACCTGGTCGTCAATCACCTGTCAGAATAGCTATCACCAAATATCTACAAATAGAAACACTGGTGAAGATGTGGAGAAAAGGGAGCCCTGATACTGTTGGCGAGAAGGTAAACTGGTGTAGCCATTGTGGAAAACAGTGAGAAGATCACTCGAAAACTAAAATTATAGTTGTCATCATGACCCAGAAATTTGACTCTTGGGAATGTATCCAAAGAAAACAAACATTCCTATTCAAAAAGATACCTGAACCCCAGTGTTGATAGCAGCACTACCTATAGTAGCCAAGATATGGAAGCAAACTGAGTGCCCATCAACAGCTGGATGGATAAAGACGTGATCTGTGTATACGATACATAATGGAATACTACTCAGCCATAAAAATGAAATAATGCCATTTGCAGCAACAGGGATGGACCTAGATATTATCATAATAAGTGAAATAAGTCATACGGAGAAAGACATACAGTATGATATTAGTTGCATGTAGAATCTAAAATAAACAAACTAGTGACTATAAAAAAATAGAAGCAGATTTACTAGTGAATAGAACAGATAGTGGTTATAGATAGGGAGAGGGTAGGGGTAACATAGGGTGGGGACTCAGAGATAATTAAATTAATAAAAAGGAATGAGTAAGGGAAGTATATACTCTGCAGCACAGGCGTATAGCCAATATTTATAATAACTTAACGTAGTACAATCAATACAAGCATTAAATCTCTGTACTGTACCATGACACTAATATATTGTACCCATGACATTAATATAAGTCCACTATACTTTTATAAAAAAATTAAAGAAATTATAAAACTTACTGGTAAGAGTAAATATAGAATCAAATACAAAATACTATTATATCATAATGTTGCTGTGATTTACACAGTACCATTTAGCAGAATGTTAAAAGACAAGGTATTAAGAATAACTATAAGTAGAAAAATACATTAATTGTGTATAATATGTAAATATTTAAATTGTGACATCAATAACAAGTTAATGGGAGGGGAGAAATAAAAGTATAAATTTTCACATGTGAATAAAGTTAGTATGTTGCCAGTTTATAATGGGTTGTTATAAGATATTTTATGTAAGCCTGATGGTATTCACAAAGAAAATATTTATAGAAATATACATATAGAAAGAGCGGAAGGAATTGATGCACATCAATAAAAAATTAATGAAACACAAATAAAAAGCAGGAAGAAAGGAAAATAGGAACAAAGGAAGAACAAGACAAAGAATAATAAGCAGAATGTCAGCAACAAGCTCTTATTTATTAATATTTATTTTAAACTTAAGTCAATTAAACACGCCAATCAAAGGGCAGTGGTTAAATGGATATAAAACAAGAACAAAAAAGACAGCAGAGGCCCCTATATTTTATTGGACAAAATAGGCTTTGTCAGAAACTGCCATGGAAGACAAAGAAGATCATTATATAATAAAAAAAAGTCAGTTCATCAAGAAGATGTAACAGTTATAATAACATATACACTAATCACCAGAGCACCACAAAACAGACACTGAAACTGAAGGGAAATAGATACTATAATAATAGTGGTGAGATACTTCAATACCCTATTTTCCATAGGAGACAGATTATCCAGAAAGAAAATCAATAGGAAACAACAGAGAACAACACTATATACCAAATGAGATCAAATTGAACACCACTATACACCAAAAAGAGATTAATGGCTAACTATTTTTTTTTTTAAATTCAGGACATATCAAAGAGTGAACTATTTCCTTTTAACACATTATTGACCTGAGACATATTATGGCCACAAGCATTTGTTTCTGCAAAATCCTCCCAGAGAATAGTGTGTTAAAATATTTTTATAGTGTTATGTAACTCTTGTTTTAAAATTATTGGAAAATGACTTTTAAAGCAAACAATAGAACACCACAATGCTAAAAGGACATGAGAATATTAAAAGTCTAGTAAAGGAGTGATGCAAAATAATTACAATAAGTTAACATGGAAATTTAAAATAATTGGAATAACATGTAAGTATGTTATTTTAAGTTTTTCCCTTACAGGATTCACAACCACATCACACATGGTAAACACTGCATCTTATTTGTTAGTCAGCTACCATTGGTAGCTAAGGTTGCATTCCAGGGACATCACAAAAAGAATGTGGTATAATGAAAGATGGAATCCACTCTAAAAGACCTCCAAAAGGAGAAAAGCTGTAATTATAATAGAAAGCAATAGAAAGAAATTATAATAATATAAAGAAATTATAATAAAAAGTTTGAAAATTTTAGCCAAACTGCAAATTATGTTTTTCTTAAAAAGCATTTGTTTTAATCAGCTTAAGCTATAAATACCACAGATCAGGTAGCTGAAACACTTTTTTCTAAGCACTCACAAAGCTGAAGTCCAAGATGACAGGGTCAGTATGGTCAGGTTCTGGTGAGCACTCCACTTGGCCTCCTGATGGCCACCTTCTCATTGTGTCTTCACGCAGCAGACAACAAAGGTGAGTCCTCCTGGTTTTTCCAGTAGTCATGTTTGGATGGGAGAGTTGGACTATAAAGCTGAGCACCGAAGAATTGATGCTTTTGAACTGTGGTGTTGGAGAAGACTCTTGAGAGTTCCTTGGACTGCAAGGAGATCCAACCAGTCCATTCTAAAGGAAATCAGTCCTGGGTGTTCATTGGAAGGAATGATGCTAAAGCTGAAACTCCAGTACTTTGGCCACCTCATGTGAAGAGCTGACTCACTGGAGAAGACTCTGATGCTGGGAAGGATTGGGGGCAGGAGGAGAAAGGGACGACAGAGGATGAGATGGCTGGATGGCATCATTGACTCAATAGACATGAGTTTGAGTAAGCTCTGGGAGTTGGTGATGAACAGGGAAGACTGGTGTTCCGCAATCCATGGGGTAGCAAAGAGTCGGACATGATTGAGAGACTGAACAGGACTGAACTGAAAAATTGAGGGGCCTATCTTCACATCTTCATCTAAACCTAATTATCTCTCAGAGGTCCCATCTCTGAAGATAATCACACTGAGGTTGGGCTTCAAAATTTGCATTCTGGGGGACAAAATTCAGTCCATAGCATCAGCCAACACCACTGTGAGTGTAGCTGTTAAAAACCTAGTTTGCACATCTGACTTGACAAAGCACATTGTCAACAACTATCCTATATCTCACCTATCCATATTTCAAATAAAAGCAATATCTCAAATCCGGTGTGTGATGTAGGTTACTTATGATTTATTGAATGCAATTTGACACTAAGTGGATAAATTATGCTTTATATCAAAAAGTGTCAATCACTCAGATCTTAATTTATGATCCCTTTGAGATTTATATAATCTCAAAATTGCAAATAACTCATAACATGGAATCAATTTAAATATTCATTTGTATTTAGCACATTCAGTTTGATAGACAAAGGGAATTCTCCTTTAAAAAGCAGTTGTGCAATCCCTATTTTTTTAAGCTGAGACAGTCAGAGTACTATTACTTGCTCAATGTGAACTTGGTGATTTTGCAAAAATATCTATAGGTAAGTAAATGGGCATTGTTTACAAATTAGGTTAGTATCTTACTGTCTGATGAGAAAGATAAATATTTTGCTTTTCTCACCAGAGAGGGTACCTCTAGATTTCCAGGTAGAAGAATTTTGCTTTCTAACTTCAGACATTGCTTGATTTCCTAAGCTCTGTATTATTTTTATGACTGACATTGTGGTCACCAGATTTTTTTGGTTCTACTCTAAATTGTTAGAAACAATCTTAAGAGAGGAGGAACTTAAACAATCTCAGCTACATATTTTGTGTGTTCAGTATGAAATGGCCTTTCCTGCTACTCTTGACTTTGTGAACCCTTAATGATTAAGAGCACAGTCACTGTCTGCAAACACACTGCACATATGGAACCCTGATATCTCCACTAGGTCCGATTTACTGCAAGTTGCCTAGTCACTTTCTGTCTCAGTTTCCTTATCCATAAAATGGGGATAATAACTGAAACTAAATTATGGAACTATTAGGAAGATTAACTGATTTTATATTTGAAAGCCTGGTTTTTTCCAGCAGTCATTTATGGATGTGAGAGTTGGACCATAAAGAAGGCTGCAGGCCAAAGAATTGATGCTTTCAAATTGTGTGGATCTGGAGAAGACTCTTGAGAGGCCCTTGGACTTCAAGGAGATCAAACCAGTTGATTCTAAAGGAAATCAACCTTAAACATTCATTAGAAGTACTGATACGGAAGCTCCAATATATAGGCCATGTGATGCAAAGAACCATCTCACTGGAAAAGACCCTGATTCTGGGAAAGACTTGAAGGCACAAAGAGAAGGGGGTGGCAGAGGATGAGATGGATGGCATCATTGACTCAGTGGACATGAATTTGAGCAAACTCTGGGAGACAGTGAAGGACAGGGAAGCCTGAAATGCTGCAGTCTTCAAGGTCACAAAGAGTAGGCCATAACATAGCAAATGAACAACAAAAGCAAGCATGGTACCTAGATTATCATAAAATGTATGTATTTCTTAAATACATAACTGGCATTTTCCCTAGTCCATGCTGTTTCACCCCATGTCAGGTTTGCCCCATTCCTTAGGACATTTGAGGACTGCTTTTCACGTGGACAGCTCAAAACTACTAAGTGCTATTAAAAAACAAACTAAACTACTTTAGGAAAAAATACAGAAAAAGCAAAGAATTTTAAAAGCTCAGAAATATGATGAGAGAAAAAGGAAAGAATAATATGAGAAAAATACTAGCGGTTGAGTTTGAATTAGGGAGTTTAGAACTGAACAGACATCATACGTAATAGTCTAAGAAAAACAGAAGACAATAAAGAGGACATTTTTAAAAATCAAAGAAAGTGATTAAAAACAATTTGAGAAAAATGACTATTGGAAATAAGAAAAGCCATCATATAGATAATAGGAGTCTTAAAACATAAAAAAGGGAAAATAAATTTTATATTATAATTCAAGAAAATTTTCAAGAACACAGGAAACTAAAAACAACTATCTTCTAAGAGCCCACTGTATGTTTGGAAATATTAGGCCTGAATGATGAACATCAAAGCATTCTGCAGTACCATCACTTAGCTTTAAAAATGTGTGAAAATATAATCCCTTTCCAGGCATATAAGCAGATGAGGCATTATCTTAAAAGGGAAAAAAAAAAAAAAAACAAAACCAAAAACACTGAAATCTCATCAGACCTTCAGACAAAACTAATTCATGCCAGAGAAACTGAAGTTCGAGAAAATACAATGTAAGCTGAGAATTCTATGTCTAGGAAAAATTGTGTCCAAGGAAAAAGGGGAAGGAAAGACTGTTTTCAGCCTGTAAGAAATCAGAAGAAGAGTCTTCATGAATCTCCTGGAGAATGAATTTTGTGCAATCTTTGTGCAATCAAAAGAGTAGATGACATCAACAAAAAGATTGAGAGTGTATATTAAATATATAGTTATTATATTACTCGGTGATAATCTGCCTATAAGGTTGAAGATGCAGGTTCAATCCTTAGGTCAAGAAGACCCAGGGATCTTCCTGGAGGAGGAAATGCTGACATCCTCCAGTGTTCTTGTCTGCAGAATCCTACGGACAGAGGCTACACTCTATGGGGTCACAAAGAGTTGGATACAACTGAGTGACTAAATCACCACCACCAAGGTAGAGAGTACAGGGTTTGTTGCATTCTCTGAAAATGCAGATCTAGCACCACCATTAAAGCATGATGCAAGACTGGGGTTCAGATGTATACAAGACTTGTCCCTGCTTTCAGTAATCAAATGGATTGTGGTGGTGGAAGTATTTTACTACTCTTTTTAAAATCCAATTATGCTGCACACCTTAAATTTACACAATGTTTTATGTCAATAAACTGAAAAAAGTATCATTATACTGAATTAGTGTGTGGGTAAAGTGGGTTATAGCAAATGCATGATTATGAGATATTCTAAACTTTCCATTCTCGGTGTTAGTGAGAACCAGTGTTATTAAAGAATAGAGGAGACACTATGTATGTTAGGCACACAGTCATGTCTGACTCTTTGCAACCCCATGGACTGTAGCCTGCTAGGCTCTTTTATCCATGGGATTCTCCAGGCAAGAGTACTGGAGTGGGTTGCCATGCCCTCCTTCAGGGGATCTTCCCAACCTAGGGACTGGACCCAAGTCTCCTGCATTGTAGGCAGATTCTTTATCATCTGAGTCACCAGGGAAGCCCATCTTCATATAAATATACATATATCAGTCAGTTCAGTTCAGTCGCTCAGTCGTGTCCGACTCTGTGACCCCATGAACTGCAGTATTCCAGGCCTCCCTGTCCATCACCAACTCCCGGAGTTCACCCAAACCCATGTCCATCAAGTCGGTGATGCCATCTAGCCATCTGATCCTCTGTTGTCCCCTTTTTCCCTGCCCCCAATCCCTCCCAGCACCAGTCTTTTCCAATGAATCAACTCTTCGCATGAGGTGACCAAAGTTAGGCTTTAGCATCATTCCAAAGAGACCAGTCCAAAGAACACCCAGGACTAATCTCCTTTAGAATGGACTGGTTGGATATGTATGTATGTATATATACTTGTGAATATATATATATATAGTTTTGAATGCAAATGACACCTGATCTTTGAAAATGTATAGATTTCCTAGTTCTTTCCACTGCAAAAACATAGAAACAATAAGCAACTTAGTTGCAATGAGCATCTTTAGGCCCCAACTAACTGTATATTTTTTAAACAAACATGTTGAGAATAAACATTTTCTTATACAAGCATTGCAGCTAATAAGTCACAACCAAAATAATAGGGTATTATCATTGTACAGCTCAGTGAAGAAGTGAAGTAACAGGTCTAAGTACTGAACATCAATGATTGCCAGCATGTGCCCCCTGGTGAGAGAACCCAGTTCCACCTGTGCCATCATAGAAAGCATCACAAATGCCACTTAGCACAGCCTCTGCATCCAGCAACAAACAGACTGTAGAAAATACAGAGGGTGGAGAGCTCTTTTGAAATGCATCGTGATAAGGCAATCAACAGACACACACGAGGAACACCTACAGGTGAGACAGCCTCGCTCCTCCAACATATGAATCACTAGGAGAGATTAAAAACCGAAGCTTTATAGACTCACAGATACAGAGAACAAGCTAGTGGTTACCAGTGGAGAAGGAAGTGGGAAGAACAAGATAGGGGCGGAGAAAATAAAGGTTATTATGGGATTACATGAAACGATGTGTGTGAAACTTTTACAGACTGTAAAGCCCTATAGAATTTAAAGAATCTTTCATTCAATAAAAAATAAATTAATGCTTTAAATACATGACTTTAACGGACAAGATTACAGCATAGTGTCACATGTGGATGATAAAATCATAAGAAAGTTAAAAATCAGAATGGTGATTACTTTTGCAAGGAGAAAAACAAATACAATTAGGGTAAGTTTCTGGGGTGACTGACAAAATGCTTTTCTTGACCTACATCATGATTACTTACTAAGTTATAGTTATTTAGTTATATACCTAAACATATATAGTTATATAACTAGGTACATTGAAAGTAAATTCTCTCTTAGTTGGGTTTGTGGGAAAATACGGAGTTGGACTGTGAAGAAAGCTGAGCACCAAAGAATTGATGTTTTTGAACTGTGGTGTTGGAGAAGACTCTTGAGAGTCCCTTGGACTGCAAGGAGATCCAACCAGTCCATTCTAATGGAGATCAGTCTTGGGTGTTCTTTGAAAGGAATGATGCTAAAGCTGAAACTCCAGTACTTTGGCCACCTCATGCAAAGCTGACTCATTGGAGAAGACTGATGCTGGGAGGGGTTGGGGGCAGGAGGAGAAGGGGATGACAGAGGGTGAGATGGCTGGATGGCATCACCGAGTTGATGGACATGAGTCTGAGTGAACTCTAGGAGTTGGTAATCAACAGGGAGGCCTGGAGTACTGCAGTTCATGGAATCGCAAAGAGCTGGACATGACTGAGCGACTGAACTGAACTGAACTCACTGATTAGGTGATAAAGAAATATATATTTTGTACAACAAGATTTTAGAGGGTGATCCTTAGACTTGTATATTTTTATATTTTCTGTGTATAATTCATAATAATTACACATTATATAAATTACATAAACACACATAATTAACTTAAAACATGATCTAGTATTTAAAAGTGCATTTTTTAAAGGAATAAAGTAGCTTACACTTTGCAAACATTAGAAGAAATAAAACTTTTAAGTTCATATAACTTGCTAATGTAAAATAACAAGTGAAAGAAAAAATAAGGAGTTTGGAGTTTTGAAATCACTGATGATATATAATAGAATTTTTAATGGTTGAGGACACATGAAAAATCATGCACCAGATCATAAAAGCAAGCCAGCTGTTTTTGTCTATTAGGGCAAATTCAAAGGATGAGAAAGTTTATCTACATTTTAATTCTAGAGGCTGACATTGGTATGATTCCAGAAAACTATTAGCAAGTAATATCTCAGTAGCAGAAGTTATAAATGGTCTTGTGACTGTTCTTGATGATGAAGTTAAATGGATGTTGCTCCTGAGCCTTTTCTCTATCATATCACAGTGTGCAGTTAATGAATTGCAATTAAGTATCTGTAAGGTAAAAATTTCATACTGAGTAAGACAATTAAACAGAAAGTTAAAAAGAGCACTTTCAGTTATTTATCGGAAATACTTTAGAAATGTGAAATTAACGTGACATTAGCAATCTCACTGAGATGACTGTGTGTGTATGTGTTCAGTCCTGTCTGACTCTGTGGCCCCATGGTCTGTAGCCCTCCAGGCTCCTCTGTCCATGAGATTTCCCAGGCAAGAATATTGGAGTGGGTTGTCATTTCCTCCTCCAGGGGATCTTCCCGACCCAGGGATTGGACCTGCATCTCCCGCATCTTCTGCACTGTCAGTTGGATTCCTTACAACTTGCGTTACCTGGGAAGCCTGAAAATGACTCTGTCAGTCCCAAAACAGCACTGTCTGTTCCAGTGTGGGGTCATTTCTGGAGGTGACTATATTTGGAGTTCCCTCTGCACAACAGCTCAGCTGGTAGAGAATCCACCTGCAATGCAGGAGATCCCAGTTTGATTTCTGGGTTGGGAAGATCTGCTGGAGAAGGGATAGGCTACCCACTTCAGTATTCTTGGGTTTTGCTGGTGGCTTAACTGGTATAGAATCTGCCTGCAATGAAGGAGACCTGGGTTTGATCACTGGCTTGGGAAGATCCCCTGGAGAAGGCAAAGGATACCAACTCCAAGATTCTGGCATGGAGAATTCCATGGATTGTATAGTCCATGGGTGTGCAAAAAGTTGGACACAACTGAACATCTTTCACACTTCACTGCACAACACAGCTGGGTGTGACTGGCTCTGTTATAAGTTTCATTCATAGAAACAATTTAAAGAATTGTGGCTGACTTTCTGGTTGGGATTTCTAAGTGGGTTTGGCATGTCCATTCATCTTTTCCCTTCTGCCACTCACTGGAGAACATTTTGAAGGCCTCACAGGCAAGGAAGACAGAGTCATGAAATGGAAGAGTTGGGTTTCTGAATCATAAAGTCTGCCCCCTAACAGTGAATTCATGTGGGAACTTAAATAAAAAAGAAATAAAGTTACACTGTATCAAGTCACTGAAACTTAGAAGGGTTATTGATGACAGGGGCTATTGCTATCCTTCTTAATACTAAGTCTGATAGATCTCAGTCAACAACTGATTACACTTGGCCATATACTTCAACAGGGCATCCCAGGTGGTCCCAGTTCAGCTCAGTTCAGTTCAGTTGCTCAGTCAATTCTGACTCTTTGCAACCCCATGGACTACAGCACGCCAGGTTTCCCTGTCCATCACCAACTCCCAGAGCTTACTCAAGCTCGTATCAGTGATGCCATACAACCATCTCATCCTCTGTCATCCCCATCTCCTCCTGTCTTCAATCTTTTCCAGCATCAGGGTCTTTTCCAATGAGTCAGTTCTTCACATCAGGTAGCCAAAGTATTGGAGGTTCAGCTTCAGCATCAGTCCTTCCAATGCATATTCAAGAATGATTTCCTTTAGGATGGACTGATTGGAATTTTCTTGCAGTCCAAGGGACTCTCAAGAATTTTCTCCAACATCACAGTTCAAAAGTATCAATTCTTCAGCTTTCTTTATAGTCCAACTCTCACATCCATACATGATAACTGGAAAAACCATAGTTTTGTTGGCAAAATGATGTCTCTACTGTTTAATATGCTATCTAGGTTTGTCATAGCTTTTCTTCCAAGGAACAAACATCTTTTAATTTCATGGCTGAAGTCAACATCTGCAGTGATTTTGGAGCCCCCCAAAATAAAGTCTCTCACTGTTTCCATTGTTTCCCCATCTATTTGTCATGAAGTGATGGGACCAGATGCCATGATATTAGTTTTCTGAATGTTGAGTTTAAAGCCAACATTTTCAATATGCTCTTACTTTCATCAAGGAGCTCTTTAGTTACTCTTCACTCTGCCGTAAGAGTGGTGTCATCTGCATATGTGAGGTTATTGATATTTCTCCCAGCATCTTGATTCCAGCTTGTGCTCCATTCTGTCCAGCATTTCACATGATGTACTCTCCATATAAGTTAAATAAGCAGGGTGATAATACACAGCCTTGACATACTGCTTTCCCAATTTGAAACCAGTCAGTTGTTCCATGTTTGGTTCTAACTGTTGCTTCTTGACCTGCATACAGATTTCTCAGGAGGCAGGTAGGTGGTCTGGTATTCCCATCTCTTGAAGAATTTTCCACAGTTTACTGTGTGGATAACAGGCTTTGACATAGTCAATAAAGCAAAAGTAGATGTTTTTTCTGGAATTCTCTTACTTTTTCTATTATCCAATGGATACTGGTAATTTGATCTCTGGTTCCTCTGCCTTTTCTAAAACCAGCTTGTACATCTGGACGTTTTCAGTTCACATACTGTTGAAACCTAGCTTGGAGGATTTTGAGCATGACTTTGCCAGCGTGTGAAATGAGTGCAACTATGCAGTAGTCTGAACATTCTTTAGCGTTTCCCTTCTTTGGTATTGGAATGAAAACCTACCTTTTCCAGTTCTTTGGCTACTGCTGACTTTTCCAAATTTGCTTGCATATTGAGTACAGCACTTTAACAGCATCATCTTTTAGAATTTGAAGTAGCTCAACTGGAATTCCATCACATCTAGTAGCTTTGTTCATAGTGATGCTTCCTAAGGCCCACTTGACTTCACATTCCAGGGTGTCTGGCTCTAGGTGAGTGATCACACCATTGTGGTTATCTGGGACATGAAAATCTTTTTTGTACAGTTCTCTGTATTCTTGCCACTTCTTAATATCTTATTCTGTTAGGCCCATACCATTTCTGTCCTTTATTGTGCCCATTTTTGCATGAAGTATTCCCTTGCGTGTCTCTAATTTTCTTGAAGAGATCTCTTCAGGATGGCACAAGTGGTAAAGAATGTACTGGTCAATGCCAGAAACTTAAGAAATGCAGGTTCCATCCTTGGGTCGGGAAGATCCCTTAGAGGAGGAAATGGCAGCCCACTGAGGTATTCTTGTCTGGAGAATCTCATGGACAAAGGAGCCTGTAGTGCTATGGTCCATAGGGTCACAGAGACAGACATGACTGAAGCTACACATATACTCAGCATTTTTAAAAAGGATATTCTCATCTATGGAATGAAAACAAAAATAGTACTTTCTGCATAAAATTGTGTGAAATATAGATATGAATATATATATATATATATACATAAACCATTGTTATAATTCTTGGTATGTAAGCGATTCTCAGTAAATGACAATCTTATTAATATCTTATAAAACAAGTCGACATCCCAATAATGTCTTAATTTTCTGACTTTTTCTTTACTGAAAAAATTTACAAATTTTACAAGGATAGTGATTTTTAGTAGGAGCCGCTGGATTTAGACATTGCATGCCTCACCTCCTCTAGAAACAAACTTACAGATATGTATTTATATTGTTCTTTTGTGTTCCCTAAAATCACTAATGCAATGCCTGTCACATAGTCATGAAACAAGATAGGAAGGATATATCTGAGATATTATCACATAGTCATCAATCTAATACAGCATGAGTAAATGTTAGGAATTTGACCTCAGAAACCAAGTTAGCATGTGCCAAACTCAAATGGTTTCTGTCATTGTGTGTCCCAACCATTTAATTTGCATGTGATTATTTTCTACTGTTACATTATTTTATGAACTACTTCCAATTATTTTTTCCATTCAGCTTGAAAAAGAGATAAAATTCAAATTAACAGCACTGCCTTTTCATCTCCAAATAGAACAATTTTGACCTTGTTTGATAGAGACATCCTTCAATTATAAGCCTCCAACTGTTTGGTAACACAAATCTCCCTAGACATTGCTAATTCTCAGAGTCCTTCATCACCACCATATACGTGTATAATCGAGAATGCAAATAATTTCGACATTCTTGAATTTCTATTTTTTCTTCCCCATAATAAGCATTCATCTTACTTCCCAGGTGATTTTCCTTCAGATACCAAAACAGCTCATTTTGTAGCAGAGATTCCCACCTTTTATAAATCCAGAGGATCATTTATGCATGTGGTGAGTCATATTAAAGTATAAATTGGGGAGAGAAAGAAATAAGGGGAAGGGAGAGAGACCATGATATTATTACACTTTAAAAAGTATCATATAACACCAGAATCATGAAACATTTTATAGTTCTCATGAGGTCTTTTAAAGAATACTTTTCAAAAAGAAATCATTAAAAGCTTTAGAACAGTGTTAGCACAGTTCAGAATATAGTTTGGAGAAAACTTTCATCTATCAGTAAGAGATTTAAGATGTTAAAAACTGATTACACTATTTCAATTGTGTTTTGAATTCAACCCCAAACTTTTATCATGATCATATATTAACTTGGAGTCAAGAACTTTGGATATTTGGGTGAGTTCTGATGCTTCCAATTTTTGTTTGTCGTGTAATTAAAAGATTAACTAACTAATCTTATTAACACAGATGGGTCAAATATTTATCACTAGGATTTATGAGGAATACACTAGACTTTAATGTCCAGTGTTGAGGGATTAAAATTTCAGAGCAACTTATAAACTTTCAAAACAAATTATGTAAGTAAACAGCAAGGAGTTTACTATTGAAACCAACCTGTCTCTTATGGAGGGCATCAAGGACATTCTCTTCACTGATAAGGGTACGGGGTAATCTCTGAGGAATCAGTGATTACTGTCCAAAAAAAGCCTGAGAGGGATGATTTTAGGTGCTCCAAGCTACGGGGCTCCCTAGATTTACCTGAGGTATTTGTAAATGGCAATTTTACAGACCAGGAGGTACAGCTTAAAATACAGAGGCAGCAAGTGGAGATAACAATTCATGCTGCCTTGAACTTAAGAGATCTCTGAAGATGGCAAAGAGGGTATAGTTCTAAGATCAAGATAAAATAGTAAATTATGTTGACTGAGGATTCCCTAATGGCTGCCAATGCAGAAGAAGCAGGTTCAATCCTGGGGTCAACAAGATCTTGTGGAGAAGAAAATGGCAACCCACTCCAGTATTCTTGCTTGGGAAGGCTAGTCAGTCCCTGGGGTTGCAAAGTGTTGGATATGACTTAAAGACTAGACAACAAGTAGAGATTGCATCCACAATAATACTGACAATTAACAGTGAAAGAGATGTGCATAAGGTTTACATGAAATAGCAAGAGAAAAAAGTCTGAGTAACATCATCAAGGTGGTGACTAAGGATGTTCCTGACTTCAATTTCCCTCAAAAGAAAGGTGGCTAGCAACCATTTACAGAAAAGGCAGCACTATGAAACCCTCAGACTCAGTGGGGAGGCTGAAGAATATTTGTAATTTATTTACATTTTCCTGATGATTATTGATGTTGAGCATCTTTTCATGTACGTGATGAACTTCTGTATATCTTTGGGAAAGAGTCTATACAGATCATCTATGCAATTTTTAATTGGATTATTTGGTTTTGGCTACTGAGTTACAATGTTTCTTTATATATGCAAAGATGGTCACAATAAAAGACAGAAATGGTATGGACCAAAAAGAAACAAATGCTATGAAATTTGGCAAGACTACACAGAAGAACTATACAAAAAAGATCCTAATGACCCAGAAAACCATGGTGGTGTGATCACTCACCTAGAGTCAGACATCCTTGAGTGTGAAGGTAAGTGAACCTTAGTGGAAACATCATTATAAACAAAGCTAATGGAAGTAATATAATTCCAGTTGAGCTATTTCAAATCCTGGAAGAGGATGCTGTGAAAGTGCTGCACTCAACATGCCAGCAAACATGGAAAACTCAGCAACGGCCACAGGACTAGAAAAGGTCAATTTTAATTCCAATCCCAAAGAAGGACAATGCCAAAGAATGTTCAAAATACCACACAATTGCACTCATTTCACATGCTGGCAAAGTCATGCTCAAAATTCTCCAAGCTAGGCTTCAACAGTATATGAACTGAGAACGTCTAGATGTAAAAGCTGGTTTTTAAAAAGCCAGAGGAACAAGAGATCAAATTACCAACATCCACTGGATCATAAAGAAAGCAAGAGAATCCCAGAAAAACATCTGCCTCTGCTTCATTTGACTTCATCAAAGCCTTTGACAGTGTGGATCACAATAAACTGGAAAATTTTTCAAGAGATGGGAATATCAGACCACCTTACCTGCCTTCTGCAAAACGTGTAAGCAGCAGTTAGAACCAGAGATGGAAAAACTGACTGGTTCCAAATTGTAAAAGGAGTATGTCAAGGCTGTATATTGTCATCCTGCTTTTTTAACTTATATGCAGAGAACATCATGTGAAATGCCAGGATGAAGCACAAACTGGAATCAAGATTGCTGGGAGAAATATCAATAACCTCAGATATGCAGATGACACTACCCTTATGGCAGAAAGTAGAGAGGAACTAAAGAGCTCCTTGATGAAAGAGAGAGTGAAAAGTTGACTTAAAGCTCAACATTAAAAAAATGAAGATCATGGCATCCCGTCCCATCACTTCATGACAAATAGATGGGGAAACCAAGGAAACAGTGAAAGACTTTATTTGGGGGGGGGGCTCCAAAATCCTGAAGATGCTGACTGCAGCCATGAAATTAAAAGATGCTTGCTCCTTGGAAGATAAGCTATGACAAACCTAGGCAGAATATTAAACAGTACAGACATTGCTTTGCCAACAAAGGTCCATTTAGTCAAAGCTATGTTTTTTCCAGTAGTGATGTATGGATGTAAGATTTGGACTATAAAGAAGGCTGAGCACTGAAGAATTGATGCTTTTGGACTGTGGTGTGGAGAAGACTCTTGAGAATCCCTTGGACTGAAAGGAGATCCAACCAGGCAATTCTAAAGGAAATCAGTTCTGAATATTCATTGGAAGGACTGATACTGAAGCTGAAGCATCAATACTTTGGCCACCTGTTATGAAGAGCCAAACCATTGGAAAAGACCTGGTTTCTGGGAAAGATTGAAGGAGGTAGGAGAAGGGGACAACAGAGGACGATATGCTTGGATGGGAGTCATCAACTCAGTAGATATGAGTTTGAGCAAACTCCAGGAACTGGTGAAAGACAGGTAGGCCTGACATGCTACAGTCCCTGGTGTCGCAAAGAGTCAGATATGAATGAGTGACTAAGCAGTAAAAACAACTGAGTTATAATGTTTCTTTTACATATTTTAGTTCTTAACCCATGTTCCTCATGAGCATATTTACAAGTCCCAAGATATGGACTCAACCTAAGGCCTATCAATAGATGGACAAAAATGATGAGAGTTTACACACACCAAGTGACCATATTCAGCTAGAAATATGTTGAAATCTTGCCAAGATGGAGAAAGACAAATTTTCACTCATATATGGGACATATCTGAGACAAGATGTCACTCATATGTGGGATACAAAAAAATAATAAAAAAAATTAACAAACCAAAAAAAAAAAGAAAAGAAAAAAGAAAAACACACATAGAGAGGCTACCAGAGGTGAAGGAGCAGAGAAAATGGCAAAATAGTTAACCTAGGGCTTCCCAGGTGGCACTAGTGGTAAAGAACTTGCCTGCCAATTCAGGAGACATAAGAGACTCAGGTTCGATACCTGGATCAGGAAGATCCCCTGGAGGAGGGCGTAGCAACCCACTCCAGTACTCTTGCCTAGGAAATTCCATGTACAGAAACAGAACCCGGTGGGCTGCAGTCCATGGGGTCTCAAGGAGTCGGACACAACTGAAGCAACTTAGCGTGCATACTCATGTGGTGATGAATGGGATATACTTACATTTTTGGTTGTGAGTACACTGTAGGGTATAAAGAAGTAGAAATATAATGGAAGCATGTGAAACATGTTATAAATCAATGTTACTTCAATTAAAAGTTAAACCTATTTACAGGGCAGCAATGGAGACACTGACATAGAGAACAGACTTGTGGACACAGTATGGATGGGAGAAGCTGGGACGATTGATGGAATAACATGGAAACACATACACTATGTAACATATATTCTATAGTATACATATATACCATATGTAAGATAGATAACCAGTGGGAATTTGCTGTATGACAGAGGGAGCTCAATCTGGAGCTTTTTAACAATCCTAAGGGGTGGGCTGGAGTGGGAGATGAGGGCTCAGTTCAAGAGGGAGGTGATACATATAGTACATGCTGCTGCTGTTGCTAAGTCGCTTCAGTCGTGTCTGACTCTGTGCGACCCCATCGACGGTAGCCCACCAGGCTCCCCCGTCCCTGGGGTTCTCCAGGCAAGAACACTGGAGTGGGTTGCCATTTCCTTCTCCAATGCATGAAAGTGAAAAGTGAAAGTGAAGTCTCTCAGTCATATCTGACTCTTAGCGACCCCATGGAATGCAGCCTACCAGGCTCCTCCATCCATGGGATTTTCCAGGCAAGAGTACTGGAGTGGGGTGCCATTGCCTTCTCCATATATAGTACATAGTGAAGTATTAGTTGCTTAGTTGTGTCTGACTCTTTGTGACCCCATGGACCATAGCCCGCTAGACTCCTCTGCCCATGGCATTCTCCAGGCAAGAATACTGGAGTGGGTTGCCACTCCCTTTTCCAGAGGATCTTCCCTTCCCAGTGATTGAACCCACGTCTCCTGAGTTGCGGGAGGATTCTTTACCATCTGAGCCACCAGCAACAGTTGATGTGTGGCAGAAACCACCACAATATGGTAAAGCAATTATTCTGCAATAAAAAAAATTAATTAAAAAAAAGTTTAAAAAGAAAGCCCAAGGTCAATGTTCAGCTCCTACAGCACGGTGTAATATGAACTGCTTCTTGGGAGGCCCATCTTGTCTCACTTAATGGGGGTTCTGGGAGTGAATCTGCAGGACTGGACTGCCAGAGATAAGACTGTGACAGAGATGTGAAGAGGGGATTACAGCAACTAGAGCTCTCGTCTTGGCAGACTGGGTTCCTACTCACATTGGTGTCCAAGTACAAATCTCAGTGAGTGAACTTGTCCATCTGCAGATCTAAGACATTGGCTCTGGTTGACCAGGGAGCTCTGTGCTCAGTTCTGCCTCATTTTGAATTTCAACTGGCAAGTCTTCTGGCTTTGGAGCCTGGTATGCCACCCCGCCCAGAAGGGAAACTGATTCATAGCCATGCTTACTGCTGAGTGTATCCTCCTGGCCACACCAGACCAAGAAGCCTGGTGTGCACATTTGGCAAGCTGAACAGATCAGCACCCTCAAATCAAGAGCCTGGCCAGTGACTCTGCCCAGAGGAAAAGCCACGATGGTGACCTATCTTGCCAAGTAACTTGATTCTCAGTTCTCTCTGATTTAAGGCACCAAACAATGAATCTTTGCAGCCTTTGAGCCTATTCAGCTGCCATGCCCAAACTGGAAGGCAGATTCACAGCCCTGCCCATGCAGAACACCATCCCCAGCCCCACCTGACCAGGAAGCCTGGCCAGAGCACCTGGGAAGCTGCAGAGCCCAGCAGCACTTGAGCTGACTGACTGGCCATTTTAGAGTCAAGCCAGTGACTCTGTCTGTCCAGGGAGCTCAGGCTATGATTCTGGCTGATTCTGTTAGGGGACATACACTAACTGAAACCACTCACCCTGGCCAGGCACCATACTAACCATTTACATGAGTTGTTTTACGACAGGAGGTCCTGATAAGGAATAGGGAACTAAGTCTTTACCAACCAGAAGAATTGGGGAAAGGTCAAAAGGAGACACCACCTGTCCAACCACCTCCCAGAATCCTCTCTGGCATTGATCTTGGCTGAACAAGGCGTGAACCACCAGGAAGGACTCTGAGTCAGAATGATTGGCTAAGGACAACCTGGAAACTAATCCCATCACCATAAAACCAGAGACAGCAAGCCATTTGGCAGAGCTGTTTTCCTGGGTTCCCTTACCCTCCTGCTCTCTGCCCAGGTGCCCTTTCCCAAGAAAATCTCTTGCTTTGTCAGCACATGTGTCTCCTCAGATAATTCATTTCTGAGTGTTAGACAAGAGCTCAGTTTGGGGCCCAGGTAGTGGCCCCTCTTCCTGCAGCAAATGGTCACTCTGGTGGGGACTCTTCTTCGCTGAGACTGACATCCTGACCACTCAGGGTACTCAGGGGCCAGTTTGCTTGCCAATGGACCAGACTTAGCGGCCGCAACTGAGACCCTTTTGTCCCTGGTCTCCTCCTGATGCAGACAACTGGCCAGAGTGCCCCGACCGGTAAGGAACAAGAGACTTTATTGACCTCTCTCCCCTTCCCTCTCTCTTTCCTCTCCTTAACCCCTCCTATCCTTCCCCATTTTTCTAGTCCCCCAGTTCTGGATGCAGGAATCTGGTCGAAGGGCCTTGGCCTGAGCTGAGGATTGGAGACTGATCACCTCCTCTTGGCAGAGAACTGAAATTCTGGTTCTGGCTGGTCTGATTTCTGGTAGGGCCAAGTTCCAATCCTCCCTTCTCTGGAGGCACAGGGTAAAGTCCCATGATGCCTGGATATCTGCAAGTGGCAGGAGACATCTATAAGGCTACCCTTTTGCCCCTTCTCCTGCTTCCTCCCCCTTCTTCTTTCAAGCTGGCTCCTTTTCCTCCCTTTGAAATCTTTGAAGATCTGAGATATTTTCCTTTACTCTGTTAGTACTTGAATCTGAAGTTCTGTATCTCTATAGGAGGTTTTCTGAGAGACTGTATTCTTGTATTTAAGGGAGTGTCTGATGAAGACTGCCAGGTTATATGTGTGTGTTTTAACTCTGTGTTCTGTGTTGTAATTTTTGATGGCCATTTTGCTTTGTCTGGCCACCATTTGGTTTAGACCTGCTGCCATTTTGCTAGAACTTGATTTTCTTTCCCTGTGCCTTGAGACCAGGGCTCTCAGGAATGCTTATCTAGACCATCTCTAACTCCTAAGGCTGAGGGAAAAGGGGGAAAAGACTTTAAAATTTTTATTTATTGTAAATAGTTTCTATAAACTAGTAAATTTATATTATAATATCTAATTCATGACTAAACTTAGAAAATGAAGCTAGATCTTGCATTGTGTCTGTCTAAATATGTCTTGGTACATCTTTGCCTCTAGGTAATATTTTTGAGGTTAATTTGTAAATGAGCTCTATTTAATTGGCTTTAAAAAGGTAAGCACTAACAAATTAAATAATTCTAAATTAATAAATCCCAGGTTCAGGTGAACTGGTAAATATTCAGTATTAAATACCTGATATTAATGTTTGTTTGTTGACCTATCAAATACAGACATGTCTTAGAGTAATTAATATTAAGTAGAATATTTTCATTGTATCTAGTTTTAATATAAGCTAAATATTATCATATCTGTTACAAGCTTGTCAACAAGGATATTACCTTGAGTGAAGAAATTTCTAAAAAAAAATAAATGAGATATGAGCTTTTATATAAGCTCTATTACAAATAATTATGCTTTAGGAATATCTATCTAAAATAATCTCTCCAGATTGGCATAACTTGAATTTCTAAGGGTTGTGCTAAACTAAGTATTGGAAGTCTATTGAATAATTAGGTCATTTCCAAATAAAATAAGATTTTGAAACATTTACTACTAAACACTGATTTCTTTTTTCAGAAAAACTAAAGAGATTTGAGACTATAAATGAATAATATTTGGTGCCATCCTAAAATGTTTTAAGAAAGCAAGGGTTTTAAAAATTATCACTGGTTTTTATGCTCACAAATCTATAAAATGCTAATATAAATGTTAGTTCTCGGTTGCTAAAAGAAAGTAGGAAGTGTGCTTTCAGTAAAAAAAAAAAGTATGAAAAAATACTAAAAAGAGTTTTGCATGATCAGGATTTTTTTTTTTTTGATTACAATTAGTTAGATAAATAGATTTTTTTAGGAATGATACATTCATAAGAAAACTGGTTAGAGCCAAAACTGGTTAGGTTCAAGGGGGCAGAGTCAACTTTCACTAGACCTTGAGTCTGGGTATATATGCCCATCGCGACATATCAACAAGCTAAATGATATACTCATCAACGTTGACTAAATATGACCAAATGTTCTAAACACTTTTAATTGGTTTTCTTGACAAAACTTCCTAAATCGAATTCTTTTGAAGTTCCTTTGACCTCTAGCTAACTTTGGAGTGCTTCAGAGGGCCCCTGAAACATTTCAAAGAAAGATATTAAACTGTTTATTTGGTTGGTTAAATTACATGAAAAATATTATCAAATGAATAATAAATCCTCTCATGTTGTAATGTATTATAAATATTAGTAATATAGATATTATAGAAATTATATGGAGCTCTTAACATTCTGATATGTCCTTGTATTCTAATGAAAAACCTGCTGACTTTACAAAAGTTAACAAAAGACTGAATGAACCAGCAAATATGTTTATAACTTTTATGGTTTCTATCTGAAAAATTACAGGTTTGAGTCGTATTTTCTGGGAGTAGAAAAAACCTTACTATCAAACTAATTATGACAATAATTTGGTAAAATTATACATTATCAACAAAACAATTATATTTTCTCTCTATCTGACTCCTCCAGAGATTTCAAACTCTTAGATTTCCAGTAAGTTTATCAAATGAGCTAGGAAGGTTATCTCACTAACAGGTACAAAAGTCTCAAGTTATTTTTAAGACCTTAAAAAGGGAAGAATTCACCAAGATTTGTTAGGCAAAATCTGTGATAAGCCTGTGATGTGAGTTTCCCAGCCCTGGTTTATTTTAAAAGTTCAGTCTGAGACTCTATAAATGTTTCAGCAAAATAAAAAGTCTATACTCAATTATGGTTATATAAATCATCAGACCAAAATTAGTGAGAACAGACCTATTTTGCAAATAAGCTAGCCTTAATTTGGTTATATTTGATTAAAATGAGGGTAATTTTAGGGAGAAAAAGATGTTCCAATAAATGTTAAATCCTAGTTTGCTAATGGAGGTCTGCATATAGTAAAAATCATTTCTTGGATAGTTCTTTGCTGTTATGTGATATTAATGCAAAATTTAATTAAATTCTTAAAGAACACCCTAAGTGTGTTTCTGAAACTTATCTCAGTAATCTATCTTTGGAAGAAGATCAGATGTCTCATGACCTGCAACCAGGACTGAAAAAAGACATAATTTAAGGGACTGTCTCCAACCTGGATGGAAGAACTTTTTTATCAAGTACTCTTAACTGGCACATGCACAATGAAACTGAAGGGAAATTAGCTTTTAGATTAATTCCTACGCCCAAAGGCCCCTACACTGGATTGGTCTATAGAGAAGACAGCTGACCTGATTTCACCTTAAAATGATGATCAGACAGAGGAGAAACTACAGTACACCAGGATGAGAAGACGATGACATCAGAGGTTACAGCTTGTCCAAGATGCTGGACCTGATTTGTATGATCATTTATAATGTTTTCTTGACTTTTTAGACCTTTGCATGTAAATCTAATGCTTTTCTACCAGAGGTCATATCCTATGCTAGTTTTAGAAGTCAATCCAATTGTTGGGTTTGTGGTCAATTACCTGTGTCTAGTTCTNATAGTCAATAAAGCAGAAATAGATGTTTTTGTGGAACTCTCTTGCTTTTTCCATGATCCAAAGGATGTTGGCAGTTTGGTCCCCTGTGTTGGAAACAATTAAATCATACTAAGGATAATCAGCCTAGTAACACTAGAAAAACTGGGTTATGTGCCTTATAGATGGTGGTGCCAATATATAATTTCCCTGGAAGATAAAGATTCTACAGGGTAGACTAAGTCAGGTGACCTGAGACATACTGGACTACATCTAATGGAAGCCCTTAAGTCTTACTTGTGACTTTACTAATACTGCTGGCTATGTCATTTGTATTTCAACTGTTTTACAAAATTGCTGTTTCTTACACAAATGTGTGACTGAGGCCTCTAATAAAATAATATATAGTTCCATATGAGATCAATGATTGTAACAGTGTAACTCTAGATATGGGAAGAAAGAACAAGAGGGAATATTTTCCTGGACCAATAGGCTAGTAAGACAGGTGGTCTAGAAAATTTTGTACAGTTTCATGGCCTAGTCCAGTAACAGCACATTGAGTGGCCTGTCAACAAAATCTTTGCCAAACCTGAGAATGGACATTCTCAGCACCATGAGATAAAATGGTCATGAAATGCCCCCCTCAAAATCATGGTCAAGTGTATGAGCAAAAAGGGGCTCTGCCAACTGAAGACTGACACTCGCCATCTACATCTACAAAGATTAAATAACGGCCACCGCAGCTGCTGACTTTCAACACCCCTGAAAGGAGTTTGGGGTGAAAATCAGGAATGAGGCACACTGTGCCCTGGGAAAAACTGGCAGAACAGGCCTTCAGATAGTTAGATCTTTTCAGAAGATTTTATGAGTTTCAATTCTTGCATCTTCTCATACCTACAGAAACACTGATGTCATTAATGGTCACATCTGCTTTGGCTATTAAGAAAAAATTTTACAATTTAAAGTCAAAATAGAGTAGCTAAGGTTCAGACATCCTGGGGAATAACAAGGTGATACTATGGGTGTAATTTCAGATTAGATGTATTGCTAAACATTTGAGTTTTCTGAGTTGTGTCAGGCTTAGATGCCGCCATTCTCAAAACAATGTCTGCTGGAAGTTAGTAACTGCAACCTTACTTTTTATAAAACTAGGCAACTGGCTACCTGGCTACAAGTCTCCCCAAAGTGCCAAGTCCAGATTGGGTTTCAGGCCTATTCTTCTAAAAAGAAATGAGATTTATTTTGTCTATCAAAATTCCAATTATCCCTCCTCCAGCTACTTCTAAATGGGTCTGTTACAACAAAATGACAGATGAAGAGATTGAGATTTTAATCATACAAGGCTCAGATCTAGTACTTGGAACTCAGAAATACTTCCAATTCAGTGTCTCTTCTCCAAGTTGAAGCAGTCCTATGCCCCATTTTGACAGGAAGTTATCACAGTCATAGTTGCCTAGTTCCCTAAATTAAAACTGAGCAGGACTCTGTGGGGCTCTGGAGTACAGATCTATCCTGTGTTCTCCATTTCTTGTCTATAGGATATAGGCTTCATTCAGCCTCCTTGACCTTCCCTGAGTTCCAAAGGGTGGATTCAAACAATTGCTAATCAGAGAAGGGAGGGGAAACAGAAACAGAGGAGAAACAATCAAATGGTGGTACAGCCTCCAGACAGGGTCCTGATTCCTACTCAAAGAAATATGCATATCAATATCTTTGAGTTTTTCTAGAAAACTGCAGCCCCCACCAAGGTGGAGGATTTTAACTTCAGACTAAACACAAGACTCCTGGAGCACAGCTCTGTTGGTTAACCACCAAACAATCAAAAAAAAAAAAAAAAAAAAAGAAGAAGTCACAAACCTTGCAGCCCTCACCCCAAATGTTGCCTCCTTTTTCTGGGGACCAGTGATGACCATCCAGTTACGTCTCCTGTTTGGCCCCGGTCTATTTCATCTCTGAGAGGAGCCAACAGTTTCTAACTANAAAAAAAAAAAAAAAAAAAAGAAGAAGTCACAAACCTTGCAGCCCTCACCCCAAATGTTGCCTCCTGTTTCTGGGGACCAGTGATGACTATCCAGTTACGTCTCCTGTTTGGCCCCGGTCTATTTCATCTCTGAGAGGAGCCAACAGTTTCTAACTAAAGTGCCATTATTACAAGAGTGAATGCTGGTTTCAGTCAAGACAAAAAATTTCTTGATTTAGATCAGATAGAGACTTCTGTTCTGCTAGGCAGGCATATACACTTGCACAGCAGGAAGAAGTTACAGAAGACAGAGACCTCCACCCCAATTCCCAAGAAGTATCTTGAATATGAAGTCTCTGAAGGGGGTGTTGTTAGGGGGAGCACACTGATTGAAGCCACACGCCCTGGCCAGGCACCATAGTTAACCATTTACATGAGTTGTTTTATGACAGGAGGTCCTGATAAGGAACAGGAAACTAATAAGTCTTTACCAACCAGAAGATTTGGGGAAAGGTCAAAAGGAGACACCACCTGTCCGACCACCTCCCAGAATCCTCTCTGGCATCAGTCTTGGATGAACAAGGCCAAGGCTTGCACCACCAGGAAGGACTCTGAGTCAGAATGATTGGCTAAGGACAACCTGGAAACTAATCCCATCAACATAAAACCTGAGACTGCAAGCCATAAGGCAGAGTTGTTCTCCTGGGTTCTCTTACCCTCCTGCTTTCCATCTGGGTGCTGTTTCCCAATAAAATCTCTTGCTTTGTCAACGTGTGTGTCTCCTCAGACAATTCATTTCTAAGTGTTAGACAAGAGCCCAGTTTGGGGCCCTGGAAAGGGTCACCCTTCCTGTAACAATTCAACCCCAAATAATAAGCCTCTCCAGTTTTGGAGTTTGTTCTGCAGCAAGGAAGCTAATCTGTAGCCCTGCTTAAATAGGAAGCCTACTAGGTGATGCATCCTCTGCTCTTTCTATTTCTCTTTTCTTTTAATGTTAGTATATTAAAAGTAAGGTAGGTAATTCTGAAATAAATATTTGTATTATTTATTTGCATAGAATGAGTGGCTTATTTTGTTAACAAATTCTTTGAACTCGAGACAAAAGTGAAAACTTTTGGCAAAAGAGGGTCCCACCAGATGGCCCATCTAGAACCACAGGCTGAGCCAACTGATAAAGTCCTCTCTCTGCCAAGGCATACTTATAAACACTGGAAGAGGAGATTACTTTCACTAATGCACAGAAACCAATATACGAGATTAAGGATCACAAAAAGATCAGGTTAACATGATGCCACCAAAAGAGACTAAAAATCACCAATAGCTGACCCAAAAGAGGGACTGTGAAACTGACAAAAAACTCAGAATAATGTTTCTAAAGAAACTTAATGAGCTATAGGGTACAGTCAACTAAATGCAAGAAAGCAATGCATGAATGAAATAAGAATTTCAACAATGAAACAGAAGTCATCAAAACAAACAAACAGAAAACCCAAAACTTATACCTGAAGGATACAATGGCTATACTGAATAATCCGATAGAGAGCTCAACAGCAGGTTCATCAAAACAAAACAAAAAAAGAACAAATAAACTAGAATATAGGTCACTTGAAATCATCTAATCAGAAAGACAGAGAGAAATGAAAGCTTATGAAACTTATGGGATAGCAGAATATATATATCTTACACACACACACATATATATGTATGTACCTAGAGTATATATAATTAAAATTCCAGAAGAAAAAGACAAATAAAACAATATATACAAAACAATAATGGTAGAAAACTTTCTAAAAGAAGGTCATTACATAGTGATAAAAGGGTCAATCTATCAAGAAGATATAACAATTTTAAGTATTTACGCACCCGACACTGGCACACCTAAATATATGCAGCAAATACAAACTGAACTAAAAGGAAACATAATCACAAATACCATTATACTTAGTGACTTTAATACTGAACTCTCAACATAGAGAGATCATCCAGAGTTTCAATAAGAAAACAGCAGATCTGAGTAACACAATAGAACAAAGTCAGTGGAAGGAAGGAAATAATAATTAAAGTAGAAATAAATGAAACAGAGAACTGAAAAATTATAAGGTTACAAAACTAAGAGTTCATGCTTTAAAATAGAAACAAAATGGACAAATATTTAGCTAGACTGACCAATAAAAATAAATCAATACAATTTTAAATGAAAGAGGAGACATTACAATTGATACCATAGAAGACTACTATGATCATAAGAAACCACTATGAAAAACTATATATCAACAAATTAGACAACCTAGAATAAATGGATAAATTTCTAAAACATATGACCCATGAAGACTGAATCATGAATAAACAGAAAATCTGAAAAATTTCTAGGAAGGGGATTGAATCAGTAATCAAAAACACCCCAACATAGAAAAATCCCAAGATGAGATGGCTTCACTGGTGAAGTCTACCATTTACAGACATAATACCAATCCCTCTCAAATTTCAAAAAAAAAAAAAAAAAGAAGAAGCAGCAGAATAACCACTCCTAAACTCATTTTACAAGACCATCATTGTCCTAAAGAAAAGCCAGGTAAATTCACTATAGGAAAACTACAAGCCAATATCCTTGATAAATATGTATGTAAAAGTTCTTAAATACTAGCAAACCAAACTCAGTAGTACATTAAAGGAACCACATACCGTGATTAAGTAGGATTTTTATCCCTAGGATGCAAGGATGTTTTAAGACATATCAGTTCAGTTCAGCTCAGTTCAGTCGCTCAGTCATGTCTGACTCTTTGCGACCCCATGAATCGCACAATGCCAGGCCTCCCTGTCCATCACCAACTCCCGGAGTTCACTCAGACTCATGCCCATGGAGTCAGTGATGCTAAATATGATATGTCATATTAATAGAATAAAAAGACAATTCATATCATTTCAATAGATGCAGAAAAGGCATTTGACAAAATTAAATATCCATTTATGATAAAAGCTCTCAACAAATTAGGAATATCGGAATAAGACAAGGGTGCCCGTTCTTATTGCTCCTGTTCAACCCAGTATTGTGTTTTGTGCTTGTCTGAGCCTATCCATAGTAATGTTATTGGTTAGAAATGCCAGGAGTTATTCACCAAGGCCCACAGTGAAGATTCACATACAGGTCCCCTTTCAGAGACAATTTTGTGTCTGGTCCATCTCTTGAGGTGCTTCTTATGATTATAAGACCCATGTCAGCAATAAGCATAAGGGAACTTTAGTATCAGACAAAGTTTATTACTTATTACTCTTGGAGGGTATGTGGCACACCTGGGTCCACCATGGGTAGGCAGAGAGAGTACAGAGTATAGACCTGGAACTCTGCTTTTATTAGTTTCGAGGGTGGGCCCTAGGGTTTCATAAGTTCACTCTTCATTGGTGAATTTGAAACATAAGTGTGGGAATTAAAGCACTGGAAGGGAAAAAAAGCAAAGGGCTAACCAGTCAATTATCTAACTCAATAGGGATCTCTGAAATAGAGGAAACTTCAGAATGGAGTGCCCTGGCTCTTTATCTAGTTTTGTGGCTGGCGTGTGTGTTTCTTCCAGAGAGCTTTCTTTGAGTGATTACTTCAGCAAACACAGGCTTTGTCAAGCATTTGAATTTTGATAAAAAAGGCACAGCCAGTACTTCCACTTCATACTGAAAGTCACAGCCTGAGAAATCAGGCAAGAAAAAAAGTAAAAGTCTCTAAAATTAGAAAGAAGACTTAAAATTGTCTCTATTTGCTAAGACATGATTTTAGAGGCAGAAAATCCTAAAGATTTGATCAAAAACTTTGACCAAAAGAGAATGTCAAATTAACAAATTCAGTACAGTTGAAGGATACAGAAATCAACATATGAATGTTAGTAGTATTTTATATACTAACAGTATCTGAGAATCTGAAGAAAGATCCCATTCATAATAGAATCAAAACAACCACTTCCTTGGAGGCTCAGACTGTAAAGAATCTGCTTATAACCTAAACTCAATCCCTAGGTCAGGAAGATCCCTTGGAGAAGGAAAGGGCAACACACATTCTTGCCTGGAGAAGCCCATGAACAGAGTAGCCTTGTGGGCCATAGTCCATGGGATCACAAAGAGTCAGACATGATTGAATGATTAACACTAACAAAAACAATAAAATAACTAAGAATAAATTTGACTAAGGAAATGAAAAATATGTTCACTGAAAACCAAGATTGATGAAGGAAATTGAAGAAGACACAAATCAATGGAAAGATATCTCATGTTTATGGCTTGGAAGAATTAATATTTTGAAAACAGCCAAAACACCTAAAGCTATCTAAAGATTCAATGCAAGCCTTATCAAAATTACAATGGCACTCTTTTACAGGAATAGAAAAAAAATTCTAAACTTCTTATGGTACCAAAAAGACTCCGACTAGCCAAAGCTTTTCTGAGAAAGGAGAGCAAAACTGGAAGCACTCTACTTCCTAATTTAAAGCTATAATATAAAGCTATAGTAATCAAAGCAATATGGTACTGGCATAAAAACAGACACATAGACCAATGGAACCTAATCAAGCACCCTGAAATAAACCCAAGCATGTATAGCCAACTAATATTTGCCAAGGGAGCCAAGAATACTCAACGGAGAATCTTTTAGAAGTAAATGAGTACTAAGAATCATGTATTGAAGGAAAGGGGGCTATTTTAGAAGAAAAAGAAAAATTTGCTTATATGTGTTTTTATAATAGTGCTGGGAATGAATAATTCAGGCTTGGGTTTCTTGTGTCTTAAAATTATCATCTGCCAGCTTTCTTGAGAAGGTGACTATAAGCATGGCTGTGTTCAATTTAAAACCTAAGTAAGATGGAATCTTATCATACTGTTCATGGGGTTCTCAAAGCAAGAATACTGAAGTGGTTTGCCATTCTCATCTCCTGTGGACCACGTTTTGTCAGAACTGCCCACCATGACTCATCTGTTTTGGGTGGCCCTACATGGCAGGACTCATAGTTTCACTGAGTTATAAAAGGCTGTGATCAAAATTTAGAAAAGGCAGAGGAACCAGAAATCAAACTGTCAACATCTGTTGAATATAGAAAAAATAAGAGAATTCCAGAAGAACATCTACTGCTTCATTGTATGCCAAAGGCTTTGACTGTGTGGATCACAACAAACTGTGGAAAATTCTTCAACAGATGGGAATACCAGACCACTTGACCTGCCTTCTGAGAAATCTGTATACAGGTCAAGAAGCAACGGTTAGAACTGGACATGGAACAACGGACTTGTTCCAAATTGTTAAAGGAGTACATAAAGGCTATATATTGTCACCTTGCTTATTTAACTTACATTCAAAGTACATCATGAGAAATGCTGGATTGGATGAAGCATAAGCTATAATCAAGAATGCTGGGAGAAATATCAATAACCTCAGATATGCAGATGACACCACTCTTATGGCAGAAAGTGAAGAGAAGCTAAACAGCCTCTTGATGAAAGTGAAAGAGGAGAGTGAAAAAGCTGGCTTAAAACTTAGCATTCAAAAAAATTGGATCATGACATCCAGTCCCATGGAAACAATGGAAACTGTGACAGACTTTATTTTCTTGGGCTCAAAAATCACTGTATATGGTCACTGCAGCTATGAAATTAAAAGATGCTCTGCTTCTTGGAAGAAAAGTTATGACCAACCTAGACCACATATTAAAAAGCAGAGACATTCCTTTGCTGACAAAGGTCTGTCTAGTGAAAGCTATGGTTTTTTCAGTAGTCATGTATGGATGTGTGAGTTGGATTGTGAAGAAAGCTGAGTGCTGAAGAATTGATGCTTTAGAACTGTGGTGTTGGAGGAGACTCTTGAGAGTCCCTTGGACTATAAGGATGTCAAACCAGTCAATCCTAAAGGAAATCAGTCCTGAATATTCATTGGATGGATTGATGCTGAAGCTGAAGCTTTGGCCACGTGAAGCCAAGAGTTGAAAAAGACCCTGATGCTGGGAAAGATTGAAGGCAGGAGGAAAAGGGGATGACAGAGGATGAGATGATTGAACGGTATCACTGACTTGATAGACATGAGTTTGAACAAGCTCTGGGAGTTGGTGATGGACAGGGAAGCCTGGCATGCTGCAGTCCATGGGGTTGCAAAGATTTGGACATGACTGAATGACTGATCTGAACTGAACTGAAGATGAAATCTGCCGTTTCCATAAAGAGCTAACTGAGACTGAACTAGGGAATTAGGAAAATAAAAAGAATTTTAAGAGCTTCAGAGTTATAGATCAACCTTTAAAAACTCTTTGGAATCCATAGCAGAATTAGTATTTTCAGAAAACTAATAGAAATAATGATAATTGAATCAAATTATATTTGTAATGTTAGTTATAATTCTTAAAAAATACAAGGTTGTTATTGACCAATCCTGAAGGTGTATAAATAATAATCATTTCCACAATTTAATTATTGTGTTATCTAATCTTCAAAGCTAAGTAGTGAACAATATCAAGAATAGGAGTAGATTTCATTTAATTTTGATTCAAACTAACTGCTTTCCCAGAAATAAAATTCTGTTTAAAATTTTTAATGTGAATATCCTATTCCAGAATACATAAAATCTCCAGTAAGGTCAATAATAAAAGTCAATAAAAATTATTAATGACAATAAAATCGCTAAAAATACCAATAATAGTAAAACTAAAATTGAAAAACAAACAAAACCCAATATCCATTTCAGCACTATTTACAATAGCTAGGACATGGAAGCAACCTAGATGTTCATCAGCAGATGAATGGATAAAGAAGATGTGGTACATATTCACAATAAAATATTACTCAGCTATAGCAAAGAAAAAAAATGAGTCAGTTCTAGAGAATTGGATGAACCTAGAGCTTACAACCCACTCCAGTGTTCTTGCCTGGAGAATCTCAGAGATGGAGGAATCTGGTGGGCTGCCGTCTATGGGGTCGCACAGAGTCGGACACGACTGAAGCGACTTACCAGCAGCAGCAGCAGAGCTTATTACAGTGAAGTAAGTCAGAAAAACAAATATTGTATATTAATGCATATATATGAAATCTAGGAAAATGGTATTGATAAAACTATTTGCAAGCAAGGAATGGAGACAAAATTGTAGAGAATGAACTTGTGGACTTGTGAGGGAGGAAGTGAGTGAGATGAAGGGAGAAAGTAGAATCAACTTATATCACTGCATGTGTAAGAAGGACAGCTGGTGAGAAGATGCTGTGTAACAGAGGAAGCCTGGTCTGGCATCTGTCATGATCTAAGGGGCGCGATGGGTAGAAGGGAGGCTCAAGAGGGAGGGGCTATATGTATAGTTATGAGTGTTTTATGTTGTTGTATGGCAGAAATTGACACAATATTGTAAAAATTAAACAACACTGAGAGCAAAAAAACAGGGAAAATATTTGAATAGACATTTCCCCAGTGTGTGAAAGGCTGACATTCATGAAAAGATGCTCAGCACCTTTAGACTTTAGGGAAATGCAAATTAAAACTACAATGAGATGGGTTATACATCCCCTAGAATGACCACAATACACTCATAATATCACAATAAGAAGATACTCAGTACCAAGTGTTGACAAGTATATAGAAAAACTGTAACCCTCAAATATTCCCGATGAAAATGTAAAATGATAGAATCACTTTGTAAATTAATTTGGCAGTTTCTTAAGAAGAAAAAGCTTACCATACAACTGAGTAATCCTATTTTAGGACATCTGTCCCCAAGAACTAAAAATACATCTACATAAGACTTGGAAGCAAATGTTCTCAGCAACATTATTCATAGTAACCAAGACCCAGTTCAGTTCAATTCAGTTCAGTCTCTCAGTCGTGTCCGACTCTTTGCGACCGCATGAATTGCAGCACGCCAGGCCTCCCTGTCCATCACCAACTCCCGGAGTTCACTCAGACTCACGCTCATCGAGTCAGTGATGCCATCCAGCCATCTCATCCTCTGTCGTCCTCTTCTCCTCCTGCCCCCAATCCCGCCCAGCATCAAAGTCTAACAACCCAAATATCCATCAGTTTGTGAACTCATGAACAAAATGTGTTCTCTATGCACTGGAGTATTATTCAGCAATAGAAATTAACAAAATACTAATACATGCCATGATGCAGATGAATCTCAAAAGCACTACACTAAATGAAGGTATCCAATAGGTTACACGATTGCACTGACAAGAAATGACCAGAAAAGACAAATCTATTGAGTCAAAAATCAGATCAATGACTGTCGAGGGAAGGGTGAGAAACAGGGATTGACTGAAAATGTGCCCAAGGGAAGACTGAGGAGATAAAAATATTCTAAAAGTAATAGCAATGAAAACAGCATGAATATACTAAAATTATTGAGTTGGATACTAGATGAAATTTTCTATAAGCAAATTATTGCTCAGTGAATCTTAAAAAAAAAAGTACTGAGTGAAAGGTAGGGAATGGTGTGCTAAAAATTAATGCACACACAGAGTATCAGAAAAAACAGTATAGAAGATAGAACTCATGTGATAAATCAAACCATTGAAATATATCATCTAACCACAGAACAAACTCTCTTTCTTACCCAGCATTATGATTTGTACTCTAGAATTTTGGAATATTCTTCCTTCTTGCACCAAAATAGTATGCATCATTTTGATGACTAAATCTTAAGTGGAAAGCAGAATTAATTGTTTCTTAACGATACATTTCACTGAAGTAAAAAGAGACATGATGCAAATTGTTAAAAGTTACAAGTAAATCACTTTCACCTTATTCAAGACAAAGCAAGCCAACAAAATACAATATCTAAACTCAATTTAAACATGCCCAACAACTTCCATTACACTGAATATTACTCATTTTTTAAAAGAGGTTTTTATTTTAGAGTTATTACTGTGAACTGCTCATTTAGGGGTTTTAAGGGGGATATTAAGAAACCTATATGCAGGTCAGGAAGCAACAGCTAGAACTGGACATGGAACAACAGAAGGGTTCCAAATAGGAAAAGGAGTACATCAAGGCTGTATATTGTCACCCTGCTTATTTAACTTATATGCAGAATACATCATGAGAAACACTGGGCTGGAAGAAGCACAAGCTGGAATCAAGATTGCTGGGAGAAATGTCAATAACCTCAGATATGCAGATGACACCACCCTTATGGCAGAAAGTGATGAGGAACTAAAAAGCCTCTTGATGAAAGTGAAAGAGGAAAGTGAAAAAGTTGGCTTAAAGCTCAACTTTCAGAAAACAAAGATCATGGCATCTGGTCCCATCACTTCATGGGAAACAGATGGGGAAACAGTGGAAACAGTGTCAGACTTTATTTTTCTGGGCCCCAAAATCACTGCAGATGGTCATTGCAGCAATGAAATTAAAAGACGCTTACTCCTTGGAAGAACAGTTATGACCAACCTAGATAGCATATTCAAAAGCAGAGACATTACTTTGCCAACAAAGGTCCGTCTTGTCAAGGCTATGGTTTTTCCAGTGGTCATGTATGGATGTGAGAGTTGGACTGTGAAGAAGGCTGAGAGCCGAAGAATTGATGCTTTGAACTGTGGTGTTGGAGAAGACTCTTGAGAGTTCCTTGGATTGCAAGGAGATCCAACCAGTCCATTCTGAAGGAGATCAGCCCTGGGATTTCTTTGGAGGGAAGGATACTAAAGCTGAAACTCCAGTACTTTGGCCACCTCATGTGAAGAGTTGACTCATTGGAAAAGACTCTGATGCTGGGAGGGATTGGGGGCAGGAGGAGAAGGGGACGGCAGAGGATGAGATGGCTGGATGGCATCACTGACTCGATGGATGTGAGTCTGAGTGAACTCCAGGAGTTGGTGATGGACAGGGAGGCCTTGGCATTCTGTGTTTCATGGGGTCGTAAAGAGTCGGGACATGACTGAGCCAATGAACTGAACTCAACTGAAGGAGGATATTCTTAAGCAGGGCTTCCCAGGTGGCTCAGTGGTAAAGAATTCAATTGCTAAGTAGGAGATGCAGTTTTAATTCCTGGGTTGGGAAGATCACTAGGAGGGAAAAAAAAAAAAAAGACAACTCATGCCAGTATTCTTGCCTGGAAATCCCATGGGCAGAAGAGCCTGTTGGGTTTGTAAAGTCCATGGGGTTGCAAATGTTAGACATGGCTGAGAAAACACACACACACACACACACACACACACACACACACACTATATTAAATATTACCTAAGGAAGCTCTTACAGAAGGCTTTCCTAAAACCATGGCCAATATTATAATTATCTTATATAAACTTGTCAATGAAACAAACATCTTTGTGTATATGAGTACTTTGATGAAATGTTTTATATTGTTTCTTTTCTTGCCAGATCTAGAATTTTAAGATATAAGAACAGAATGAAAAAAATTGTTGCTGTATTAAAATACATACACACACACATATATCTATATATATATATAACCAGCTAAATGATATCAGTGCAAATTTCAATAATTGATTCATCACATTTTAGCTAATCTGCCAATTCTTCTCTTAAAGTTTTAAAATATATCACTTAACTGATAATTTAATCTTCATATTTTTCAAGGGTTTGAAACCATAAGAGAGGCTGTTTAGTCTGGACAAGATGACATAGACCCATTTATCCCTGCTCTTTGTTGTTAAATACAACAACAAATCCCCAAACCAAGGCAAGAGAAAGCAATGCAAAAGAAAACAAAAGAGAAACTGGAAAGGTGGAGAGAGAAATGTAACTTGTTAAAGATCCCAGTACTGGAGGAACTGAGGCTTCCCACATGGCTCAGTGGTAAAAGAATCTGTCTACCACTGAGGAGGCTCAAGGGATGGGGGTTGGATGCTTGGGTCTGGAGGATCCCTTGGAAGAGAAAATGGCAATCTGCTCCAGTATTTTTGCCTGAGAAATCCCATGGACAGAGGGATCCGATGGGCTACAGTCTACGGGGTTGCAAAGAGTTGGATGTAACTGAGCACACCCACACACACTGGAGGAACCACAAAGTGGCAAGTGTCTATGATTCCCTCACCCATGTAAGAAAGGGACTCAAGCTCGGCATTCAGAGGTATCCAGGTACGCTCCTTCTCCCTGGTTGGACAGGATGACTGCTGACACCACCAGGGAAGCCCAGCAGCGCACGCTGGGGGATCGCTATGCAGCCTCACTGACAGCAGAGAGCATGTAAAGTGCTCTCCTTCTCTGCTATAGACCTGACATTCTCCTCCCCCAAACAGCAGCTCCAGGTGGCTGAAGGGCTGGCGAAAGGCATGCTAGCAGAAGAACACATGGCCAGAGAGCTTCTCTGTTCCCAGTCTGAGACTACATTTCCCTATTCAGGAGCCCTGAGAAGCAAAGGGAAAAGGCAAGGGGAATCCAATCAGAGAAAATTCCTGGGCTAAGGAGCACTCCATCACCTACATGCAGGCAGATCCCGCCACAGTTAACACCTCTGTTCTGGCTCAGTCGTAGACTCCCCTCCTATATCTGACGGCAAATCTGGCTGTGAACACACCTTTACCTCCCTCAGGCAGCAAAAGAAGGGAACAGTGGGAGCCTCAGCTGGACCAGAGAAACCAACCAGATCAAAATGGTACTGCAGATGCTCTGGAAGTTAGATTGGAATTAGAACTGCAACCCACAGGAGCAGATGGAGGTCTGCATGATAAGCATACACAGAACGCCTGCTAAGCCAGAAGATTTAAATAGGATCCAGAGGCTACTAACCTTAAGCAAAGATGAGAATTAGACAACCTAAAATAAGTGGATGAATTTCTAGAAACATACAATTGATGAAGACTGAATCATAAAGAAATAGAAAATCTAAACAGCCTGATTACTAGCAAGATTAGATCAGTAATCAAAGAAGGCAAAGTTCAAGACCAGATGGCTTCACTGGTGAATTCGACCAAATACTTAAAGAAGAATTAATACTAATTCTTTTCAAACTCTTTCAGAAAGAAATGCATACTCTCAAACTCATTTTATATGAGGCCATAATTACTTTGACAACAAATCCAGGCAAGGGTAACACGTGCCAATATCATTGGTGAGCATGGATGCAAAAATCCTCAAGAAAATATTAGTAAACTGAATTCAATAATACTTTCAAAGGGTCATACACCATGATAAACTGCAGTTTATTTCAGGAATACATAACTGGTTCAACATTTGCAAATCAAACAAGGTAATATTTCACACTGATAAAATGAAGGATAAAACTCATGATCATCTCAATAGATGCAGAAGAAGTAGCTCACAAAATTCAATATTCAGCTGTTAAAAAAACTCTCAAGAAAGTGGGTATAGAGACAACATAGCTCAACATAATAAAGGCCATATGTGGCACTCCCACAGCTGAAATCATACTCAGTAAAGAAAAGCTAAATGATTTTCTACTAAGGTCAGGAACAAGAGAAGATGCCCACTCTTACCACTTTTATTCAACATAGTATTTGAAGTCTTAACAATTGGCAAATTAGGCAATTAGGCAAAAGCAATTAGGCAAAAGGAAGAAATTAAAGGCATCAGAATCAGAAAAGAGGTAACATCATCACTATTAACAGATGACATGATAGAATTAAGAGAAGAAAAAAAACCTAAAAATTTGCCAAAAAACTGTCAGAACTAATGAAAGAATTCCGTAAGTTGCAGTATACAAAAAGCAATGTACAAAAACCTGTTCACTAAGAAAGCAATCTATTTATATTTACATTATCAACAATAAAACACTTGAAAATCAATTTAACCAAGGACGTGAGAGAAATACCTGCAACTGAAAAATATGACACTAATGAAAACAATTAAAGATAACACACATCAATGGAAAGATATTCTCTGCTCAAGGATCATAAGAATTAATACTGTCAAAATGTCCATACAAACCAAAACAATCTATAGGTTCAATGCCATTCCCTATAAAAATCCCAAAGTTGTGTTTTCACATAAATAGAACAAACAATCCTAAAACACATGGGTCCAGAAAAGATCCTGAGGAGCCCAAGCAATCTTGAGAATAGAGAACAAAGCTGGAGGTATCAGACTCCCTAAATTCAAACTGTATTTCAAATAGTACTCATAGCACTATGGTACTGGCATAATATAGGCAATAATCAACGGAAAATAATACAATATAGAGCACAGAAATAAGGCCAGGTGGATACGATCAATTAATATATGACAAAGAAGCCAAGATTACACAATAAGTAAAGGTCAATCTCTTCAGTAAATGATATTGGGAAAAAACTGGGCAGCTGCAAAGAAAACAATGAAACAGCGTCGCTCATACTACGCACAAAAGTTAACTCAAATTTTTGGATTAAGTCTCAAATATATAAGACTTGATTTCTGCTTTAGCCTTTGACTGTGTGGATCACAATAAATTGTGGAAAATTCTTAATGAGATGGGGAAACCAGATCATGTTATCTGCCTCTGTAGAGTCTATATGCAGGTCAAGAAGAAACAGAACTGAACATGGAAAAACAGCCTGCTTCAAAACTGGGAAAGGAGTACTTCAAGGCTGTATGTTGTCACCCTGCTTGTTTAACTTATATGCAGAGTACACCATGCAAAACACTGGGGTGGATGAAGCATCCAATACCTTGGATGAAGCTGGAATCAAGACTGTCAGGAGAAATATCAATAACCTCAGATATGCAGATGACACCACCCTTATGGCAGAAAGTGTAGAGGAATTAAAGATCCTCTTGATAAAGGTGAAAGAGGAGAGTAAAAAATCTGGCTTAAAACTCAACATTCAGAAAATGAAGCTCATGCCATCTCGTCCCATCACTTCATGGCAAACAGATGAGGAAACAGTGGAAACAGTGACCAAGGACAGGCTTTATTTTCTTGGGCCACAAAATCATGGTGGATGGTGACTGTACCCATGAAATTAAAAGACTGCTTGCTCCATGGAAGAAAAGCAATGACAAACCTAGACAGCATATTAAAAAGCAGAGACATTACTTTGCCTAAAAATGTTTATATAGTCAAACCATTTTTTTTCCAGTAGTCATGTACAGATGTGAGAGCTGGCCAATAGAAAAGGTTGAGTGCTAAAGAACTGATGCCTTCAAACTGTGGGGCTGAAAACTCTTGGGAATCCCTTGGACAGCAAGGAGATCCAACCAGTCCATCCTAAAGGAAATCAACCCTGGATATTCACTGGAAGGACTAATGCTGAAGCTGAAACTCCAATACTCTGGCCACCTGATGTGAAGAACAGACACATTGGAAAAGACCCTGATGCTGGGAAAGATTGAAGGCAGGAGGAGAACGGGGGGACAACAGAGGATGAGATGATTGGATGGCATCACCGACTCAATGGATGTGAATTTGAGCAAGCTCTGGGAGTTGGTGAAGGACAAGGAAGCCTGGTGTGCTGCAGACCATGAGGTTGCAAAGAGTTGGATGCAACTGAGCAACTGAATAACAACATGTAAAACTTGAAATCATAAAACTCATAGAAGAAAATATAGGTAGTAAATTCCTTGACATCAGTCTTGGAAATGATTTTTTTTGATTGGACACCGAAAGCAAAAGCAACAAATAAAAAACAAAAGGGACCATATCAAACTAGAAAGTATCTTCACAGCAAAGGAAACCATGAACAAAATGAAAATGTAACCTACAGAATGGGAGAAGCTATTTTTAAATCACATAACTGATAGGGGTTAATAACTAAAATACAAAAAAAGCTCATATATCTCAATAGAAAAACATCAAACAATCTGAGTGAAAAAACGGACAAAGGATCTGAACAGACATTTCTCCAAAGAAGACATACAAATAGCAGGTACATGAAAAGTTGTTCAACAGCACTAATAATCAGGGAAATGCAAATAAAACCACAATGAGATAGCGCCTCACACCAACTACAATGGCTGTTATCAAAAAAGACAACAAATAACAAGTCTTTGCAAGGATGTAGAGAAAGTGAAATATTTTGCATTGCTGGCATAAATGTAAATTGATGAAGTCTCTGGAAAATAGTATGGCATTCCTAAAAAAATAAAAAATAAGAACTATCATATGGCCCAGCAATTCCATTTCTGAGTATTTCTCCAAAGAAAATATAAAGACTAATCTGAAAAGATAAATGCATGTCTGTGTCCACTGAAGCACTTTTTGCAGTAGCCAAGACATTCAATCTCAGTGTCCATTAATAGATAAATTGATAAGGATAATGTGTATTACACATGTAAAATATATCATATATATAACACATTTCCCTTATCTATCTATTATTCTACCATTCTCTCACACTGTCATTCTATCTACCTACCTTCTTGTCTACTTGCTTATTTATCCACCAATCTATCCATTTATCTATTTACCTCTGTACCCATCTATCTACCAATCTATCTGATTCAGTCATTCCAAAGTAGAAAATCATGCCATTTGTCACAACGGATGGACCTTGAGGGATTCATGCTAAAAGAAGTTCGATAAAGACAAATTTTGTATCAATATGATCTCACTTATACATGGAATCTAAAAAACAAAACAAACTTATAAATACAGAGAACAGATTGGTGGTTGCCAAAGGCAGGAGGTGGGGGATGGTCCAAAGGCACCAACTTCCAGTAACAATATAAGTCTTAGGATGTAATGTAAAACATGGTGACTAATGCTAACAGTACTATATTATATACTTTAAATCTGCTAAGGGAGCAGATGCTAAAAGTTTTCATTATAAGCAAAAAGCATTACTGTACGTGATGAGGGCTTCCCAGTTGGTGCTGGAGGTAAAGAACCAACCTACCAGTGCAGGAGGTATAAGAGACACGGGTTTGATTCCTGGGTCAGGAAGATCCCTAGGAGGCGGGCATGGCAACCCACTCTAGATATACTTGTCTGGAGAATCCCATGGACAGAAGAGCTTGGTGGGCTACGTCCATGGGTTCCAGAAAGTCAGAGGCAACTGAAGTGACTTAACACACATGCACGTATGTAAAATGACGTATATTAACTAGACTTACTGTAATGATCATTTTGTAATACATATAAGTATCAAATCATTGTATGTACACCTGAAACTAATATAATGATATATTTCAAGTACATCTCAGTTTTTTAAACAGCAGCAGTCACTATATTAGTATCAGTTAAAATAGACTTTAATCCACAAGGAACATCTGTGATACTAAATGTATACATGCCGAACAACAGAGCTTAAAAATGCATGAATCAAAGCAGATATAGCTGAAAGGAGAAACAGACAAACCTGCAACTCTCACGAAGGGCATCAGTGCCCTCTTGTCAGCAGCCTTTGCAATTATTACATAGAAGAAAATCTATGAAAATGTAGAAGATATAAACAACATCAGCAAATGAGATCATCTGACATAAGTAACACCCTTCCGTGAACAAAGGCGGAATAAACAGTACTTTTAAGTGCACTAGGAATATTCAGGGAGAGAAAGTATCTTGCATTATAAAACAAGCCTCAACAAACTTAAAATATTGATATTATATGGTATCTCCTTTGACTAGAATGAAATCAAACTAGAAGTCTATAACAGAAAGAACAGGTGCACCTCTAAACACTGGCAATTATCCAACACACTTCTCAATAATTCAAGGGTAAAAAAAATGGAAGTTTGAAAGGAACTGAAAAGACACAAAATGGAATTAAACTAAAATATACAACATATCAGAATATGTGGAATGCAGCTTAAGCAGAGACGAAGGTGAATTTGTTGAAATAAAAACATGCATTCTAAAAGACAGAAGATCTGAAATCAATAATCAAAGTTCCTACCCTGAGTAACTAGAGCAATAAACATAAAGATGAACCCAAAAGCAAGAAGAAAGAATATAATAAAGATATGCAAAGAAATCAATGACATAGAGAAAAATCAATAATTAAAAGTTGTTTCTTTGAAAAAATTAACAAAAACATAATCTGTCGGCAAAACTGATAACAAATTTGAAAGAAAATACTCAAATCATCAACATTGGAAATGAAACAGGGGCTATCATTCTAGGTAGCCAGCCAAAGGATAATAATGAAAATACTGTTAACAACTTTATATTTAAAACTTATTTAACACTTTAAATTTTATATATATTTTTTAAAAATTCAAAGAAATGGAACAATTCTTTGAATACAGAAACTACTAAAATTCAACCAAGATCCACAGATAACATGAATGGTTTTGGACTATAACCATCAAATAAATGAATAATCAAACAGCTCTTGAAAAAACCTTCTCTGGTCCCCGATGTTTTCATACAGGAAGAGCCTACCAAATATGCAAATAAGAATTAACACTGATCTTACACCTTTTCTACAGAAAAAGTGGAGAAAACCCTTCCCAACACATTCTATGCGTCTGATAACACTCCAGTATCAAAACCAGATAAAGATATCAAAACAGTATATCTTGTGAGTGTAGACATAAAATTCTTCATTGAAATACTAGCAAATAAAACCCAACAACATAAATGAAAAATATATGCTGTTGTCACTTGGCATATATACCAGAATGCAAGGTTGGTTTTACAACAGAAAATCAGTTAATAGAATTACTATTGATAGAATGGGTAAGACTATGGGATCGTCTCAAAAGATGTAGAAAAAATGTTTGACAAAATATGAAACACTTTACTGATAGAAAGAATATACCCAGCAAACTGGAAATAGAAAGGAACGTCCTTAATATAAAAAATATATATATGTGTATTATATTATGTTAAATGATGAAAAACTCGATGTTTACTTCCTAAGATCAGAACAGTTAAAAGATGCTAACTCTTACTATTTCTATTGAAAATTGTACTGGAGTTTCTTCCAGAGAAATTAGACGAGCAAAAGCAGCACATGTTATCCAGACTCAAAAAGAGAATGTAAAAACTATCTCTGCTACTGCTGCTGCTAAGTTGCTTCAGTCGATTCCGACTCTGTGCAACCCCAAAGACGGTAGCCCACTAGGCTCCTCCGTCCCTGGGATTCTCCAGGCAAGAACACTGGAGTGGGTTGCCATTTTCTTCTCCAATGCATGAAAGTGAAAAGTGAAAGTGAAGTCGCTCAGTTGTGTCCGACTCTTAGTGATCCCATGGACTGCAGCCCACCAGGCTCCTCCATCCATGGGATTTTCCAGGCAAGAGTACTGGAGTGGGTTGCCAGAAACTATCTCTACCTATATATTATTTTATCTCTTATATAGGAAATCCCCAGGAATAATATTTTTTTTAAAAAAGCTTCCAGAACTATTAATAAGAAACAAGGGGATTCCCTGGTGGTCTAGTAGGTAGAATTCCATGCATTTACTGAAGGGGACCTGGGCTAGAACCGTGGTCATGGAACTAAGATTCCAGAGACTCTGGTGAGGCCAAAAAACAAAACAGAACATGATAAAATAAAATTCCAAACAACAGAACTAATAAACAAGTAATAGAAGCTCGCAAGAATTATATGCAAATATCAATTGTATTTCTATATACTGCCAATGAGCATTTTAGAAATAAAATTAAGAAAACAGTTCCATATGCAATAGTATTACACAAATGAAATATTTAGGTGTCAATTTAACAAAAGAAATGCAAGATTTGTAACCTGAAAACTAAAATTTGGCTTAATTTTTGTTTTTTTAAAGACCTGAATAAATGGAAAAAATCCTATGTTCATGGATTAGATAATTTTTCAGCAAACTTCCTGGTTAGTATATCATTAGACTAGGTATTTTTTAATGCACTCTAAATAAACATAAGGACAAGAGAAACAACTACAAATTTGGCCTGAAGGCTTCCTGGATGCACTGTTGGGTAGATTTGGGAGCACAGTACCGTTTACTATCACAAAAGCTCCACTTGGACCGGAGAGGCAGGAGGCCACTGCGGGGCTTCCACCATCAGTTTCAGCTCATGTTCCAAACCCGGAACTTCTGCAAAAGTCTCAGCATTTCTCGTGCCAAGGAAGTGGGCCTTTGGGTAACTAACCAGAGTCTACTCTGGGGATGTCTGGGGAGAACGTTTATCATGCCCGCTTGTGGAGAATAAAAAAGCTGCTTTTGCACCCCCTCTATGTGCTCAGTTTGAAAATTGATTTCATTTTAGAACCTCAATGATAAACTGCCATTGTCCTTTATGATGTTGATGTCAGCTTCCTGATCATATGCCACTGATGTTTTCTGGATAAATAAGTCAATCAAGACCCTTTTCTGAGGTCTGTCTGTCTCATTCTTGGTATCACCACCATCTCAACAGTTTCCTCTAGTCGAAGCACCCTACCCAGGTTGCCACTCTTGCTGGACATTTTGTCAGTGACATCCACCTTGCTTTCGGCAATTAAATGATCCCATATAACTCTGTTGTTTCGGAAACTGATCTGTCCAGTTGACACTAGGGAGCCCAGTTTGGGGCAATAGCATTAGAAGCCCTGTGTGCTGCAGTTCCGTGGGGTTGTAAAGAGTCAAACATGACTTGGCAAGTGAACAACAACAACAATATCACCTAACATAATAAACTTCATTCAATAGAGAATAATCATCAGTGAACTTCATCATGAATTCAGGGACTTGGTTGGTGGTCCAGTGGTTAAGACTTTACCTTTCATTGCAGCTGCATGGGTTTGATCCCTGGTTAGGGAGCTAAGAAGCCTTGTAGCCAAAAAAAAAAAAAAAAATTAGAACATAAACCACAGAACCAGTATTGTAAAAAATTCAGTAAAGCATTTTAAAAAAGTGGGTGGTCCACAGCAAATATCTTTAAAAAAGATGAAGGCTNAATCAATAATCAAAGTTCCTACCCTGAGTAACTAGAGCAATAAACATAAAGATGAACCCAAAAGCAAGAAGAAAGAATATAATAAAGATATGCAAAGAAATCAATGACATAGAGAAAAATCAATAATTAAAAGTTGTTTCTTTGAAAAAATTAACAAAAACATAATCTGTCGGCAAAACTGATAACAAATTTGAAAGAAAATACTCAAATCATCAACATTGGAAATGAAACAGGGGCTATCATTCTAGGTAGCCAGCCAAAGGATAATAATGAAAATACTGTTAACAACTTTATATTTAAAACTTATTTAACACTTTAAATTTTATATATATTTTTTAAAAATTCAAAGAAATGGAACAATTCTTTGAATACAGAAACTACTAAAATTCAACCAAGATCCACAGATAACATGAATGGTTTTGGACTATAACCATCAAATAAATGAATAATCAAACAGCTCTTGAAAAAACCTTCTCTGGTCCCCGATGTTTTCATACAGGAAGAGCCTACCAAATATGCAAATAAGAATTAACACTGATCTTACACCTTTTCTACAGAAAAAGTGGAGAAAACCCTTCCCAACACATTCTATGCGTCTGATAACACTCCAGTATCAAAACCAGATAAAGATATCAAAACAGTATATCTTGTGAGTGTAGACATAAAATTCTTCATTGAAATACTAGCAAATAAAACCCAACAACATAAATGAAAAATATATGCTGTTGTCACTTGGCATATATACCAGAATGCAAGGTTGGTTTTACAACAGAAAATCAGTTAATAGAATTACTATTGATAGAATGGGTAAGACTATGGGATCGTCTCAAAAGATGTAGAAAAAATGTTTGACAAAATATGAAACACTTTACTGATAGAAAGAATATACCCAGCAAACTGGAAATAGAAAGGAACGTCCTTAATATAAAAAATATATATATGTGTATTATATTATGTTAAATGATGAAAAACTCGATGTTTACTTCCTAAGATCAGAACAGTTAAAAGATGCTAACTCTTACTATTTCTATTGAAAATTGTACTGGAGTTTCTTCCAGAGAAATTAGACGAGCAAAAGCAGCACATGTTATCCAGACTCAAAAAGAGAATGTAAAAACTATCTCTGCTACTGCTGCTGCTAAGTTGCTTCAGTCGATTCCGACTCTGTGCAACCCCAAAGACGGTAGCCCACTAGGCTCCTCCGTCCCTGGGATTCTCCAGGCAAGAACACTGGAGTGGGTTGCCATTTTCTTCTCCAATGCATGAAAGTGAAAAGTGAAAGTGAAGTCGCTCAGTTGTGTCCGACTCTTAGTGATCCCATGGACTGCAGCCCACCAGGCTCCTCCATCCATGGGATTTTCCAGGCAAGAGTACTGGAGTGGGTTGCCAGAAACTATCTCTACCTATATATTATTTTATCTCTTATATAGGAAATCCCCAGGAATAATATTTTTTTTAAAAAAGCTTCCAGAACTATTAATAAGAAACAAGGGGATTCCCTGGTGGTCTAGTAGGTAGAATTCCATGCATTTACTGAAGGGGACCTGGGCTAGAACCGTGGTCATGGAACTAAGATTCCAGAGACTCTGGTGAGGCCAAAAAACAAAACAGAACATGATAAAATAAAATTCCAAACAACAGAACTAATAAACAAGTAATAGAAGCTCGCAAGAATTATATGCAAATATCAATTGTATTTCTATATACTGCCAATGAGCATTTTAGAAATAAAATTAAGAAAACAGTTCCATATGCAATAGTATTACACAAATGAAATATTTAGGTGTCAATTTAACAAAAGAAATGCAAGATTTGTAACCTGAAAACTAAAATTTGGCTTAATTTTTGTTTTTTTAAAGACCTGAATAAATGGAAAAAATCCTATGTTCATGGATTAGATAATTTTTCAGCAAACTTCCTGGTTAGTATATCATTAGACTAGGTATTTTTTAATGCACTCTAAATAAACATAAGGACAAGAGAAACAACTACAAATTTGGCCTGAAGGCTTCCTGGATGCACTGTTGGGTAGATTTGGGAGCACAGTACCGTTTACTATCACAAAAGCTCCACTTGGACCGGAGAGGCAGGAGGCCACTGCGGGGCTTCCACCATCAGTTTCAGCTCATGTTCCAAACCCGGAACTTCTGCAAAAGTCTCAGCATTTCTCGTGCCAAGGAAGTGGGCCTTTGGGTAACTAACCAGAGTCTACTCTGGGGATGTCTGGGGAGAACGTTTATCATGCCCGCTTGTGGAGAATAAAAAAGCTGCTTTTGCACCCCCTCTATGTGCTCAGTTTGAAAATTGATTTCATTTTAGAACCTCAATGATAAACTGCCATTGTCCTTTATGATGTTGATGTCAGCTTCCTGATCATATGCCACTGATGTTTTCTGGATAAATAAGTCAATCAAGACCCTTTTCTGAGGTCTGTCTGTCTCATTCTTGGTATCACCACCATCTCAACAGTTTCCTCTAGTCGAAGCACCCTACCCAGGTTGCCACTCTTGCTGGACATTTTGTCAGTGACATCCACCTTGCTTTCGGCAATTAAATGATCCCATATAACTCTGTTGTTTCGGAAACTGATCTGTCCAGTTGACACTAGGGAGCCCAGTTTGGGGCAATAGCATTAGAAGCCCTGTGTGCTGCAGTTCCGTGGGGTTGTAAAGAGTCAAACATGACTTGGCAAGTGAACAACAACAACAATATCACCTAACATAATAAACTTCATTCAATAGAGAATAATCATCAGTGAACTTCATCATGAATTCAGGGACTTGGTTGGTGGTCCAGTGGTTAAGACTTTACCTTTCATTGCAGCTGCATGGGTTTGATCCCTGGTTAGGGAGCTAAGAAGCCTTGTAGCCAAAAAAAAAAAAAAAAATAGAACATAAACCACAGAACCAGTATTGTAAAAAATTCAGTAAAGCATTTTAAAAAAGTGGGTGGTCCACAGCAAATATCTTTAAAAAAGATGAAGGCTATTTTTAAAAAGAGAAAAGAATTCAACACATTATTTAGTACCTTCATGTACAGGTCAGTAAAGAGCCACGCAGTACATATTTTAGGTTTTACAGGTCACATACAATCAAATGTTTTTTTATTATTTTTCATAACCCTATACATGAACCGTGAACTTCCAAATGTTCAAACTGGTTTTAGAAAAGGCAGAGGAACCAGAGATCAAATTGCCAACCTCTGCTGGATCATAAAGCCAAAGCCTTTGACTATGTGGATCACAGTAATCTGTGGAAAATTCTGAGAGAGACAGGAATACCAGACCATCTGACCTGCCTCTTGAGAAACCTATATACAGGTTAGGAAGCAACAGTTAGAACTGGACATGGAACAACAGACTGGTTTCAAATAGGAAAAGGAGTACAACAAGGCTGTATATTGTCACTGTGCTTATTCAACTTCTATGGAGAGTACATCATGAGAAACAATGGGCTGGAAGAAGCACAAGCTGGAATCAAGATTGCCGAGAGAAATATCAATAACCTCAGATATGTAGATGGTACCACCCTTATGGCAGAAAGTGAAGAGGAACTAAAAAGCCTCTTGATGAAAGTGAAAGAGGAGAGTGAAAAAGTTGGCTTAAAGCTGAACATTCAGAAAACAAAGATCATGGCATCTGGTCCCATCACTTCATGGGAAATAGATGGGGAAACAGTGTCAGACTTTATTTTTTGGGGCTCCAAAATCACTGCAAATGGTGATTGCAGCCATGAAATCAAGACACTTACTCCTTGGAAGGAAAATTATGAGCAACCTAGATAGCATATTCAAAAGCAGAAACATTACTTAGTTAACAAAGGACCATCTAGTCAAGGCTATGGTTTTCCCAGTGGTCATGTATGGATGTGGGAGTTGGACTCTGAAGAAGGCTGAGGGCTGAAGAATTGATGTTCTTGAACTGTGGTGTTGGAGAAGGCTCTTGAGAGTCCCTTGGACTGTAAGGAGATCCAACCAGTCTATGCTAAAGGAGAGAAGTCCTGGGTGATCATTGGAAGGACTGATGCTGAAGCTGAAACTCCAATACTTTGGCCCATCATGCGAAGAGTTGACTCATTGGAAAAGACTCTGATGCTGGGAGGGATTTGGGGCAGCAGGAGAAGGAAACGACAGAGGGTGAGATGGCTGGATGGCATCATTGACTCGATGGACATGAGTTTGAGTGAACTCTGATAGTTAGTGATGGACAGGGAGGCCTGGTGTGTTGCGATTCATGGGGTAGAAGAGTTGGACACGACTGAGCGACTAAACTGAACTGAATAAAAATAAAATGAGTTCTTAGACATACAAAAACAGGCTACCTTCCAGAGCTCTACATTAATGAAATGAGCATATCCTCCAGAGAATGCATCAGTGGATAGATTTTCTGGTCTCCTATAAACAGCACTTCTAACATTCACACGACCCTCCTCATTCCCTCTTCAAGACTCTGCCAAATCATTTCCAGCATCCTCACTTCAATTAAACAGGATTACTGGCTCCCAGTTTTAAGGAGCCATACAATGGACAGACTGTAGATGGAGCACTGAAGTGAGGATAACCTGTTCCCATGCTGAAAATGATCTTCCCTGGTGGCTCAGGCACCAGGGAGCCTCTGCAGGCAGGTGGCTCTGCCTGCAATGCAGGGGACATGGGTTCAATCCCTGGTTTGGGAAGATCCCCTGGAGAAGGGAAAGGCAACCCACACCAGTATTCTTGCTTGAGAAATTCCATGGACAGAGGTATGGATGTGGGAGTTGGACCCTAAAGAAAGCTGAGTGCTAAATAATTGATGCTTTTGAACTATGGTGTTGGAGAAGACTCTTGAGAGTCCCTTGGACTGCAAGGAGATCAAACCAGTCAATCCTCAAGGAAATCAGTCCTGAATATTCATAAGAAGGACTGATGTTGAAGCTGAAACTCCAATATTTGGCCACCTGATAGGAATAACTGACTCATTGGAAAAGAACCTGATTCTGGGAAAGGTTGAAGGCAGAAGGAGAAGAGGATGACAGAAGATGAGATGGTTGGATGACATCACCAACTCAATGGACATGAATTTGAGCAAGCTCCAGTAGTTAGTGATGGACAGGGTAGGCTGGCATGCTGCAGTCCATGGGGTTACAAACAGTCGGACATGACTGAGCGGCTGAACTGAACTGATGCTAAGAATTCATCCTTATGTTGCATTTGATGCTCTGTCCATACACCCTCAAGGAAGACTATCACCTATCTTGACCTTTTCCTGCCAGTATTCATTATCTTAGTCCCTCAACAATTATATTTTCCTGGGAAAACTATTTTCTTCAGGTGAGGACTGTATTTTCTTTGGGGGCATATGCTTATTCTTTCATCGCATGTGTGTGTTTACTTGCTCAGTCATGTCTGAGTCTTTGTGATCTCGTGGACTATAGCCAGCCAGGCTCCTATGTCCACGGAATTCTCCAGGCAATAATACTTGAGAGTGTTGCCATTTCCTTCTCCAGGGGAACTTCCTGACCTAGGGATTGAACCTGTGTCTCCTGCATTGCAGGCAAGTTCTTTACCTGCTGAGCCTTCAGGGAAGTCCATTTTTTTAAGGGCTTGGAACAAAAAGGAGAAATTTGGGAAGAGTTAATTGTTTCATGGGAAATAGATGGGGAAACAGTGGAAACAGTGTCAGACTTAATTTTTTTGGGCTCCAAAATCACTGCAGATGGTAACTGAAGCCATGAAATTAAAAGATATTTACTCCTTGGAAGAAAAGTTATGACCAACCTAGATAGCATATTCAAAAGCAGAGACATTACTTTGCCAACAAAGGTCCGTCTAGTCAAGGCTATGGTTTTTCCAGTGGTCATGTATGGATGTGAGAGTTGGACTGTGAAGAAGGCTGAGCACTGAAGAATTGATGCTTTGAACTGTGGTGTTGGAGAAGACTCTTGAGAGTCCCTTGGACTGCAAGGAGATCCAACCAGTCCATTCTGAAGATCAGCGCTGGAATTTCTTTGGAAGGAATGATGCTAAAGCTGAAACTCCAGTACTTTGGCCACCTCATGTGAAGAGTTGACTCATTGGAAAAGACTCTGATGCTGGGAGGGATTGGGGGCAGAAGTAAAAGGGGACAACAGAGGATGAGATGGCTGGATGGCATCACCAATTCAATGGACATGAGTTTGAGTGAACTCTGGTAGTTAGTGATGGACAGGGAGGTCTGGCGTGTTGTGATTCATGGAGTCACAAAGAGTCAGACATGACTGAGTGACTGAACTGAACTGAACAAATAACGGGAACCTCCGTCCCACAGTAGAGATCCTTTGGGCCCAGAACACAAGCAAATCTTAAATATTCAATATTATCAAGCAGTAAATATTCTGATTCCATCCCTCGGTTAGCCACTCTTCTCTTTGAGATCCAAATTTAGCATAAAGACTGTACATTCAATTTACTTTCCTGGATTAACTCCCTTTACAGTAAAATCTGGGCTTGATTTTCTGCAAAATCTGCCCTCAAATATACAAGCCAGTGATTTCTTCAAATGCCTCTGTGAAAGTTTTGGGACTTGTATAGCTCATTCTGATTTAAGAGTTGGATAACCCAAGTCTATCAACTTTTTGCCTTAAGGCTCACAAGGCATTTAACAAAACCAGCTGTCTTCATAATCTTTATAACTTCAATTTTTAAAATGTCAATTTCTAGAAACATTGAAAAAACCAATGCTTTTATTTCAACCTGTATTTCATCACAAATCACTTCAGATGATTAATCTACTTGATGCTGGAGCATCTTGAGGGGTACCAGTACCACACTAAGACTGAGAGTGGGGTCACTGGGGTCTTTGTGTGTGTCAGCGGTACACTTCCAAAATATCATCTTGAGGTTATGCTTTCTAGGGCCACAGCCAGGATCAAATATTTTAAATTGTATTCACGCATGGATGTGAGAGTTGGACCATAAAGGAGGCAGAGTAGTGAATAACGATGCTTTCAAACTGTAGTGCTGGAGAAGACTCTTGCAAGCTGTTTGAACAGCAAGGAGGTCAAACCAGTCAATCTTGAAGGAAATCAACCCTGCATATTCATTGGAAGGACTGATACTAAAGCTAAAGCTCCAATACTCTGGCCACCTGATGCAAAGAACTGACTTAATGGAAAAGACCCTGATGCTGGGAAAGATAAAAGGCAGAATGAGAAGGGGATGACAGAGGATGAGATGGTTGGATGGTATCACCGACTCAGTAGACATGAGTTTGAGCAAACTCCAGAAAATGGTGAAGGACAGGGATGCCTGGTATTTTATAGTCCATGGGTTTGCAAAGAGTCGGACAGGACTTGGTGAGTAAATAACAACATCCTGAAAAAAGCAGAGCTAAAAACCTGGGTTTGAGTGCAGTTGGGATTTCCCAGAAATAGAGATGAGCCTGGGGAAATAGAGGGGAGTAAATGAAGAAGGAAAAGTCTCTGTAAGGGAGAAGTACTGAGTTTCTGCAATGGGCAAAAAGAACTCAACTACACAAGACATTTTAGGGAGCGAAATGAGGGCCCAAGACAAGTGCATTTGATACATGTAACATGGGGCTATATATCCATCCACTCTTGTCCCCTGATTGTGGATGGTTTGCAAAGGGCTTGTCAGCATCTCACTTGTCTGAGGACAGAGTGACTGGAGTAGTTTAGAGAAAGCCCTGATACAGAAAGCAGAAACCCCTGCTGAGTAGCCTGGGATATGGCACAGAATGCTTCCCTAGCAGTGCCAACTGCAATGATGGCTAATTTGAGAGGAAGCATGACAGCAAGGTGGGCAGGTACAAAAGTTCCACCATTGTGCTCCTATAATCAATACAACAGAAAACTACTGAATGAATACAGAATACAGTAAGGACCTGCCCTGTCTCAGCACTGGGTGTCTTCCCTGTAGTGACCAGGGTCCCGTGAGGACAGCTGGCTTCTCTGTGGTTTGATGACTAAATCACAGGCTTGTGTGTTTGTGGCTCAGACAGCAAAGAATCTGCCTGCAATGCAGGAGACCCAGGTTTTCTTCCTGGGTTGGGACGATACCCTGGAGAAGGAAATGGCCACCCACTCCAGGATTTTTGTCTAGAGAATCCATGGACAAAAGGAGTCTGGTGGGTTAGAGTCTGACACAACTGAGCAACTTTCACTTTGTATGTGTTCATTTTTTTCCTACTTTTTCATTCAAATATCACGATTGAATGTCTGTGAATAACCTATATTGCTGCTGCTGCTGCTAAGTCGCTTCAGTTGTGTCTGACTCTGTGTGGCCCCATAGATGGCAGCCCACCAGGCTCCCCCGTCCCTGGGATTCTCTAGACAAGAATACTGGAGCAGGTTGCCATTTCCTTCTCCAATGCATGAAAGTGAAAAGTGAAAGAGAAGTCGCTCAGTCCTGTTTGACTCTTAGCAACCCCATGGACTGCAGCCCACCAGGCTCCTCCATCCATGGGATTTTCCAGGCAAGAGTACTGGAGTGGGGTGCCATTGCCTTCTCTGACAACCTATATTACTGATGAAAAATTAGGGATAAATTTTCAGACTTCCTAGTTTAAATTCTAATATAGATACAGATATTACATATAATGTATAGATATTATCTATCATCTATATCATCTATCCTGTCTTTCTATCTATCCCTTCTGTGTATCTATTATCTATTAATCCATTATCTATCTTTATTTTTATCTACTATTTCTATCTAACCTATCTACTCCCTTTATACCGAAAAAAAAAAATAACATTCCTTTTAGGCATACTTTATATCAACGTCATAAAAATACTCAGCATACATAACTAAAATTTTCCCTAGAGACTGAAAATTCTGAGAAATATAATGAGTAGACAATAAACTTCCAAAAGGTTAATGAAATTCAAGGAAAAGTTTCTTTAAAGGTAAAGCAGATAAAAGACCACATTTACCCTCTATTTTATGGATGATAGGATAAAGCTCAATAATATGAGCAATACTGACATATTTCTAAGACTACGAAAGGCCATTTCACTGGGGAGAGTAGTCAACAAGGTTTATATCTCTTGCAAAGGGCAAATCTACATAAGCTCTCTCAGGGCAGGTGAGCAAGAAAAAATTGACAGTTATTATGTCTCCAGATCTTATTTGAAAATAGTGTACTCATTCCTCAAAAAATTAGTGTTTGGTCTTTCATTTAAGCACATATGTATGCATAAAACAAGTTTCAATGAATGGTTAGTACTTTATTTCCAACACTAAATCAGAAACAGTCTTAAAATATTGATAACCACTCTCATTTGTAGAGAACCACAAATATAAATGGTAGCAAAAATATCTGTTGGGAAAGTAGTTTGAAATTTTGTCAGCTATCCTTCAAAACAAATCAACTGAAGAGTAAAAAAAAATGTTATTCAGTTGTTAAGTCATGTCCAGCTCTTTGTGACCCCCTGGACTACAGCCTGCTAGGCTTTCCTGTCCCTCACTATCTCCCTGACATTTCTCAGAAAGATTCCCAAGTCTTACCTCTGGAAAAGTGGCAAAGTCTTAGCTCAGAGAATTATTCTATAAGCCTAACTGGTTGGTATATATACTTTTTTCGCACATCCAAATAGGTTTTTCTTGCAATTAATCGTGAATGTGGGTTTCCCTGGTGGCTCAGAGGGTAAAGCGTCTGCCTGCAATGCAGGAGACCTGGGTTCAATCCCTGGGTCGGGAAGATCCCCTGGAGAAGAAAATGGCAATCCACTCCAGTATTATTGCCTAGAGAATCCCATGGATGGCGGAGCCTGGTACAGTCCACAGGGTCTCAAAGAGTCAGACACGACTGAGCAACTTCACTTTCACTTTATGTGTTCAACCTCATTAGTAATCAGGAAACACAGATCCAATCTACAATGTGATTTTAAAACCGATGAGAATAGCTAAAAATTTAAATAGTGAAGATTTCAGGTGCTGCCAAAAATGTGGACTAACTGGAACTATCATCTAATGCTTGAGAATCAAAATCAGTACCATTTGTTTCAAAAACTGTCGTATCTGATAAATTTTGAATATGTGTGTACCCAGTAAAAATTAAACCCTAGAAACATACTTACCTAAAATCACATATACATGCTTCATAATTTATATTCAAGAGTATTCTTATAAGCAGTTTTTTGGGGGGTGGTGATAAACTGGGACCATACAAACTTTCTTCACCAGTCGAAGAAATACATATCCTACAACTGAATAATATATTGCAATTAAATGAATGAACTATTATTGTAGCTATAACATATTTAAATCTTGCAAATATTAGATATAAAATATGCCAGATACAGAAGAATGTATTTTGCAAGCTTCCTTTTACAGATGTTACCAGCAAGGGTCTGGGGGTGATATGGGGTCAGGCAGTGGGAGGTACAAACTATTTGGGATAAGATGGGCTACCAAGGACTTTTCTCTTGTAGTTAAAATCATTAACCAGTGGTTAAGAGTCTGCACTTCCAATGCCAGGGACACGTGTTTAATTCCTCCTCAGGGAACTAAGATCCCACTTACCATGTGGCCAAAAAAAATTTTTTTTTAAATTACAAAAAAAAAAAAAAGGTAGACTACAAGGATTTATTGTATAACATGGGGAAATAGCTAGTATTTTGCAATAACTGTAAATGAAGTATAACCTTTAAAGATTGTATAAAAATTTTANACTTTGGCCACCTCATGTGAAGAGTTGACTCATTGGAAAAGACTCTGATGCTGGGAGGGATTGGGGGCAGAAGTAAAAGGGGACAACAGAGGATGAGATGGCTGGATGGCATCACCAATTCAATGGACATGAGTTTGAGTGAACTCTGGTAGTTAGTGATGGACAGGGAGGTCTGGCGTGTTGTGATTCATGGAGTCACAAAGAGTCAGACATGACTGAGTGACTGAACTGAACTGAACAAATAACGGGAACCTCCGTCCCACAGTAGAGATCCTTTGGGCCCAGAACACAAGCAAATCTTAAATATTCAATATTATCAAGCAGTAAATATTCTGATTCCATCCCTCGGTTAGCCACTCTTCTCTTTGAGATCCAAATTTAGCATAAAGACTGTACATTCAATTTACTTTCCTGGATTAACTCCCTTTACAGTAAAATCTGGGCTTGATTTTCTGCAAAATCTGCCCTCAAATATACAAGCCAGTGATTTCTTCAAATGCCTCTGTGAAAGTTTTGGGACTTGTATAGCTCATTCTGATTTAAGAGTTGGATAACCCAAGTCTATCAACTTTTTGCCTTAAGGCTCACAAGGCATTTAACAAAACCAGCTGTCTTCATAATCTTTATAACTTCAATTTTTAAAATGTCAATTTCTAGAAACATTGAAAAAACCAATGCTTTTATTTCAACCTGTATTTCATCACAAATCACTTCAGATGATTAATCTACTTGATGCTGGAGCATCTTGAGGGGTACCAGTACCACACTAAGACTGAGAGTGGGGTCACTGGGGTCTTTGTGTGTGTCAGCGGTACACTTCCAAAATATCATCTTGAGGTTATGCTTTCTAGGGCCACAGCCAGGATCAAATATTTTAAATTGTATTCACGCATGGATGTGAGAGTTGGACCATAAAGGAGGCAGAGTAGTGAATAACGATGCTTTCAAACTGTAGTGCTGGAGAAGACTCTTGCAAGCTGTTTGAACAGCAAGGAGGTCAAACCAGTCAATCTTGAAGGAAATCAACCCTGCATATTCATTGGAAGGACTGATACTAAAGCTAAAGCTCCAATACTCTGGCCACCTGATGCAAAGAACTGACTTAATGGAAAAGACCCTGATGCTGGGAAAGATAAAAGGCAGAATGAGAAGGGGATGACAGAGGATGAGATGGTTGGATGGTATCACCGACTCAGTAGACATGAGTTTGAGCAAACTCCAGAAAATGGTGAAGGACAGGGATGCCTGGTATTTTATAGTCCATGGGTTTGCAAAGAGTCGGACAGGACTTGGTGAGTAAATAACAACATCCTGAAAAAAGCAGAGCTAAAAACCTGGGTTTGAGTGCAGTTGGGATTTCCCAGAAATAGAGATGAGCCTGGGGAAATAGAGGGGAGTAAATGAAGAAGGAAAAGTCTCTGTAAGGGAGAAGTACTGAGTTTCTGCAATGGGCAAAAAGAACTCAACTACACAAGACATTTTAGGGAGCGAAATGAGGGCCCAAGACAAGTGCATTTGATACATGTAACATGGGGCTATATATCCATCCACTCTTGTCCCCTGATTGTGGATGGTTTGCAAAGGGCTTGTCAGCATCTCACTTGTCTGAGGACAGAGTGACTGGAGTAGTTTAGAGAAAGCCCTGATACAGAAAGCAGAAACCCCTGCTGAGTAGCCTGGGATGTGGCACAGAATGCTTCCCTAGCAGTGCCGACTGCAATGATGGCTAATTTGAGAGGAAGCATGACAGCAAGGTGGGCAGGTACAAAAGTTCCACCATTGTGCTCCTATAATCAATACAACAGAAAACTACTGAATGAATACAGAATACAGTAAGGACCTGCCCTGTCTCAGCACTGGGTGTCTTCCCTGTAGTGACCAGGGTCCCGTGAGGACAGCTGGCTTCTCTGTGGTTTGATGACTAAATCACAGGCTTGTGTGTTTGTGGCTCAGACAGCAAAGAATCTGCCTGCAATGCAGGAGACCCAGGTTTTCTTCCTGGGTTGGGACGATACCCTGGAGAAGGAAATGGCCACCCACTCCAGGATTTTTGTCTAGAGAATCCATGGACAAAAGGAGTCTGGTGGGTTAGAGTCTGACACAACTGAGCAACTTTCACTTTGTATGTGTTCATTTTTTTCCTACTTTTTCATTCAAATATCACGATTGAATGTCTGTGAATAACCTATATTGCTGCTGCTGCTGCTAAGTCGCTTCAGTTGTGTCTGACTCTGTGTGGCCCCATAGATGGCAGCCCACCAGGCTCCCCCGTCCCTGGGATTCTCTAGACAAGAATACTGGAGCAGGTTGCCATTTCCTTCTCCAATGCATGAAAGTGAAAAGTGAAAGAGAAGTCGCTCAGTCCTGTTTGACTCTTAGCAACCCCATGGACTGCAGCCCACCAGGCTCCTCCATCCATGGGATTTTCCAGGCAAGAGTACTGGAGTGGGGTGCCATTGCCTTCTCTGACAACCTATATTACTGATGAAAAATTAGGGATAAATTTTCAGACTTCCTAGTTTAAATTCTAATATAGATACAGATATTACATATAATGTATAGATATTATCTATCATCTATATCATCTATCCTGTCTTTCTATCTATCCCTTCTGTGTATCTATTATCTATTAATCCATTATCTATCTTTATTTTTATCTACTATTTCTATCTAACCTATCTACTCCCTTTATACCGAAAAAAAAAAATAACATTCCTTTTAGGCATACTTTATATCAACGTCATAAAAATACTCAGCATACATAACTAAAATTTTCCCTAGAGACTGAAAATTCTGAGAAATATAATGAGTAGACAATAAACTTCCAAAAGGTTAATGAAATTCAAGGAAAAGTTTCTTTAAAGGTAAAGCAGATAAAAGACCACATTTACCCTCTATTTTATGGATGATAGGATAAAGCTCAATAATATGAGCAATACTGACATATTTCTAAGACTACGAAAGGCCATTTCACTGGGGAGAGTAGTCAACAAGGTTTATATTGCTTGCAAAGGGCAAATCTACATAAGCTCTCTCAGGGCAGGTGAGCAAGAAAAAATTGACAGTTATTATGTCTCCAGATCTTATTTGAAAATAGTGTACTCATTCCTCAAAAAATTAGTGTTTGGTCTTTCATTTAAGCACATATGTATGTATAAAACAAGTTTCAATGAATGGTTAGTACTTTATTTCCAACACTAAATCAGAAACAGTCTTAAAATATTGATAACCACTCTCATTTGTAGAGAACCACAAATATAAATGGTAGCAAAAATATCTGTTGGGAAAGTAGTTTGAAATTTTGTCAGCTATCCTTCAAAACAAATCAACTGAAGAGTAAAAAAAAATGTTATTCAGTTGTTAAGTCATGTCCAGCTCTTTGTGACCCCCTGGACTACAGCCTGCTAGGCTTTCCTGTCCCTCACTATCTCCCTGACATTTCTCAGAAAGATTCCCAAGTCTTACCTCTGGAAAAGTGGCAAAGTCTTAGCTCAGAGAATTATTCTATAAGCCTAACTGGTTGGTATATATACTTTTTTCGCACATCCAAATAGGTTTTTCTTGCAATTAATCGTGAATGTGGGTTTCCCTGGTGGCTCAGAGGGTAAAGCGTCTGCCTGCAATGCAGGAGACCTGGGTTCAATCCCTGGGTCGGGAAGATCCCCTGGAGAAGAAAATGGCAATCCACTCCAGTATTATTGCCTAGAGAATCCCATGGATGGCGGAGCCTGGTACAGTCCACAGGGTCTCAAAGAGTCAGACACGACTGAGCAACTTCACTTTCACTTTATGTGTTCAACCTCATTAGTAATCAGGAAACACAGATCCAATCTACAATGTGATTTTAAAACCGATGAGAATAGCTAAAAATTTAAATAGTGAAGATTTCAGGTGCTGCCAAAAATGTGGACTAACTGGAACTATCATCTAATGCTTGAGAATCAAAATCAGTACCATTTGTTTCAAAAACTGTCGTATCTGATAAATTTTGAATATGTGTGTACCCAGTAAAAATTAAACCCTAGAAACATACTTACCTAAAATCACATATACATGCTTCATAATTTATATTCAAGAGTATTCTTATAAGCAGTTTTTTGGGGGGTGGTGATAAACTGGGACCATACAAACTTTCTTCACCAGTCGAAGAAATACATATCCTACAACTGAATAATATATTGCAATTAAATGAATGAACTATTATTGTAGCTATAACATATTTAAATCTTGCAAATATTAGATATAAAATATGCCAGATACAGAAGAATGTATTTTGCAAGCTTCCTTTTACAGATGTTACCAGCAAGGGTCTGGGGGTGATATGGGGTCAGGCAGTGGGAGGTACAAACTATTTGGGATAAGATGGGCTACCAAGGACTTTTCTCTTGTAGTTAAAATCATTAACCAGTGGTTAAGAGTCTGCACTTCCAATGCCAGGGACACGTGTTTAATTCCTCCTCAGGGAACTAAGATCCCACTTACCATGTGGCCAAAAAAAATTTTTTTTTAAATTACAAAAAAAAAAAAAAGGTAGACTACAAGGATTTATTGTATAACATGGGGAAATAGCTAGTATTTTGCAATAACTGTAAATGAAGTATAACCTTTAAAGATTGTATAAAAATTTTAAAAAGTAAAATTGACCCATGTTATTACAAGTTATGACAGTGATTCGTCGTGGGAGGTGTTACTGATTGGGAGGGAGATGAAGGAGTTCTGGCGCTACTTCACTTTTCGATCTAAGTTGTAACTATATCACAGTGATCACTTTTTAATAATTCTCAAGCCACACACACTTCGTGTTTGCAGACTTTTCTATTTACATAATTCAAAAAGAAGTTCATTGTAAACAATTTTTTGTTTCATTCAGTTAATATCTCCTGGGCATGTACTACACCCAAAGACGCACACCCAGTAATGCACCTAGGAGTGGTGTATGTGTGTGCTCGGTCGTGTCTGACTCTTTCTGACCCCATGGACTGTAGCCTGCCAGGTTCCTCTGTCCATGGGATTCTCCAGGCAAGAATATTGCAGTGGGCCACCATTGCTGTTTCCAGGGGATCTTCCCCAGTCAGGGATCAAATCCACATCTCTTGCATCTCCTGCATTGCCAGGTGGATTCTTTACCACCGCACCATCGAGGAAGCCCCTAGGAGTGGCAAATGGTACAAAACAAAATAGCAGATATTCAAACTTGACTGTTTACACCATTATAGGCACTGAGCAGACAAAACTCCTCGCCCTGGCAAAACTCCTCGCCCTGGCAAAACCCCTCGCCCTGTTTCTCCTCTAAAGAAGTTTCATTTCTTGTGGAGGAGATACACACTGGACATCAGGGTATTTCTGATGATAATAAGTGCCATGTTGGAGACATATTCAGTTCTATTCAGCACATAGCAAGAGACCTGCTCACATCCGGTGACTCAGGGGAAGGTCTTTTTTCAAAGAGAGGAAATTATAGCTGAATTCTGAGGATGCAAGAGAGCCAACAAACTGAAGACAGAAAGAACAATGATGAACAGCAATGATAATGCCCGCCTGGGGACTTTGCAGAGTGCTGCTCAGGGAACAGTCTCTGTGTGTGCAGAGGATTGCGCAGCAGGGCCCTGAAGGCTGTGCTGGACATTGCTTTTCTCCCCAAAGACCAATGGAATTCCATTAACAAGTTAGTAAACAGCCTATCAAATCTACATTTAAATGCATCACCTCTACTACAGAAATGCTAATAGATTTGAGTGGTGGTTTGCAAACACTTTTTGGAAAGGGTGAGATCATACATCTATTGGGCTTTTCTGGGCCACAAGGTCTCTGTCACAACTACCCAACAAGGCTTCTGAAGAAGAAAACACCTGTCACAAACCTGTAAATACATGGATGTGGCTACAGTCCAGTTAGATTTCATTTGTAATTATAGGTAGGTGGGAATTCAGACTGTAGGTTGCCAACTCTGGATCAGATAAAGAGAGAAGTACATGGGAATATTTATTAATCTGCCGTTGTGGTCTAGTTAAGAAGCAAAGGTAACTTGGTCTAGGGTACTGGTGGTTGATAAGAAGAGAGAAATGCAACCCACATACTGGTTGTGTTTACCAGCCCCCAGTTCACATAAGATGTCTTGCATCCTTATCTTAACTATTTGTGAAAATTCTAACACTCAAAGTTTTGGACCATTCTAAGCAACTCACCTTAATGTGGTTATTTCTGGCTTTGAGGTTCTACCTACAAGCAAATGTTTCAGTGTATAGAATATTATCACGTAGACAGAGGAGCCTGGCAGGCTATCCATGGGGTCGCAAAGAGTCACCATGGCTGAGCGACTAACACACTAGATCACTATACTTCCCTGCTCAATGAGGTCATTTTTTTCTAGAGTAACTAAAGTTCAAGTCATCCCCATTTAGTACTTTTTCATGATAATGTCTGCTTACAAATGATTTTTGAATGTGCAAACATCAGTGAAATTTGTGGGAAAATAGGTTAGGTGGAATCTCTCTGGCTCAGATTGTAAAGAATCTTCTTGCAATGCAGGATACCTGGGTTTGATCAAGAAGACCCCCCAGAGAAAGAAATGGTAACTCACTTCAGTATTCTTGCCTGGAGAGTCCCTTGGACACAGGAGCTTGGTGGACTACAGTCCATGGGGTCACAAAGAGTGGGACATGACTGACTAACGAACGCTTATCATAGGGACTCTAAAATCCCTATGCGTAATTTTCTTAATATATCTATGATCACAATGTCCTATGCACAACATCTAACCTCTCTTAAACTCATTATTATGTTAACAAACCCTTAAAATAATTTTGGTTAACTTTAATTGCATGTTGGAAAACTCAGCTGGGGCCACAGGAGTGGAAAGGGTCAGTTTTCATTCCAATCCCAAAGAAGAGAAATGCTTAAGAATGTTCAAGCTATTACATAGTTGCATTCATTTCACATGCTAGCAAGGTAATGTGTAAAATCCTTCAAGCTAGGCTCCAACAATATATGAACTAAGAACTTCCAGATGTACAAGCTGGATTTAGAAAAGGTAGAGGAAAGTGAAAGTGAAAGTAGTTCAGTTGTGTCCAACTCTTTCCAACCCCATTGACTATACAGTCCATGGAATTCTCCAGGCCAGAATACTGGAGTGGGTAGCCTTTCCCTTCTCCAGGGGATCTTCCTAACCCAGGAATCAAACCCAGGTCTCTGGCATTGCAGGTGGATTCTTTACCAGCTGAGCCATAAGGGAAGCCCAAAGGTGGAGGAACCAGAGATCAAATTGCAACATCTGTTGGATCATAGAAAAAGCAAGAGAATTAAAAAAAAAAAAAGAAAAAAAGAACAAAAAATCTAATTCTGCTTCATTGACTACACCAAAGCCTTTGAAGCTAAAGTCACTTCAGTTGTGTCTGACACTGTGTGACCCCATAGACAGCAGCCCACCAGGCTCCTCCATACACAAGATTCTCCAGGAAAGAACACTGGAGTGGGTTGCCATGTCCTTCTCCAATTTGACTGTGTGGATCACCACAAACTGTGGAAGATTTGCACCCTTATTCAAGGTAATATTGAAAGTTTCAGGCAGAGCAATTAGGTAAGAACAAATATTAAAAGGTATTCAAATTAGAAGAGAAGTAATGCTGTCACTATTTACAGATGATATGATTAAATAGAGAAAACCCTGACGACTCCACAAAAAGCTGTATTCATTAAAATAATGAATACAGTAAATTTAAAGGATACAAAATCAACGTACAAAAATCTGTTGCATTTCAATACATTAATAATGAGCTAGCCAAAAAAAGAAAATAAGATAACAATCACAATTACAATAGCAAAAAAAGAATAAAATACCTAGAAATAAATTTAACCAAGGAGGTGAAAGACTTGTATACTTAAAACTATGGCTAATTACTAAGTCGCTTCAGTCGTGTCTGACTCTGTGTGACCCCATAGATGGCAGCCCACCAAGGTCCCCCGTCCCTGGGATTCTCCAGGCAAGAACACTGAAGTGGGTTGCCATTTCCTTCTCCAACTTAAAACTATAACTTGTTGAAAAAAATTGAAGAAACATAATAAATGGAAAGATAAATCTTGCTCATGAATTAGAAGAATTAACATGGTTAAAATGTCCATATACCTAAATCCCTTATGGCTGTGTGGCCTCCTCACATGTGGAAAAATCAGTTATGCACTTATGAATTAATAACTAAAGTCTACACATAAGACTGTTACTTCTAACATCCTTGCTGAGCACAGACATGGCAAAAAAAAAAAATCATAAGAGACTCATAAACTGCATTCTGTTTTATCCTTTCTTCTTTATTATCTTTCTTAAGTCATGACATAATTATTCAAAGGTCATTCTTAGATTATTCCAGCCTGTAGTCACTGCCAGCAATCTCACCAACTGCTGGATGGTGTCATTTATTTGCAGGCACTCTGGTGTCTGCCACCTGGGAAGTGGTTCAGAAGGTAAAGAATCTGCCTACATGCAGGAGACCTGGACTTGCAAGATATCCTGGAGAAGGAAATGGCAATTCACTCCAGTATTCTTGTCTGGAGAACTCCATGGACAGAGAAGCCTGGCAGGCTATGGTCCATGGGGTCACAAAGAGTTGGACATGACTGAGTAACTAATCTTTACTTTTTTATATATTAATAATTAGTGAAAGAAATTTCCATTTGGAAATGACCTACATGGACAAATGTGGAGAAGGCAATGGCAACATGGACAAATGACCTTAAATCAACCTATGACTTTGTTGTGTTCATTTCTCTCATAAAAAGAAGAGATAAATATATTCTATCAATATATTAATTATATTCTATTAATCAAAATATATTCTATTATTAATCACAATTCTGAGTTTGAAATCAACACCCTTCATAAGGTAATGGGCCAATACTATCTGGAAAAGAGTAACAGAAATTCAAATATGTAACCCAGCAAACATAAGGCCTTGGTTCTCACCTGGTGTCACAAAAGTTCCCAGGAACAATTTTTTTCTGGGTCCCCATGTATCGCTACTTGATACTGTTTTCTTTGTAACTAGGATCTGGTACTGGTTGCCTTAGACAAACAACTTAGCACTTGAGGGACACTATTCTCAGACTTGTCTGTGGTTTTTGTTTTTGCTTTTTTTTATATGGACCATTTTTAAAGTCTTTATTGGATTTGTTACAATATTATTTCTGCTTTCTGTTTTGGTTTTTCAGCCATAAGGCATGCGGGATCCTAGTTTCCCAACCAGGGATTGAACTTGCTCTTCCTGTGTTGGAAGGTGAAGTCTTAACCTCTGGACTACCAGGGAAGGCCCAGAAACCCTATGTTTTTTGATTGGTGAATGCAATCTATTTATACTTAGGGCCATTATTTACACATGAGGACTTATACTGCCATTTTACCTTTTACTTTCTTATTGCTCTCTGTCAGCACTTTTATTTATTTTTCCTTGTATTTCTGTCTGCCATTTTGCTTTGGTGGCTACTATGTTTTTCTCAATTTCCTCTTTTTTTTTTTAATTTTTTTGTGTCATTGCTTTAGATTTATGCTGTGTGGTTACCACGAAGCTTATGTAAAATATCTCATAGATAAAATACTCCTTTTTATGCTGAGATTAATCTTATCTTCCTTGACATATATGGATCCCATCACTTTCCTCTTTCTCTATTGTGGTGTTGTTGCAAATTATTCCTTTTTATGTTGCAGTTTTTAAACCAAACTGAAGTAGCTATAGTTATATTTTTTCTGCTTTTTCCCCTCCTAGTTATGCTATGAAAGTGAAAGTGTTAGTCTCTCAGTTGTATCTGGCTCTTTGTGACCTCATGGACCATCGCCTTCCAGGCTCCCCTGTCCATGGCATTCTATACACAAGAATACTGGAGTGGGTAGCCATTCCTTTCTTCAGGGGATCTTCCCAACCTGGGGACTGAATCCAGGTCTCCTGCACTGCAGGCAGGTGCCACCAGAGAAGTCCTGCGATAACAGTGTTTAAAACGTATTCAGATACATAGAAAATTGCAACTGTTTATAGTCTTATTCAAAGTTTTACTTACTTTTGTTTCTGATAGAAGAGCTCCTTCTAACATCTTTAGATAGGTAGATCTAGTGTTGATAAACTCCTTCAGCCTCCCTCTCTCTCTCTCTCTTTATTTTTTTGCCTAGCGAAGTCTTTATTTTTCCTTCATAACTGTGTAATAACTTTGTTGGATGGAGTATGTTTGACTGACAGTTTTTATCATTCAGTATTTTGAGAATGTTACCCCATTCTCTCTCTTGGACTGTAGAGCTTCTGCTGAGAAATCTGATAACCTAAGAGGCATTCCTTTGTAGGTTACCATTTTCTCTGTTTTTAAAAATCTTTGTTATTCAGTTTTGATAGTTTTAACATCATAATCTCAGCAAATGTCTTTTTGCATTCAGTTCAGTCAGTTCAGTTCAGTCGCTCAGTTGTGTCCAACTCTTTGCGACCCCCATGAACCGCAGCACACTGGTCTACCTGTCCATTGCCAACTCCTGGAGCTCACTCAAATTCATGTCCATTGAGGTGATGATGCCACCCAGCCATCTCATCCTCTGTCATCCCCTTCTCCTCCCGCCTTCAATCTTTCCCAGCATCAGGGTCTTTTCAAATGATTCAACACTTCTTATCAGGTGGCCAAAGTATTGGAGTTTCTAATTCAACATCAGCCCTTCCAATGAACACCTGGGACTGATCTCCTTTAGCACAGACTGGTTGGATCTCCTTGCAGTCCAAGGGACTCTCAAGAATTTTCTCCAACATCACAGTTCAAAAGCATCAATTCTTCAGCACTCAGCTTTCTTTATAGTCCAACTCTCACATCCGTACGTGACTACTGGAAAAACCATAGCTTTGACTAGATGGACCTTTGTTGGCAAAGTAGTGTCTCTGCTTTTTAATATGCTGTCTAGGTGGGTCTTTTTGCATTGAGGTAATTAAAGTGGTCTCTCAGCCTCATGTACCCACATGTGTCTGTTTCCATCCTAATTTTTGGAAGTTCTCACTGGTTACTTCTTTAAATAAACTTTCTACTCCTTTCTGTTTATTTCCCTCTGGGACCCTCATTTCTAGAATGTTGCTGCTCCTAGAAGAGACAGACAGCTGCCATAGGTTGTCCTCATTTTGAAAACTGTCTTATTTCTCATTCCTCTTGTCCTTGTATCATTTCTGGGTTTCTATCATGAACTCATTAATGCTCTCTTCCATGTGGTCTGCTCGATTTCCAATGCTCTCTAATGCCTTCTTCATCTCATTTATTTAGTTCTTCAATTTTGCANAGAATTAACATGGTTAAAATGTCCATATACCTAAATCCCTTATGGCTGTGTGGCCTCCTCACATGTGGAAAAATCAGTTATGCACTTATGAATTAATAACTAAAGTCTACACATAAGACTGTTACTTCTAACATCCTTGCTGAGCACAGACATGGCAAAAAAAAAAAATCATAAGAGACTCATAAACTGCATTCTGTTTTATCCTTTCTTCTTTATTATCTTTCTTAAGTCATGACATAATTATTCAAAGGTCATTCTTAGATTATTCCAGCCTGTAGTCACTGCCAGCAATCTCACCAACTGCTGGATGGTGTCATTTATTTGCAGGCACTCTGGTGTCTGCCACCTGGGAAGTGGTTCAGAAGGTAAAGAATCTGCCTACATGCAGGAGACCTGGACTTGCAAGATATCCTGGAGAAGGAAATGGCAATTCACTCCAGTATTCTTGTCTGGAGAACTCCATGGACAGAGAAGCCTGGCAGGCTATGGTCCATGGGGTCACAAAGAGTTGGACATGACTGAGTAACTAATCTTTACTTTTTTATATATTAATAATTAGTGAAAGAAATTTCCATTTGGAAATGACCTACATGGACAAATGTGGAGAAGGCAATGGCAACATGGACAAATGACCTTAAATCAACCTATGACTTTGTTGTGTTCATTTCTCTCATAAAAAGAAGAGATAAATATATTCTATCAATATATTAATTATATTCTATTAATCAAAATATATTCTATTATTAATCACAATTCTGAGTTTGAAATCAACACCCTTCATAAGGTAATGGGCCAATACTATCTGGAAAAGAGTAACAGAAATTCAAATATGTAACCCAGCAAACATAAGGCCTTGGTTCTCACCTGGTGTCACAAAAGTTCCCAGGAACAATTTTTTTCTGGGTCCCCATGTATCGCTACTTGATACTGTTTTCTTTGTAACTAGGATCTGGTACTGGTTGCCTTAGACAAACAACTTAGCACTTGAGGGACACTATTCTCAGACTTGTCTGTGGTTTTTGTTTTTGCTTTTTTTTATATGGACCATTTTTAAAGTCTTTATTGGATTTGTTACAATATTATTTCTGCTTTCTGTTTTGGTTTTTCAGCCATAAGGCATGCGGGATCCTAGTTTCCCAACCAGGGATTGAACTTGCTCTTCCTGTGTTGGAAGGTGAAGTCTTAACCTCTGGACTACCAGGGAAGGCCCAGAAACCCTATGTTTTTTGATTGGTGAATGCAATCTATTTATACTTAGGGCCATTATTTACACATGAGGACTTATACTGCCATTTTACCTTTTACTTTCTTATTGCTCTCTGTCAGCACTTTTATTTATTTTTCCTTGTATTTCTGTCTGCCATTTTGCTTTGGTGGCTACTATGTTTTTCTCAATTTCCTCTTTTTTTTTTTAATTTTTTTGTGTCATTGCTTTAGATTTATGCTGTGTGGTTACCACGAAGCTTATGTAAAATATCTCATAGATAAAATACTCCTTTTTATGCTGAGATTAATCTTATCTTCCTTGACATATATGGATCCCATCACTTTCCTCTTTCTCTATTGTGGTGTTGTTGCAAATTATTCCTTTTTATGTTGCAGTTTTTAAACCAAACTGAAGTAGCTATAGTTATATTTTTTCTGCTTTTTCCCCTCCTAGTTATGCTATGAAAGTGAAAGTGTTAGTCTCTCAGTTGTATCTGGCTCTTTGTGACCTCATGGACCATCGCCTTCCAGGCTCCCCTGTCCATGGCATTCTATACACAAGAATACTGGAGTGGGTAGCCATTCCTTTCTTCAGGGGATCTTCCCAACCTGGGGACTGAATCCAGGTCTCCTGCACTGCAGGCAGGTGCCACCAGAGAAGTCCTGCGATAACAGTGTTTAAAACGTATTCAGATACATAGAAAATTGCAACTGTTTATAGTCTTATTCAAAGTTTTACTTACTTTTGTTTCTGATAGAAGAGCTCCTTCTAACATCTTTAGATAGGTAGATCTAGTGTTGATAAACTCCTTCAGCCTCCCTCTCTCTCTCTCTCTTTATTTTTTTGCCTAGCGAAGTCTTTATTTTTCCTTCATAACTGTGTAATAACTTTGTTGGATGGAGTATGTTTGACTGACAGTTTTTATCATTCAGTATTTTGAGAATGTTACCCCATTCTCTCTCTTGGACTGTAGAGCTTCTGCTGAGAAATCTGATAACCTAAGAGGCATTCCTTTGTAGGTTACCATTTTCTCTGTTTTTAAAAATCTTTGTTATTCAGTTTTGATAGTTTTAACATCATAATCTCAGCAAATGTCTTTTTGCATTCAGTTCAGTCAGTTCAGTTCAGTCGCTCAGTTGTGTCCAACTCTTTGCGACCCCCATGAACCGCAGCACACTGGTCTACCTGTCCATTGCCAACTCCTGGAGCTCACTCAAATTCATGTCCATTGAGGTGATGATGCCACCCAGCCATCTCATCCTCTGTCATCCCCTTCTCCTCCCGCCTTCAATCTTTCCCAGCATCAGGGTCTTTTCAAATGATTCAACACTTCTTATCAGGTGGCCAAAGTATTGGAGTTTCTAATTCAACATCAGCCCTTCCAATGAACACCTGGGACTGATCTCCTTTAGCACAGACTGGTTGGATCTCCTTGCAGTCCAAGGGACTCTCAAGAATTTTCTCCAACATCACAGTTCAAAAGCATCAATTCTTCAGCACTCAGCTTTCTTTATAGTCCAACTCTCACATCCGTACGTGACTACTGGAAAAACCATAGCTTTGACTAGATGGACCTTTGTTGGCAAAGTAGTGTCTCTGCTTTTTAATATGCTGTCTAGGTGGGTCTTTTTGCATTGAGGTAATTAAAGTGGTCTCTCAGCCTCATGTACCCACATGTGTCTGTTTCCATCCTAATTTTTGGAAGTTCTCACTGGTTACTTCTTTAAATAAACTTTCTACTCCTTTCTGTTTATTTCCCTCTGGGACCCTCATTTCTAGAATGTTGCTGCTCCTAGAAGAGACAGACAGCTGCCATAGGTTGTCCTCATTTTGAAAACTGTCTTATTTCTCATTCCTCTTGTCCTTGTATCATTTCTGGGTTTCTATCATGAACTCATTAATGCTCTCTTCCATGTGGTCTGCTCGATTTCCAATGCTCTCTAATGCCTTCTTCATCTCATTTATTTAGTTCTTCAATTTTGCAACATATTATTTTTGAGTTTCAATCTCTTTGATGAAATACTCCTTCTATTCATTAATTTTATTCCTGGGCTCACTGTTATGCCCTTGTGAGTTTTCTTACAGATCACTGAATTTCTTCATGATAGCTACTTTGAATTCTCTATTAGTATTTAGATCACAATATTCTGTGACTTTCAGTTTGGCTATTTAAGAACCATCATTATCTTTTTTGCACCCTAGTATTACTGTGTTTCTTCATGTCTATATACTTGACTGAAGGTGCACTTGAAGTAGCCAAAGAAGCTAACACCTTTCTGAAAAGTGAAGTGAAAGTGTTAGCCACTCTTTGCAACCCCATGGACTTTAACCCTCCAGGCTCCTCTGTCCATGGAATTCTCTAGGCAAGAATATTGGAGAGGGTTGCCATTCCCTTCTCCAGGGGATCCTCCTGACCAAGGGATCAAACTTGTGTCCCCTGCATTGCAGGCAGTTTCTTTACCTTCTGAGCCACCAGGGAAGCCCCAAATCCTTTCTAGTTGATTTTAAGAATTCAGCAGATTACAGTGTGTGATTAGTCATTCAGTCATGTTCAATTCTTTGGGATCTCATAGACTGTAGCCCACTAGGCTCCTCTGTCCATGGAGATTCTTCAGGCTAGAAAACTGGAGTGGATTTCCATACCTTTCTCCAGGGGATCTTCCCAACCTAGGGATAGAACCCAGGTTTCATGCTTTGCAGGCAGATTCTGTACCCACTGAACTGCAGGGGAAGCCCTCTGTTGCCTGACCTGTCTCTGATATACTTGGGCACTGGCACGTCCCACACTCTACTCTGCCCGTCAGAGCTGTCACTATACCATGTTATTGCGTCTTTGCCTTTGGGGTTGCTGCTGCCTCGCTGCTGCCAGTGTCACTAGGATTGTTGCCCACAGCACAAGGATGGTGGGTCTTTGGCAGGGCCTGGGATCCTCCTCCTCTTCACAAGCTCCAACACAGGGGAAGGGAAAGGAGTTGGGGCAGCCAGGGTCACTTGGGCACCTATGTTATGTACAGGGCTGTCCATATAAGTTTGTGGGCTCCGTTGTTGTGGGTGGGGAGATAGGGGTTGGAGTCATAGGCAGCTCTGCACTGAAGGGGCGGGGTCCCTGGTGCCCTGCTTCTATTTCCCATGGCTATGGGTGCTGCTGTGACAAGGAAGTCAGGGTCATGGGTGTCACCTCCCCAGGTTCTCTGGGCCGGGGACTCAGCTCCCACACCCAGAGGACAGGGATCACAAGCACTGCCTCAATGTTTTCCCTGGTCCCACCTCCCCTATCGGACCCATGTAGAGATGTGTGGAATTCTCTAGCATCCTGGCTAAGCAAAGCCATCTTGGTTACCATGAGGATGTTTTATGATTGTAGATTGAAGGTCAAAGAAAGCACCTCACTCTCCCACACTACTGACATCACTCAGGGCCATACGTTCATAAAAGGAAATACATTAATCCATCTGAAAACTGAAGGAGAAGCAGACAAACCCTACAAAAGGTAGAAGCTAGACAGTCTCTATCTGAAAATGTCACAGTATCCTCAAGGCTTTGGTTTTCAACAATGTGGTAGTTGTATAGCTTTTTCTGGAGAAAGGGGAGCCGTCTTGCACTGTTGGTGGGAATATAAATTGATATAGCCACTATGCAGAAAAGTATGGAGGTTCCTTAAAAAAATTAAAATAGAAGTACTATATGACCCAGCAATATCACTGAGCATATACCCTGAGAAAACCATAATTCAAAAACACACATGTAGCCCATTGCTCGTTACAGCACTGTTTACCACAGAAGGACATGGAAACAACCTGGATGACCATCAACAGATGAACAAATAAAGAAGATGCAGTACTTTTATACAATGGAACACTATTCAATCATAAAAAATGACTGGAACCAGGCCATTTGTAGAGATGTGAATAATTTAGAGCTTCTCATTCAGAGTTAAGTATGTCAGAAAGAGGAAAACAAATATTGTATATCAATGCAAATGTGGGGAAAATATATATTAACCTATATGTGGGATCTAGAAAAGTGGCATAGATGATGTCTTTTGCAAAACTGAAAGAGAGACACAGATTTAGAGAACAAATTTATGGACTGGACACCAAGGGGAGAAAGTGGTGGATGGGATGAATTGGGAGATTGGGACTGACATATACATACTATTGAGTATGTATATGTAGTATATGTATAAGTAGGTAATTAATAAGAAGCTACTGTATAGCACAGGGAACTCTATTCAGTGCTCTGTGGTAGCCTAAATAGGAAGGAAATTCAAACAAGAGGGCATAAATGCATACATACAGCTGAATCAGTTTGCTGTACAGCAGAAACCAACACAACATTGTGAAGCAACTATACTACAACAAAAATTAATTTTAAAGAAGAATTAGATTCTAGAAGGTGACACATATTCCCAAATAACCTCACCTGTCTTTTTAAAGTTCACCCAAAGTCAAGTTAAAATAGCAACCAATTTTCTATCTTAATAAGCATTTTCATGGAGAAATTTAGCTAGTATCTATTTGAAATCATATGGTGACTGCATTAGCTTGTTAAGCTGCCAAAACAAAGTACCACAGCTACGTGCCTGAGACAACAGAAATTTATTGTCTGATCATTCTGCAGACTGGAAATCTGAGATCAAAAAATCACTCAAAGCAATATCTCATCTGCTTCTGCTGCTAAGTCACTTCAGTCATGTCCAACTCTGTGAGACCCCAGAGACAGCAGCCCATCAGGCTCCCCCATCGCTGGGATTCTCCAGGCAAGAACAGTGGAGTGGGTTGCCATTTCCTTCTCCAATGCATGAAAGTGAAAAGTGAAAGTGAAGTCGCTCAGTCTTGTCCGACTCTTTGCGACCCCATGGACTGCAGACCACCAGGCTCCTCCGTCCATGGGATTCTCCAGGCAAGAGTCCTGGAGTGGGGTGCCATTGCCCTCTCCACACCTCACCTAGTGTGCACTTAATTGTACAGTTTTCATTCATAAAGTGAGTCTCTGCCTATGTAATAGCTTTCTATTTCTTATGTAATCAGCTTAGTAGCATAAAACAACTAAAATTTCATACAGCTCTATAGGTCAGCGGTCTGACAGTGCTTTCACCAAGCTAAAAACTCAAGACTAGAAACCAACTGGGAGGCGTTCAGTGCCAGAGGCTCCGATGAGGAACGTCTCCTTACCTTTCCCAGCTGGCCGAGCTGCCCACCCTCCTCAGCAACGGTCCCCTTCTGTCATCATCAGTGTGATCAGTGCTGCATCTCTGACCGTCCTGTTGTGTCTCCTTCTGAGTCTCTTCTGACTGTCTTTCCCACTTTAAGGATTCTCGGGAATAAACTAAGCCCACCTGGAGGATTCAGGCTAATATCCAAATATTAAGGTCAGTTATGGGCTTCCCTTGTGGCTCCTCTGATATAGAATCTCTCTGCAATGCGGGAGACCAGGGTTCGATCCCTGGGTTGGGAAGATCCCCTAGAGAAGGGGAAGGATACCCACTCCAGTGTTCTAGCCTGGAGAATTCCATAGACTGTATAGGCCATGGGGTCACAGAGAGTCAGACATGACTGATTCACTTTCACTAAGGTCAGTTATGCTGCTACTGCTAAGTCACCTCAGTCGTGTCCCACCCTGTGTGACCCCAGAGATGGCAGCCCACCAGGCTCCCTCGTCCCTGGGATTCTCCAGGCAAGAACACTGGAGTGGGGTGCCATTTTCTTCTCCAAGGTCAGTTATAAGCAACTTTAATTCTAGCAGTGACCTTAATTGCCCTTGGATTAGGACATTCACATTCTTGGGGGGCATTATTCTCCCCACCATCCCCTGTTAGACTTACAGGGGAGGTATTAAAGAACAGGAAGGGACATGTTTGCTGAAGGATCCAGTGTTTATGTTTAAAGGCTGGAGATAGAGAGTTTGTGGATTATTGGAGTACTTACCACTGGTGTTACAAGTTTACTCTGAGAAAGAAGTTGAGCAAAATTCACAGGATTTAATTAGTTTAGAAAGCACAGCATCTACAAACCTCTGTGATTCTTCATAAGACAAACATTTTTACCCAGCCAATGCAAAATGGAAGCAAACTATAGAACGAAAGGAGATGAAAAGAAATGGCCTGGCTCCCAGAAGGGCACCCAAAAAGTGGAAACCAAAAATTAAATCCAGAAACAAAACTGAGAATAAATTTGATTGAGGAACTCAAAGCAAAGGCTGCTAATTGACCACTCAGAAGGGATCTCCACACTTGGCTGAAGGCAGCAGCAAAAAGTAAAAACCTCATCTTGGAGCCTCTGGGAAATGTGCAAAAATTAAAAAAGACCTTAAGAATAAGAACAAATGAAGCCATCCAAACATTTGCTACAGCAAGAGTCAGCTGCCATAATGGACTCAGGCGGGCAAGAGAATGGAAAAGACTTATAATTATGGACTCAGGCGGGTGAGAGAATGGAAGAATCTTACAATGAGAAGAAAAAAAAAGTGAAAGTGAAAGTCGTTTATTATTGTCCTACTCTTTGTGATCCCAGGGACTGTAGCCCACTAGGCTCCTCTGTCCATGGTATTCTCCAAGCAAGAACATGGAGTGGGTAGCCATTCCCTTCTCCAGGGAATCTTTCCAATCCAGGGATCAAACTTGGGTCTCCTGCATTGCAGACAGATTCTTTACCATCTCAGCCACCAAGGAAGTCCTACAATGAGAAGAAAAGGATCATCCAACACATTTTGAGTGGAAGTTGCTGGCAGTGAAGATGGAGGTGGATTAATTTAAGAGGGGCATCATAGCATGTGATTGATTTGGGGAGTCTGTTTCCATATATTTGGCTTTCTCTGGCTGTTTTTTTTATAAGTGGGGACAAATACTAGAGAGGCAGGCAGTTACTTATTAAGTCTTAACTGTCTAAAAACACAGCTATAGTTGCAGAATCAGATTTCATAGAATTATGGTCACCATCCAAGCCTCATTTAATTTTGACCCTTGGCAAACAGACTCCCTAAATGGGGTATAAAAGGAATCAACATCCATACCACACTCGTACCTTTCACATGGCACTACTTTCTGCAGTTCCTCCAGAGATGAGGTCTTGCTGGAGTCAGAGTCACTGGGGAGCTTGCCCTAGCCCTTCCTATCATGCTGGTGTTCTTTATTCTGACTCCAGTCCAAACACTCACTTGTATTACATAATCTCTTTCAATCCTCTTAAGCCCACAGAGGGCAACTCTCAGAAAGCTCTCCAAAGATTGTCTCTTACTGCTGATTTTGATAAATCGGATGGAATAGCTATCAAATCTTTTAAGTGTAGTTAACGGATGGATGAGCAAGTTTCAGCTAACAGCTCCAACCAGTATTTCTACCTCCCTGTTTCTCTGCATTTTTTTCCCTTAAAAAAATTAAAAAATGTGACCATCTTTCTTACACCATCTTATACCATCTTTCTTATGTGACTTATACATTAAGTCATGAGTTTAATTAGCCCCCTGCTAAACCACAATGCCATCCCCCCAAAATTGAGCACAACACAGCCAATCTTTAATCCTGAGTGAATGTCCACTTGCCAGTAAATTCATCTGGCTTAGCCTTCGATTTCACATCTGAATATTCTCCCTAGTATACAATGATATTGAGATTATATCCCATAACTTCCCAAGTACAAAGGCCATCTATTTTTAAAGAAGACCTTGCACAACTCTGTCTAGATGCTCTAAATATCTACATTTCCTCAGGAGTCTGAAATAGAAAATGATGTGTGTGTGGGATGGGACTTGAGGGGAAATGGTACAGGTGCCCCGGGCATCCTGACTGAGAGGCTTCTGTGCAGACAACAGATGATTCAGACTAGAGAGGGGCAGGGCTGCCTCTGCCAGCAGAATGATTTGAGGGGAATTGAGAGAGTCCAGTTCTACACATTATTTATGTCTGCTCAAGAGTCCCGATACCATCTCTCTGTACCTTACTCCTATCTCACCAGTACTCCCATCTCACCCTAAGTGGCTTTAGTGGCATTTTGCCAGTTAATCACCATGTCCGAGGCTTGGTCTCAATCCCCAAGTGATCTCTGATTATGGAGACGTCACTGGTCCTTTGCTTTAACATTGATTCTTGTGTATTTATCCCTCCTTTTCTTTAAAAACTGTCTCTAGGGCTACAGCCAGAAGTGCAGTGATTACATGATCTTTGTCATCATTGCTACTGCCAGGGCAACCCTGCTAGAGCAGTGCACACCATGCTACCTGTAATAACTTCAGAAAGCTTGATGCCACCTGAGTTTACGGAGTGGCCTCTTCTCCTCAGGAAATAGGCTGTACTTGTGCTTCTCTAACACATGAGCAATCTAACTGGGTAAGCCTGTTTTGATGGTCTTTCTTGGATGCCAACTTGATACCAATAAAAGTATCAGTAGATGTCCTAACAGAAACGGTGGTAGTCTCACTTCAGAATAATCAAAGCAGACTTATTAGAGGAATAGAACAAATGTGTCGGGAAGATTTAGGTAAAACACAGGCTGAAATTTCACCTCCCAGGACTTGTAAAACAGAGTTGTTACTGTCTATACACCTGAAGGCCTGAGGGGGACAAACAGTCCTTGACATGCGGGAGAGAGATTCTTGGAGAAAGCTAGGAGCAGATACCTAGTGAGATGGAGGAGCATGCAGGCAGGAGGCACAAAGGACCAGAGGCACAGACAGGCAGAGGGGAAAGCAGAGGAGAGGTATTTCCCTCCCTCTCCCTCAGGGTTTCCAACTGGCAAATGGAAGCTAAGAGGAAGAATAAAAGTCAGTCCACTGAGGCAGTCTATACAAGCCAACTTTCTGGCTCTCAGAGCACGCTGAGAACAATGGAAGTGGATCAAGTTGGAAGATACCCTGAAGAAAGTGTTTATATCCACATAATAGGTAGAATTTCTGAAAACACCAAACAATATTTTCTTTAAATTAAAAGGCATTTATTTACACCACTGCATCTAGCTTCAAATTTGACTACGGATTGTATACTCTTTCAGCTACCTGGCATGGTGAGCCCTTAAATGTCTGAGGACTCCGTTTCTTGATGCCTCTGCCTCTGGCAGGGCATATGGGGCTGGGGTGGAGGATGTGGTCAGTGCGGGGAGGACACCTGGGCTGCATGAGAAGGGGGGGTGAAGCGACAGGAGGTGGCGGGTCCTCCAGGGCACAGGTGAGCATACTGAGAGGGCAGCTGAAGCTTAGGAGGCTTGCAGCTCTGATGGGGCCAAGCTGAAGGGGTGAGGAGGCAGGAGGTGAGGAGCTGAGGAGGTTTCTGGGACTTAGATGGCAGCTTGGTTACAGAAGGAGGCGTGAGCTTTCAACTGCATACGGTGGCGGTAATGAAATACGAGTTTCCTGATGCCACAGAAGGGGCAAGGCGAGGGCACATTCTGTTGAGTATGACTGCAATTGGAGGTATTTGTGTAAACTCATAGTTGTAAATTAGACGAATAGACGAGTGGATGGACAGATATAGGTATAAATATGTATGCCAGCGAAGATCTTTGCACATATTTACATATAAATGTAAGGAAGTCTGGGGAAATATGTACTTACTTTAACAACTGTGGTAGAGGGAAAAAAAAAGCTAGAAATGGTTTGAAGCATGTGGAGCAAGAAAAAGTACGCTTGCCATAATTTGATATAAATTGAGAAAGGGCAAAGACTTTCTTTATAAGACTTCTCTTTGGAAAGAGATTGGTATAATCTTATTGAGGAAGGAAACTATGCACCGTATATAATCCAGTGCAGTTTTTTTTTTTTTTTTTAATGAAGCCAATTATACATGGAGAAAATCATAGCTTGAAAAGATACATGCACCCCAGTGTTCACTGCGGCATGATTTACAGCAGCCAAGACATGGAGCAACCTAAATGTCCATTGACAGAAGAATGGATAAAGAAGATGAGGTGCGTATATATGATGGGATATTCAGTTCAGTTCAGTTCATTTCAATCGCTCAGTTGTGTCCAACTCTTTGTGAACCCATGAATCGCAGCACGCCAGGCCTCCCTGTCCAGCACCAACTCCCGGAGTTCACTCAGACTCACGCTCATTGAGTCAGTGATGCCATCCAGCCATCTCATCTTCTGTCTTCCCCTTCTCCTCCTGCCCCCAATCCCTCCCAGCATCAAAGTCTTTTCCAATGAATCAACTCTTCACATGAGGTGGCCAAAGTACTGGAGTTTCAGCTTTAGCATCATTCCTTCCAAAGAAATCGCAGGGCCGATCTACTTCAGAATGGATTGGTTGGATCTCCTTGCAGTCCAAGGGACTCTCAAGAGTCTTCTCCAACACCACAATTCAAAAGCATCAGTTCTTTGGCACTCAGCCTTCTTCACAGTCCAACTCTCACATCCATACATGACTACTGGAAAAACCATAGCCTTGACTAGACGGACCTTTGTTGGCAAAGTAATGTCTCTGATTTTCAATATGGTATCTAGGTTGGTCATAACTGTTCTTTCAAGGAGTAAGCGTCTTTTAATTTCATGGCTGCAGTCACCATCTGCAGTGATTTTGGAGCCCCAAAAAATAGTCTGACACTGTTTTCACTGTTTCCCCATATAGTTCCCATGAAGTGATGGGACCGGATACGATGATCTTCATTTTCTGATTGTTGAACTTTAAGCCAACTTTTTCACTCTTTCACTTTCATCAAGAGGCTTTTTAGTTCATCTTCACTTTCTTCCATAAGGGTGGTGTCATCTGCATATCTGAAGTTATTGATATTTCTCCCAGAAATCTTGATTCCAGCTTATGTTTCTTCCAGTCCAGCGTTTCTCATGATGTACTCTGCATATAAGTCAATGGGATATTACTCAGCTATAAAAAGAACAAAATAATGCTATTTGCAGCAACATGGATGAATCTGGAGACTCGTACTGAGCTGAAGTAAAACAGACAGAGAAAGACATATGATATGGTATCACTTATATTCAGAATCTAAAACAATGGTACAAGTGACCTTATATACAAAACTGGAATAGTCATGGATGTAGAAAACAAACTTATGGTTACCAAGGCGGAAATGGCATGAGGGACAGATTGGGAGATTGGGATTAACATATCCATACTACTATACATAAAATAGCTAATTTATAGAGATCTGCTGTATACAGCACATAGAACTCTATGTAATACTCTGTAATGACCTATCTGGTAAAATAACCTAAAAAAGAACCTAAAACTGATTCACTATGCTGTACAGCAGGAACACAAAACTGTAAATCAACTATACTCCAATAAAAACTAATTAAAAAAAAAAAAATGAAGCCCAAGCAAGTTTGGTAATTTTCCAGTGTCACACACCTTTAAGCGACAGAGCTAGAAGAAGTCTTACCAAAAACAGTATCAAGACTTTCTGGTCTTAATGTCACAAAGGGCTGAATCTGTACTTCTAAGATGACATTTTTGCTTTTCTCAAAAATGGAAAAATAATTGTGTTTTTTTTTTTAATTTGAATGTTCAAGCTTTCCTTCATGCATTTAAATAATCAAATAGCATTTAAGACTTTGAGTCTATTATACTTTAGTCTTCCTGATATAAAGGATCCTAGAACTATGTCAGTGATTAATTTTCATAGTGGATGCTGCTGGGATGTGCATACCCCTTCCTGTGAGAAAAGTATACTGTTCCACTGGCCATATGTTTCTTTATTTCCCCCGCTAGGCTCCATCATGAACAACTCTTGGTGTCTGAGATTTTCCCATTAAATCTGGGCTGGTGCTGGGGCATAGTGTTCTGGAAGGTAATACCCCCACTGACCTGAAGGTATGATCATTTTGTTTAATGTATCTTAATGTGGTGATTAATAATTTCTCAAAATATATTCTATTTTTTTTCTCTTATTTTGCAAGTGTTTTGGCAGGGCCATAAATATATATTTAATTGTAGAATGTCAGTTTTGTTTAGAGTGCCACTTGGCTGCTTGCCTGGCCCCATAGAAATGAGATCAAAACCCCTTCTATAGATATAAACCTTGGATCTTGAACTGAATTTCACTACTAGGAGAAACTACATTTATTACTTACTTTTTTTTTTGCAACAAAGCAGGTTTACTAGCCAGTGGTCAGTCCACTCAGCAGTATAGATATGGTCATAGTCAAACTACAGGGGAGAAAGAGGATATTGGATTTTGACTTAAATATTCCCAGAAGGGTGGTTCACATACTCTTGTCTAAAGAAGGATTACCTATGAGTGCTTCAATTTCTGTTGTAGTCGGTGGTGCAGCTCCAATCAGCAGAAAGGTGGCTGCAGAAGTGAAACATGGAGCTGCACTGACAGCCTGATGCTCACTTGGCCTCAGACTGACCGTGTTGAGTTGTCACAGGGGACATGGCTCACAGCAGAGAGTTATGTGTCTTCTCTCTCCTAGGCTGTGAGTTAAACTACCTGCCCAGGATCCCACTGGACAGCAGAACATCATTTAAAATAAACAGACATTAGTCCATAATACAAGATCTGCCATGCTATTATATATAGGATGTATATAATATGTATATTTTATGCATGCATGAGTGTGTGAAGTCGCTTCAGTTATATCTGATTCTGCAACCCACGGAGAGTAGCCTGCTGGCTCCTCTGTCCATGGGATTCTCCAGGAAATCCCATGCTATTCTTGCCTTTAACTAAATTTTCCAGTTTTCAAAATCAACAACCATCAATGGTTAAAATTCAAGTAATGATTTTCTGTGTATATGGAAGAACACTTGAACTTACAGAAGTTTGCTCCATTATGTACACAGAGTACACATATAATGCATTCAATGTTCTAATCACAACTGTGCACATTTTAGAATCCAATTTATTAACTTGCTCTTACTATTAATATTGGTGCTTCCCAGGTGGTGCTAGTGGTAAAAACCCTGCTTGCCATTGCAGGAGACATAAGAGACTTGGGTTCACTCCCTGGGTCAGAAAGACATCCTGGAGAAGGGAATGGCAACCTGCTCCAGTAATCTTATCTGGAAAATCCTATGGACAGAGGAACCTGGCAGACTACAGTTCATGGAGTCACAAAGAGTCAAACATGACTGAAGCAACTTCACATGCATGCATTAATAATACTCATAATTTTATGCACAGTAACAAACATATACTTTCATATTTTAAATAAATGAGAAATCATACAAGCAGTGTTTGGACATCAAACATTTATAAATACACTGGGTATTATTTAAGTTATACAAAAGCACAAGTTACTATATTTTATGTATTAAAATTTAGGTACTACTTGGACTGTTTAGGTGTGTATTACCCAGATTTATATTTGTAATATAAAAAGGATTAACCTAAAATAATAGTCATACTTGTATTTTTTTTTAATTTTTATTTTTACTTTATTTTACTTTACATTATTGTATTGGTTTTGCTATANCATTTTGATTTCAAGATTTTGAATCATTTTCACTATCAATATTCTGAATTCTTTCTCAGGTAGATTCCCCATTCCTTCCTCTTCGGTTTGGTGGGCATTTCTCCTGTTCTTTGACCTGCTGGGTATTCCTCTGTCTCTTCATCTTGTTATATTGCTGCGTTTGGTGTTGCCTTTCTATTTTCTGGGAATTTGTGGAATTCTCTTTATTATGGAGTTTCCTCACTGTGGGTGGTGTTGTATCAGTGGCTTGTCAAGGTTTCTTTGTTAGGGAGGCTTGTGTTGGAGTTCTGATGGGTGGAGCTGGATTTCTTCTCTCTGGAGTGCAATGGAGTAACCAGTAACGGGTTATGAGACGTCAGTGGTTTTGGAGTAACTTTGAGCTGCCTGTATATTGAAGCTCAGGGGCGTGTTCCTGTGTTGCTGGTGAATTTGCGTGGTATTTGTTGCTCTGGAACTTGTTGGCCCTTGGGTGGTGCTTGGTTTCAGTGTAGATATGGAGGCATTTGATGAGTTCGTATTGATTAATGTTCCCTGGATTCAGGAGTTCTCTGGTGTTCTCAGGATTTGTCTCTTATGTCTCTTATGTCTCTTGCTTCTGGTTTTCAATTTTATTTTTACAGTAGCCTCAAGACTTCTCCATCTATACAGCACTGATAATAAAACATCTAGTTTAAAGATGAAAAGTTTCTCCACATTGAGAGACACTCAGAGAGGTTCACTGAGTTACTTGGAGAAGAGGGAGGGGGTAGTTAGAGGCAACTGGAATGAGATGAGGTGGGATAAAAAGAGGAGAGAACAAGCTAGTCAGTAGTCACTTCCTTATGTGCACTCCTCAGTCTAGACTGCTCAGAGATGTTCATGGAGTTATAAAGGGAATAGGAGAGGGAAGAAGTACAGAGGTGGCCAGGAGGGTAAAAGAGGGAAATGAACAGGAGAAAGACAGATCCAGCCAGTAACCAGTTCCCTAAGTGATCTCCATCATCTGGAACACACAGAGATTCACAGAGTTGGGTAGAGAAGAGAAGGGGGAGGGAAGAGACAGAGGCCACCTGGTGGAGAAAAAGGAGAGTCCAAAGGAGAATAGAGTGGTCAAGCCAGTAATCTCGCTCTCAGGTAAAATTGGGTTCTGAAGATTGGGTTTTTAAATGTACAAAATTGCCAACAAATATCAAAAAGCAAAGATTAAAAATCTAGAGTAGAGGTTAGATTTTCAAAAATACAATATTAAAGAAAAGAAGGAGAAGAAAGGAAAAAAAAAAAACAAAGCCACAGGAATTATTAAAAAACAACAATAACCACCATGAAAAGAGTATATATGGCATTTGCTTTAAAAAAAAGTGTCTTTTTTTTTTTGAAAGGTAATAGTAGGTTATAAAAATAAAAATTAAAGGAGAAATAGAGGACTTAAAAATTTAAAAAGGTTTAAAAAAAAACAAGAGGGAAAGGAAAAGCAAAAACAATCACACAACCATATCAACAAATAAAAAAGGAAAAAAAATAGAAGAGGAAAAAGAAAAGCAAAATCAATTACACAACAATATCAACAACAAAAAAAAAGAGGAAAAAGAAAAGCAAAAACAATCACAACAATATCAACAACAACACCAACAACAAAAAAGAATGATCGTAAAAATAGTAAAGATATATCTGGCCCTTTCTCTGATGTTGTGGGCAGTGCGGGGTCACTCCCAAGGTCGTTCTCTGTTTAACTTCTTCTGTTTGCGGGTCTCTCCAGTGTCTGACTTCTGCCTGTCACAGGGGTGGTGGTGGTGGACATTTTTTTTTTTTTTTTGGCTCACTTGTTCAGTCGTGCTGTGGGGAGGGAGGGATGCTGCAAACAAGTAACTCACGTGTGCTTGCAGTGTCTCAGCCCCGCTGGGCCTGCCACTTGTTGCCGTGCACACCACTCAGGCTCTATGTTGCTCCACCGGGAACCGTCTAAGCCTGGCCCTAGGCAGCATGCACCTCCCTGGTCTAAGCCGCTCAGACTTGGCGCTCACATAGCCAGAGGCGCAGATTCGGTTGGGCCTGCGTTTTGTGCTCTTCCCAAGTCCAAGTAGCTCAGGTGTTTGGTGAGTGCTGTTGCTGTGACTTATTGCGTTTCCTATCTCTGCTGCTCAGTTTTCTGGGTGTATCACTGGTGTCCCTTCTCTGTAGCTGATGACTGTCCAGAACCCCCAGAAGTCTTCATTAGCAAAGAAGCCTGCTTGCATTTTGGTATGTAATGTCTCTCTTGGGCTATGATTGCCCTCTTCCAGCCTTTACAGCTCTGGCTGCCTGTCACCGGAGGTCGGATGGTCTGAGCTGGCTAGTTCTGTTCTGTCCTTTGTTCTGTGTGTGGTCCTGGCGGTGTCTTATGTTTGAGCTTTTCACGTGGTAGCTATCCCAGTCTGGTTTGCTAGCTCAAGTTAGTTTGCTCTGGTTATGCGTGGGGCATTCCGGCCAGAATCTTACAAAGCACTGCAGCCCACACCTCCCATGCCTCCCTGCCCAGCCCCCACCTGCTAGTGGCGGATGCAGGCATCTGCGCTGCTTCTCCACTGGGGGAGTTACTGTTGGGGCTCGTAATCTGTTCGTTTTAATTATTTATTTATTTTTCCTTCCTGATATGTTGCCCTCTGTTTTTCCAAGGCTCACCACAGACTCAGCAGTGAGACTATTTCCTCTCCTCTTAAGATTCCCTTCCCAGGACAGAGCTCCCTCCCTACCTCCTTTGTCTCCTTTTCCATCTCTTATATTTTTTCCTACCTGTTTTTGAAGACAATGATCTGCTTTTCTGGGTGCCTGATGTCCTCTGCCAGCATTCAGAAGTTGTTTTGTGGAGTTTACTCAGCGTTGAAATGTTCTTTTGATGAATTTGTGTGGTAGAAAGTGGTCTCCCCATCCTACTCCTCCACCATCTTAGGACCACCTCCATACTTGTATTTTATTTTCAAAATTATAAATGCTGTTACTTTTACCCATCTGAATTACAGTAAAATATATTCAATTATAAATATAATCAATGTTATCCACTGCTTTTAATTGTCTTGATATTAAATTGAATAATATTTAGTGAACATTTTGCATAAGTTGTAAAAAGTCTCAAATTATATATTATTTTTATTTCCATAAATTATCATAATTCTGAATGAAATTTATTAAGTGACAAAGTGTTAATTCATTTCTGGTCTCATTTTAATTTATTAAAGTTGCAAATTATACTATCATTAATGTACAAATTTCTATATCTTGAGTAGCAGCAAATTCATTAACCTGTTTGTGATTCTGCTTTTGGGTGATTAAGACACCACACAACTCAGCATTTAAATCAGTTCTAATGAGGTGGGTAAAACTGGAACCTATTATACAGAGTGAAATAAGTCAGAAAGAAAAATACCAATATAGTATATTAACGCATATATATGGAATTTGGAAAGATGGTAACGATGACCCTATATGCAAGACAGCAAAAGAGGCACAGATATAAAGAACAGACTTTTTCACTCTGTGGGAGAAGGGGAGGGTGGGATGATTTGAGAGAAGAGCATTGAAACATATATATTATCATATGTGAAATAGATCACCAGTTTAAGTTTGATGCCTGAAACAGGGCACTCAAAAGCCACCGCACTGGGATGACCCAGAGGGATGGGATGGGGAGGGAGGTGTGGGGGTCGTTCGGGATGGGGGACATACGTACACCCGTGGCTGATTCATATCAATGTATGGCAAAAACCACCACAATATTTAATGTAATTAGCCTCCAATTGAAGTAAATAAATTAATTTTAAAAATGTCACACAACCACATCTCTGAGTGTCTTTCAAAAATATTTCATAAAAGCATATATTATAGAATTTTAACTATGAAGCCTTCTATATGCATGTCTGTGTTCCAATACACTGACACATATTGTATATGCATATACAAATGTTTAGGCATGTGTAATAAAAACAGATATATTAATATTTGTTAACTAGGAATGTTTTACTTCCAAGTCCTTAGACTAAAAAATATAGTTTTTCTAAGAGGTATCTAGTAACATCAAAAGCATTTTGATATCTTTGCAGATACTAAAGAAAATCGAGTTCCATATTATCTGTACAATTTTCTATTGAAATGGATTAAGGAAAGTCAGAAATCCGACAAAAGAATGTGTTTATACATGATGACCCGACTCTCCACATTTGCATCCTGTGTCAATACCGCCTAGAGTTGGGAAGGCCACATGTGCATTCTGAAATGCCAGGAAGAGGAACAAGTCAAGGATGGGAAACAAGAGAGAGGCACACACAGGGTTTGGAGCTTGAGAGAAAGAAGTCGAATATGATGAAAGTGTAGGTAGCGCCGTCAGAAAGAGTACAGCAGGGACATCTGAGATAATGGTGTCAAAGGTGTGACTTCAGCAATTTCAAAAGAGAGCATGTAAAGAGCTGTGCCCGACTTGCCTCAGGTGCCTCAGCAGGCAAGGCTGGGGAGGGGTCATCAAAGAGCCCATATAATGAAGTCCTGAGAGATGGATCCTCGGAAAGAGAAGCAGCAGGACTGGATGGTGAAGGAAGATGCTAAGGAAACAGAAGGAACTTAGAGAAGCGATGTTTCTGTTTCACCTCTAAGATCAAGACCTCTCTACTAAAAATATTTCTTAAAGTAAGATCACACTGTGTATCTTTGATGATTTTGAGACTAGAGACCAGAACTGAGAAATACAAAAATCATCAAGGACATTTCCTATCAATCTTCAGCTTGAGGACCTCAGCATTTTGTCAAAGCTGGTCTTTCTTTCTTTTTCTTTTTTTTTTTTTTCAGGTAGGATAAAATGACAAAACAAGTCGATGACTTTAAAAAATAGTTTCTATTACATATTATTGTCTCACATTTAAGGATTATTTCTGTTACACTTGGAGTTTGGGAGCTGCTGGGTAACTCAGGTTCTCTGCGGACTTTTCCCCCCAAAGACTTATCATCCTAAGATCAATCATGCCTTACACTCCTTCCCTCTAATTCTGGTGGCTTTTTTTTTTTTTTTTTTGTACAAATGTCTCTCTCCTTCTATTAAGGTTCATCATATCTCACCTGCTGAGACTTCCTCCCCTTTATCCAGGGACCCAGAGGAGAAAAATATTTCCATTCTTTACACATTTCATTACATAAGTCTTAGACATTTCTTATACAACTGGGGTTGGGAAACATACGAATCCAGCTCTATCAATTCAGTGTTTTCCTCTGTAATATTCCTAACACAAATGTATACATACTAGAAAAACTCAAGTAGGTACTATCTCTTGGTAGCTCTAATGTCTATAAATTACCTCCATTATCTTTTGTACCTACTGTTTTTCAGCTGGTCTTAAATCTTCACCTTAAATCTTCACCTTACTGAAAACAGTAAAAGATATGGAACATAATATTGAGAACAACTCACAGTTCCTGCCTTCAAAAAGCTTAAAATTTAAAAGAAGCAGGCAGAATACAAACACTCAGACAAACAAAACAAAACCTGTAATCCAGATATCAGCTGAAGTCTCCATTTGTTTTCCATTTATGACCTCTTTCCTATCAAATATGTAGCTAATCAGAAATGATTGTATATAGCTAGATATTATCTGTTTTTTTATAATACAGTGAATCATAAGCCTTCCACAAATGTACCTGGATTTCATACATTAATCGTAGCATTAGCACATCATTTGTGTGTATGTTAAAAATAGTGTTCTGTTTATATTTTAACTTTTGGAAATTTTGAAATAATTGCAAGCAATATAGCCAATTTCATTTGTATTATCTTTATACAATCCCAGTTGTATGCTGGCTAACAAGTATCACTTAGTTATCAGGTCTTTTATAAAATGATAATGGAAAATTTATTTCAGTTTAAAAATAACACTGCACCATAAATTCAGATTTCACTCTAACAATGCATCACTTTGATGACTTGAAGTAGATTTAAAGATGACCAAAACATGGAGTAGAAAAAAGAACAGCTACATTTTACAGGCTCACAGATTTTAGTAAAATCCCACAACTGAGATGAAAGGAATGAGGCTTATGAAATCTTAAAATACTAAATAAATTTAAGCAAAATTTTATTGTAGCCAAAATTATGATATCTGTATATTTATTTGAAATGCATAAAATTATTATCTCAAAGTAATAACTGACAAAAAATAAAAACTTAAAATGTAATGCCACTGATATTTTTATTTCATGTGCTTTGCACAAGACAAAGCTAATGTGCCATCAAATGTGATGAACTCTATGTGTGATCTAAAGTATTTTATAATTTTAAATGTTTAGTTCTTAGTCTTATGACTCTAAGTGATAACAATGACTTAAATGTAAGAGCATCATTGCAAACATAAGTGTATTTGAACGAGCATGTATTTCCACAATTCCACGAATAACATTTGTCATAATATCTTCGTTGTAATTTTGCTAAGTGTCTTATGTTGCACTATGACTGTGTTGAACTCAAACTTTTGAAAAATTAAAAACATGAGCAAAGATAGCAAATAAAATAAATTGCCTTGTTTCCACAATTAACCTTTCAGAAGGAAGTTATAATAAAATATTAACTGATACCAAAATGTCATGTATGTGCCTCCAGGCTTAGATCTATGCAACATTTTACTATTTTACTGAAAACATTCAGAGAGGCCATTCCTTTCTGTCCCAGCAAGGATACCTTGAAATTCTTTAGTGATCTGGTGAAGATAAGCTGTAGAAAGGACTATACCAAGAACTTGATCAGTTTTCTGTGAAATGGTATGTGTCCAACCAGCCCATGCATATTTAAAATTAGATATGGAGAACTGAAAACTATCAAGTCCATTAAACTGTATAGGTACAGTTCAGTTCAGTTCAGTTGCTCAGTCGTGTCTGACTCTTTGGGACCCCATGAACCGCAGCACATCAGGCCTCCCTGTCCATCACTAACTCCTGGAGTCCACCCAAGCTCATGACCATTGAGCTGGTGATGCCATCCAACCATCTCATCCTCTGTGGTCCCCTTCTCCTCCTGTGCTCAATCTTTCCCAGCATCAGGGTTGTTTCAAATGAGTTAGCTCTTCACATCAGGTGGCTAAAAGATTGGAGTTTCAGCTTCAACATCAGTCCTTCCAATGAACATCCAGAACTGGTCTCCTTTAGGATTGGACTGGTTGGGTCTCCTTGAAGTCCAAGGACTCTCAAGAGGCTTCTCCAATACTACAATTCAAAAGCATCAATTCTTTAGCAGTCAGCTTTCTTTATAGTCCAACTCTCACATCCATACACTTCTACTGGAAAAACCATAGCCTTGACTAGATGGACCTTTGTTGGCAAAGTAATGTCTCTGCTTTTGAATATGCTGTCTAAGTTGGTCATAATTTTCCTTCCAAGGAGTAAGCATCTTTTAATTTTATGGCTGCAATCAACATCTGCAGTGATTTAAGAGCCCCGAAAAATAAAGCCTGCCACTCTTTCCACTGTTTCCCCATCTATTTTCCATGAAGTGATGGGACTGGATGCCATGATCTTAGTTTTCTGAATGTTGATCTTTAAGCCAACTTTTTCACTCTCTTTCATTTTCATCAAGAAGCTCTTTAGTACTTTTTCACTTTCTGCCATAAGGGTGGTGTCATCTGCATATCTGAGGTTATTGACATTTCTCCCAGCAATCTTGATTCCAGCTTGTGCTTCCTCCAGCCCAGCATTTCTCATGATGTACTCTGCATATAAATTAAATAAGCAGGGTGACAATATATAGCCTTGACGCACTTGTTTTCCTATTTGGAATCAGTCTGTTGTTCCATGTCCAGTTCTAACTTTGCTTCCTGACTTGAATACAGGTTTCTCAAGAGGCAGGTCAGGTGGTCTAGTATTCCCATCTCCTTCATCTAAAGCACATTTTCTTCATACATATCTTAGCAATATTTTATATGTCTGACAAACATAAAATCTGTATACCACTGAAATGTCATGAAGCATTGGAATAAATGGAAGTAATTTCTATGGAGTAAACTCATACTAATTTATCACAGGTGATTTTAGAAGGGGATCAAAGGCAGGCAGACAAGCTAACTGGATGAAATAATCTGTTTTCAATTCTAAGTAATTTTACAAATTCTAACAATGATAATTTAAGTTTTAACTTAAAACAGGATGTAAGTTGTGCAGATGAGAGCCAGTGGAGATCAGAGAATCAGTTTCACTCACTCTCCTCACTCATTCATTCAAAAAATAATACCTACTTTTATTAGTACCAGGCACTGTGAATTCATATATGTGTGTGGGCAAGAAATCTTCTCAAAGGGACCTTGGTCTAGTAGGAAACAAAAGAACTCAATAATTGTATTATGAAATTGCAGCTACAATAATGGAATGTATAAAGTGAAATTCATCCATCCATTCAACAAATATTTAGGCTCCAGTGTCAGGCACCACTGAGGTTCTCGGGGTGTATCAATAAAGGACACGCTGACACCTACCCTCTCCCATCCTACTTTATCCTGAGGGAGAGAGATGATAAGGAAGGGAGACACTTAACATGTATTTTTGTAATATATAAGAAAATAATAAGTTCTATGAGGAAAAAAAAAGAGATAATAAAAGGAACTGGGAGCTGGGAGAGAGATAAAGAGACAATATTAAATAAGCTTTCTTGAGCCAACACAATAATTTGAGCAAAGACTAGAGGAGATGAAGGTATTAGTGAACCAAGTATTGGGGGAAAAGGTATTTCAAACAAGAAAGCAAAGGTCACAGAAGGGACTGTATTTACCATGTTCAAGGAAGGGAAAGTGAGCTGGAGAAAAAAGTGACCGGAAGAGAATTGTCTATGTTGGAAAAATGTTAAACTTGCTAGAAATGAGAAACTTTTTAACTACAAGTGCAGTTACTTTTATTGATATATATCGGAGAAGGCAATGGCACCCCACTCCAGTACTCCTGCTTGGACAATCCCATGGATGGAGGAGCCTGGTGGGCTGCTGTCTAGGGTTGCACAGAGTCGGACACGACTAAAGTGATTTAGCAGCAGCAGTTACCTAACTATTCCCAAGTGAGCTTTGTTAGTGCCTTTTAAGGAATTTTCCCATTTAACCTAAGTTGTCAAATGATGGGCATAAAGTTCTTCATAATAATTTCATAAAGTTATTCTTTTAACATTATTAGGATTCGTTGTGTTCTAATCTTTCAATCCTGATATTGATTATTTTGTCTTTTAATAATGTTATACTAGTTTGTCTAATTAATCTTTTCAAAGAATCAGAAATGTTTTCTTTGATTTTTCTTTACTGTTTTTCTCTTGCAGTTTGATTGACTCTTATCTTATCTGTATAATCTTATTCTTTCTGCTTACTTTTTTCCTTCTATTTTCTTAGTGTGATATGTAAATAATTAATTTCAGAACATTCTTCTTTCATAATCTAACCATTTAACATTATGTTTCTTACTAAATACTACTCTTTGTGCATCCCACAAATTTTGATTCACAGCATTTTACTTCATTTAAAATATTTTCTAATTTTCTTTATAATTTGCCTATACATTCATATGTCTTTTAGAAGTATGTTAATTTCTAAATGTTTAGGGATCTTTCATATAACTTCTTAGAAAAGGAAATGGTAAGCCACTCCATTACTCTTGCCTGGAAAATCCCATGGACAGAGGAGCCTGGTAGGCTACAGTCCATGGGGTTGCGAAGAGTCAGACACAACTGAAACAACACAGCAGCAGCAGCAGCATATAACTTCTATTACTGATTCCTAATACAATGCTTTCATCATCAGAAAATAGACATTGTATTATTTCAGTTCGTGTTGATTTCTAAATGATTGTTTTATGGCCCAGAATATCATCTATCTTTGAAAATGTTTTATGTGCATGTGTCAAGAATGCTTATTATCAGCATGCTTATTATCAGCTTATTATCAACTGTGTTGACTCAGTTCAGTTCCGTTAAGTTCAGTTGCTCAGTCGTGTCTGACTTTTTGCAACCCCATGAATCACAGCATGCCAGGCCTCCCTGTCCATCACCAACTCCCAGAGTTCACTCAGACTCACGTCTATCAAATCTGTGATGCCATCCACCCATCTCATCCTCTGTCATCCCCTTCTCCTCCTGCCCCGAATCCCTCCCAGCATCAGAGTCTTTTACAGTGAGTCAACTCTTAACATGAGGTGACCAAAGTATTGGAATTTCAGTTTTAGCGTGAGTCCTTCCAATGAACATCCAGGGCTGATCTCCTTTAGAATGGACTGGTTGGATCTCCTTGCAGTCCAAGGGACTCTCAAGAGTCTTCTCTAACACCACAGTTCAAAAGCATCAAATCTTCGGCGTTCAGCTTTCTTCATAGTCCAACTCTCACATCCATACATGACCACTGGAAAAACCATAGCCTTGACTAGACAGACCTTTGTTGGAAAAGTAATGTCTCTGCTTTTTAATATGCTGTATAGGTTGGTCATAACTTTCCTTCTAAGAAGTAATTGTCCTTTAATTTCATTGCTGCAATCACCATCTGCAGTGATTTTAGAGCCCAGAAAATAAAGTCTGACACTGTTTCTACTGTTGCCCTACATATTTTCCATGAAGTGATGGGACCAGATGCCATGATCTTCATTTTCTGAATGTTGAGCTTTAAGCCAACTTTTTCACTCTCCTCTTTTACTTTTCTCAAGAGGCTTTTTAGTTCCTCTTCACTTTCTGCCATAAAGGTGGTGTCATCTGCATATCTGAGGTTATTGATATTTCTCCCAGCCGTCTTGATTCCAGCTTGTGCTTCTTCCAGCCTAAGAGATCTTGACTCAAGGGATCTATAAATGTCCTTTAGGTTTAGTTTGATGATAGCAGTGATCTATTGTTTCATAGCCTTACTGATTTTCAAACTACTTATTTTCTTTTCAATCAGTTATGAGAGAGAGAGTTGTGGCTTAATCTTATTTTCTTAATATTTTACCATTTTTAATCAAGTTATTTGAAAATTGTTAGGTGCAAACACAAGACTGTGATTTCTATTCAGTGATTCAGTCGTTTTATCATTATATAATGTCCCTCTTAATCTGCACTAATATTACTAGTTTAAATGTTTAGTTTATCTTATGCTTATATATTTACTCTAGTTTAAAAATTCATGTTGGCATTTTATATTGTTTTCAAAGACTTTCACTTTTAATCTGTATATGTATTTGCATTTAAATTGGGATTATAATCCACAAGAGTCTTGAGTCTTGATTTTTTTTATCTAATTTGAGCATCTAGATGTAAATATTAGAGTATTTATAGTTATTTACTGATTTGGTGAAACAGAATTTGCCATTTTTCTAGTTTTTTAAAAAATTTGCTTCATCATTCCTTTGCCTCATGTTCTTCTTTCAAATGAAATAATTTAATATTTTTTATGATTCCAATAAGTTGTAATGCATTTCCATGATTTGGTAATTAGTTTTACTGTTTTATTTTTCAAATACATTTAATGATTGTATAGATCATGTATCTATAGAGTACACTTTTAAGTCCTTCCTTAATAATGATCTGACTTCACATGTAATGTAAGAATTTTACAATCAAATGCTCTTAGTTTCTTTTTTCTATTTTTTAGTTGCTATTTAAAAAAATTTTTACTTTTGTATCCTATAAGCCCACTGAATTTTTCTATTTTTATCTGCACTCAATATTTCATCAGAGAAATAAAAAGAAGCCAAAATATTTTATATTTATAACTTAAATATTAACAATGATTTTCATATCTTAGCATTGATCCAGTTTTATCTTATATTTCTATCTAATTTTTTGAAAATTTAACCATATAGTTATTCTGTTCAGTAATTAAATTTCTCATTTTCTATTTTTTAAGAAATAGTCTTTATTTCTCCTTAATTTCTAAAAATAGCTCACATTTAGGTATTTAATCCATTTGGATCTTACATTTAGGTTTTTAATCCATTTGGAATTCATCTTTGTGTATGGTATCAGAAAATATTGTAATTCAATTCTTTTATATGTAGCTATCCAGTTCTTCCAGCACCACTTTATGAAGAGACTATCTTTCCATTGCATATTCTTACCTCCTTTGTCATAGATTAATTGACCATAGGTGAGTGGGTTTCTTTCTGGGCTTTCTAGCCTGTTATTTTGATTTATATTTCTGTTTTTGTGCCATCAAATGAAACCATAAATAAAGCCAAAAGAAAATCCATAGAATGGGAGAAAATATTTTCAAATGATGTGATCAAAAAGGGATCAATTTTCAAAGTATACGAATAGCTCATACAGCTCAATATCAAAACAAACAATCCACTCAAAAAATTGACAAAAGACATAAATAGACATTTCTCCAAAAAAAACATAAGTCTGTCAGTCAGTTCAGTTGCTCAGTTGTGTCTGAATCTCATCCTCTGTTGTCCCCTTCTCCTGCCTTCAATCTTTCCCAACATCACGGTCTTTTACAGTGAGGCAGTTCTTCACATCAGGTAGCCAAAGTATTGGAGTTTCAACTTCAGCATCAGTCCTTCCAATGAATATTCGGGACCAATTTCCTTTAGGATGGACTGGTTTGATCTCCTTGCAGTCCAAGGGACTCTCAAGAGTCTCATCCAACACCACAGTTCTAAAGCATCCATTCTTCAGTGCTCAGCTCTCTCTATGATCCAACTCTCACATCCATACATGGCTACTGGAAAAAACATAGCTTTGACTAGACAGACCTTTGTCAGCAAAGTAATGTCTCTGCTTTTTAACATGTTGTCTCGGTTGATCATAGCTTTTCTCCCAAGGAGCAAGCATCTTTTAATTTCATGGCTGCAGTCACCATCTGCAGTGATTTTGAAGTCCCAAAAATAAAGTGTCTGTTTCCATTGTTTCCCCATCTATTTGCCATGAAGTGATGGGACCAGATGCCATGATCTTTGTTTTCTGAATGTTGAGTTTTAAGCCAACTTTTTCACTCTCCTCTTTCACTTTCATCAAGAGGCTCTTTAGTTCTTCTTCACTTTCTGCCATAAGGGTGGTGTCATCTGTATATCTGAGGTTATTGATATTTCTCCCAGCAATCTTTCATTTTTTTTTTCCACTTCTGGAAATCTTTCACTTTCACTCCTGGTGACTTTCACTTTCAAAAAAGACATAGAAATGACCAAAAGGCACATGAAAAGATGATCAACATCACTAATTATCAGATAAATGCAAATCAAAACTACAATGAGGGATCACTTCACCCAGGTCAGAATGGCCATCATCTAAAAGTCCTCAAATAATAAATGCTAGAGAGGGTGTGGAGAAAAAGCAACCCTCCTATGCTGCTGGTAGCAGTGTAAACCAGTACAGCCATTATGGAGAACACCATGGAGGTGTCCTAAAAAACCTAAAAATAGAAATATGTTCCAGCAATCCCGCTTCTAGATATATTTCCAAAGAAAACAATAATTCAAAAAGATACATGCTATAGCAGCACTATTCATGATATCCAAGACATGGAAACAACTTAAATGCCCATTGACAGAGGAATGGATAAAAAGATGTGGCATGTGGCTGATTCATGTCAATGTATGGCAAAAATCATTACAACATTTTAAAGTAATTAGCCTCTAATTAAAATAAATAAAGAAGATGTGGTACGTATATACAATGGAATATTACTCACCCCCAAAAATGAAATAATATTATTTGCAGGAACATAGACAGACCTGGAGATTATCATTTTAAGTGAACTTAGTCACACAGAGAAAGACAAATATATTATATCATTTATATGTGGAATCTTAAAAAAAAAAGAATTTATTTTCAAAACAGAAATAGACTAAAAGACAGAGAAACTAAACTTAAGGTTACCAAAGGAGAAAGTAGAGGGGAGGGATAAATTAGGAGGGTGGGATTAACATACACACTATTAAACGTAAAATAGATAACCAAGAAGGACCTACTATACAGCACAGAGAACTATACTCCATAGTATTTAATAAACTACAAGGGAAAAGAATCTGGAAAGAATATACATGAATCACTTTGCTGTACACCTGAAATGCATGAAATGGTAAATCAACTACATTGGAAGCACAATTTTTCTAAAAATACTTCAGAATTTGACAAATTTTTTAAAAAGTCAAGACTTGTATATTGTACAGACTTGTCTCTTTGTTAAAAGAGGAACAAAGCTCTTTCTAGCTCTCCACACTTTAGTCTGAAGCTGCAAACTCCCTGCTGCATTTCTCAAATGCATACATGAAAGAAAGGAGTAGCATTTCCCTTACATGTTATGTTATATACTATGCTATCTGTATTACCTCGCATACTAGCTAAGAGAAACCACAATGTCTACCTTCTCTTTATCTTTTATATTTTATCTGCAAGTGTCTCCCAAAGGGACATTCTCAAAGCTGTGAAACACTTTCCAATAGCTATTTTGTTTTAATATACAAAATCTTGTCAGAGGAAGTAACTAAAATATTAATGTTGTAGAGACCTTTATAATATGAGAAAAGCAATTTTGTCTCAGCATATCAAAGGGAATTTTCAAGTAATACTTTATATTCAGCTTCTAGTGAATAAGAATTTTCCCATGTAACTAGAACCATATACCTCTTCACCCTAGCTGCACCTCGTCAGACCAGTCTTCATGACAGACGTGCTATCATGTCATAAATTGTTTTACCTTCTTTACCTGTAGGCTATTTGGGAAGATTCCTTGGCATAGCACTGATTTTAGGAAGGTCAATTCTATCATATAACTAAAAGTAATGTATTTAGCTTCACTTCATCTATTATTTCCTTAAGACACTCAAAGGAAATACTTCCTCACAGAATATTTTTCAGAAGTAACAGAACGCCACTGTTCATATGAAAAAAAGTTCAGAAAACCTACTAGACACATTTATAGTAAGATGAGCATAAAACCAAAGTGGAAAACATTTTAACATCTTTAAAATTTGTGAGATAAACCCAAATGAAATCTTGTTCCTCCTTTGTGGCATGTACTTTTGTCTGCCTTATCGAATATTTACCTGATAACTGTTTCATCCTATCCCCATATACACACACAATTATAAATATACAGTGTCAGAATCAGAATTATGTATTTGTAGCATCCAATCTTATTCCTTGCTCAAATATTCAAAAAGAAGGAATTAATATTGTTAGAAGTATAAACTCTCCACACAACCTCAAAATGTGTACACAAATGGAGCCCTTGCAAATGCTGTTAGAAACAGTCCTAACCATTTTTTTTAAATGGATAGGATTGAAGGAAGTACTCTCCCAAACAGTTCTGCAAATCCTCCTTCAAGACACCCCTACATGCCTGTTATATACATTTAAAAAAGACTGAATGAAACAGAATTTTAAGAGATTTAAGAAGCTGGCAGGAAATAATAAACATGATAAATTTCAAAAATGAGTTCTGAAAATTAGAAAACATTTGAGAACAAAAATATGATTAAGGAGACCAGAAGACTGGATATGGCCCTTAAGTGTGTTTATGTAACAAGATAAAACATATGGTTCTGTGCCATGTTCGTTTTTATGAGGACATAATAATATCCATCTGACTTTCTCCCGACTCCCCACTGTCAGGGAATGCTTAACAGTGTGCTGTTTCCTATCTCTCTTGAGCCTTCGGTTCCTTACCAGTTCCTGATAGGACTGAGATCAAAGAGATGGGATTCTTGCATAGGATTTCCTTCATTAGCTTTTCCATATGGTGAAAGGGATTATCTATACCCTCTTTTGATATGGATCATCTTTTGGCTTTATGGCCTCTATTACCCCTTATTTCCTTGGTAACATGTAAAGTCTGGTCTTTTGATCTTTATCTGAAGAAACTACCTTGTAATATGGTATATATATATATCCACACAGAATTCAATAAAGCACTTTTGTTCCACCAGAGACGTGGGTCCCTGTGTCCTTCTCTCTCTCTCTCTCTCTCTGTCTCTCTCTCTCTTTCTGGCTGATTCCCTGGAGCGCTGAGGCCTGCCGAGCTCATTTTCCTGCCCTGGCTTCCAAGACCTCTCAAGACTTCTTGAGAGGGCGCCCTGCCCCTACGTGAGCGGTACAAGCTCTGTCCGAAGGCTTTATTAGTTTTCAGAGTAACCCAAGGAATATTAGCCTCTTTCTTTCTTTCACTTTCTTAATGTCGACTCCGTACCACCAGGTTGCAGTCCATTAAAGGATCCCAACATCTCACAACAAATTACAATGCTCCTGGATTATAAACACAGCTTGCGTAATCCAAACACGGCTATGTAACTAATGAGGTGTTTACTTTTATTATCAGTGTTTAATACATTTGTATATATTTTAAAGTGCTTTATTCAGAAGTAAAGATGAATTGCCCAAATTGAAAATTATACATGAAATGAGGACTTGGATCTTTAAATCTTTCATCATGAACACGACTCTGACAAACAGAAGAAATTGAATGATTCTGGTATATTTTTCTTTGCTAAACACTATTTGTTACAGTTCAGAGCTGCTTTGTTACTTTAAAATTTATCACATAAAATGTAAAATAAAATTCCTCGATGTCTCTGTTTCTAAAAGCTAAAGAAAGATTTACATTTTGCAGTGAATTGGGGAAAGTGGATATAGATCATTTAGAACAAAATTCCCCTCTTCTATTCCAGTTCTTAATACGTTATGGTTACCCAGCCTATTTCTGTCTGTCTTTAAGCCATTTTGAGCTTATTTTTGTATATGACGTGAGGGTGTGTTCTAACATCATTGATTTACATGACGCTGTCTAGTTTTCCCACCTCCACTTGCTGAAAGACAGTTTTTTTCTCCATTGTATATTCTTGCTCTTTTTGTTGAAGAATAATTGGCCATAGGTATACAGGTTTGTTTCTGAGCTCTCTATTATGTTCTGTTGAGCCACACATCTGTTTTTATGGTAATACCATGCTATTTTAATTACTATAGATTTGTAGTCTGAAATTTGTGAGAGTTATGCCTCTTGCTTTGTTCTTTTTCATCAGGATTGCTTTGGCAATTCTGAGCATTTTATGCTTCTTACTGGGTCTGTTTTTGAATACTTGTCCTCTCTTCTATGTTACAAGGCAATCTCCTTGAGTTAGAAATATCAACCAAACCTTAAAACCTAGAAAAGTCTTCCTGAAGCCACTTGGGACAGAACTGCCAAGGCCACACATAGCCTGTATTTCTTCTAAATGAAGGTTCAGTTCAGTTCAGTCACTCAGTCATATCCAACTCTTTGCGAGCCCATGAACTGCAGCAAGCCCAGGCCTCTCTGTCCATCACCAACTCCCGGGGTTCACCCAAACTCATGTCCATTGAGTTGGTGATGCCATCCAACCATCTCATCCTCTATCATCCCTTTTTCCTCCTGTCCGTAATCTTTCCAAGCAGCAGGGTCTTTTCAAATCAGTCAGCTCTTCACATCAGGTGCCCAAAGTATTGGAGCTTCAGCTTCAACATCAGTCCTTCCAATGAACACCCAGAACTGATCTCTGGTTAGCATAGCATTTTAACATCCAGCTTCTACTGTGGTGGCTTGGAAAATAAAGAATGAACCTGCAATGCAGGAGACCTGGGTTTGATCCCTGGTTTGGGAAGATCTCCTGGAGAAGGGCATGACAACCCACTCCAGTATTCTTGCCTGGAGAATCATGGACAAGGGAGCCTGTGGGATACAGTCCATGGAGTCACAAGGAATTGGACACGACTGAGTGACTAAGCACTGAGGGTGATAAAATATGGGAAATGAAGTCTGAAGATACTCTAAGAATTGAATGAAGTATAGTCATCATCCTGAAATGGGACTCCTGAGAAGACAAGCCTTCATCGAATCCAAGCACTGTCTTCGACTGCAATGAAAATAAAATCCCCAAATTGCTCCTTGTTTATGATGAGACCCCCACCTGACCCAGTGGTCATTGTCTCACCTGAACCGCTACCTCTGAGGCTTCTCTTCAGTGGAAGAGTATAACTTGATCTGTTTTCCTCCTCCATGTAAGAGACCATCAGGTTTAATCTCATCATGATTAACATATTAAGTTACTCAGGTCACTCTAGAGTTTATTTTTCAACAACTTCACCTTTATCTTTATGCACATGCTTAGTCGCTCAGTTGTGTTTGACTCTTTGCAGCTCCATGGACTGTATTCTTCCAGGCTCCTCTGTCCATGGAATTCTCCAGGCAAGAATACTGGAGTGGGTTTTCATTTCCTTTTCCTAGGGATCTTCCTGACCCAGGGATCAAATCTGCATCTCCTGCATTGGCAGGCAGGTTCTTTACCACTGAGCCACCTGGGAAGCCCAACTCCTTCTCATGTTAACTTCTAAATCCATCTTCTTTCTCAGGATTGCTAATATGAAAATTCCAGGTGATTTCAGTATCCACATGCTGCTGCTGCTGCTAAGTCGCTTCAGTCGTGTCTGACTGTGCAACCCCATAGACGGCAGCCCACAAGGCTCCCCCGTCCCTGGGATTCTCCAGGCAAAAACACTGGAGTGGGTTGCCATTGCCTTCTCCAAAGCATGAAAGTGAAAAGTGAAAGTGAAGTCGCTCAGTCATGTCTGACTCCTAGCGACCCCATGGACTGCAGCCTACCAGGCTCTTCCATCCATGAGATTTTCCAGGCAAGAGTACTGGAGTGGGGTGCCATTGCCTTCTCCACAGTATCCACATAGATCCTCTATATCAGGCAAGTCCACTTGTGCTAATGTTGTTCAGTCACTAAGTCGTGTCTGGCTCATTATGACCCTATGAACCAGCACTCCAGGATTCCCAGTCCTTCACTATCTCCCCGAGTTGGCTCAAAGTCATGTCCATTGAGTCAGTGTTGCAATCCACCCATCTCATCCTCTGTTACTCCCTTTTCCTGTTCTCAATCTTTCCCATGATCTGGGTCTTTTCTAATGAATCAACGCTTTGCATCAGGTGGCCAAAGTACTGGAGCTTCAGCTTCTGCATCAAGCCTTACAATGAATATTCATGGATGATTTTCTTTAGAACTGACTGGTTTGATCTCCTCGTGCTATCAGTTCAGTTCAGTTAAGTCTCTCAGTCCTGTCTGACTCTCTGCAACCCCATGAACCACAGCATGCCAGGCCTCCCTGTCCATCACCAACTCCCATAGCTTGCTCCATCTCATTTCCATTGAGTCGGTGATGCCATCCAACCACCTCATTCTCTGTGTTCATCTTCTCCTCATGCCCTCAATCTTTTCCAGCATCAGGGTTTTTTTTCAAATGAGTCAGCTCTTTGCATCAGGTGGCCAAAGTATTGGACTTTCAGCTTCAGCATCAGTCCTTCCAATGAACATCCAGAACTGATCTTTAGGATGGACTGGTTGGATCTCATTGCAGTCCAAGGGACTCTCAAGCGTCTTCTTCAACACCACAGTTCAAAAGCATGAATTCTTCTGTGCTCAGCTTTCTTTATAGTCGAACTCTCATATCTATACATGACCACTGGAAAAACAATAGCCTTGACTAGACGGACCTTTGTTGGCAAAGTAATGTCTCTACTGTTTTAATTTCATGGCTGCAATCACCATCTGCAGTGATTTTGGAGCCCAGAAAAATAAAATCAGCCACTGTTTCCACTGTTTCCCCATCAATTTGCCATGAAATGATGGGACTGGATGCCATGATCTTAGTTTTCTGAATGTTGAGCTTTAAGCCAACATTTTCACTTTCCTCTTTCACTTGCATCAAGAGGCTCTTTAGTTCTTCTTCACTTTCTGCCATAAGGGTGGTGTCATTTACGTATTTGAGGTTATTGATATTTCTACCAGCAATCTTGATTCCAGCTTGTGTTTCTTCCAGCCCAGCATTTCTTATCATGTACTCTACATATAAGTAAAATAAGTAGGGTGACAATATACAACCTTGACATACTCCTTTTCCTCTTGGGATCCAGTCTGTTGTTCCATGTCTAGTTCTAAATATTGCTTCCTGACCTGCATGCAGATTTCTCAAGAGGCAGGTCAGGTGGTCTGATATTCCCATCTTTTTCATAATTTTCCACAGTTTATTGTGATCCACACAGTCAAAGGTTTTGGCATAATCAAGAAAGCAAAAACAGATGTTTTTCTGGAACTCTATTGGTTTTTACTTTTTCGATGATCCAGCAGATGTTGGCAATTTGATCTCTGGTTCCTCTGCCTTTTCTAGAACCAGCTTGACCATCTGGAAGTTCACAGTTCACATATTGTTGAAATCTGGCTTGGAGAATTTTAAGCATCACTTACTAGCCTGTGAAATGAGTGCAATTGTCCAGTAGTTTGAGCATTCTTTGGCATTGCCTTTCTTTGTACAAAAATCACAAAATGTATATTTGTGTACATAGAATGTGTAAAGGGAAGTATTTCTTAGGTGATGAACCACTCCTGGATGTTGACAAAGCTGACCCTCACTCTGTTAACAGAGAAGTTAGCATCTTTAGACTCCTTGGTGTCAGCAGGCTGCAGGTCTGTCACATGTCAAATCACCACTTTGAGGAATTAGGGAGTCATCTGAGGGCAGTATGTACTCACTTGCTTTCTTATATCTCTTTCATTTACTGGCTGCAGTTCAGTTCAGTTCAGTCACTTAGTCATGTCCGACTCTTTGCAACCCCATGAATCACAGCAAGCAAGGCCTCCCTGTCCATCACCAACTCCTGGAGCTCACTCAGACTCATATGCATTGAGTCGGTGATGCCATCCAGTCATGTTGTCCCCTTCTCCTCCTGCCCCCATCCCTCCCAGCATCAGGGACTTTTCCAATGAGTCAACTCTTTGCATCAGGTGGCCAAAGTACTGGAGTTTCAGCTTCAGCATAAGTCCTTCCAATGAACACCCAGGACTGATATCTTTAGGATGGACTAGTTGGATCTCCTTGCAGTCCAAGGGACTCTCAAGAGTCATTTCCAATACCACAGTTCAGAAGCATCAATTCTTCGGCACTCAGCCTTCTTCACAGTCCAACTCTCACATCCATACATGACCACTGGAAAAACCATAGCCTTGACTAGATGGACCTTTGTTGGCAAAGTAATATCTCTGCTTTTCAATATGCTATATAGGTTGATCATAACTTTCCTTCCAAGGAGTAAGTGTCTTTTAATTTTATGCCTGCAATCACCATCTGTGGTGATTTTGGAGCCACCCAAAATAAAGTCTGACACTGTTTCCACTGTTTCCTCATCTATTACCCATGAAGTGATGGGGCCTGATGCCAGGATCTTCATTTTCTGAATGTTGAGCATTAAGCCAACTTTTTCACTCTCCACTTTCACTTTCATCAAGAGGCATTTTAGTTCCTCTTCACTTTCTGCCATAAGGCTGGTGTCATCTACATATCTGAGGTTATTGACATTTCTCCCAGCAATGTTGATTCCAGCTTGTTTTTCTTCCAGTCCAGCGTTTCTCATGATATAATCTGCATGTAAGTTAAATAAGCAGGGTGACAATATACAACCTTGACGTACCCGTTTTCCTCTTTGAAACCAATCTGTTGTTCCATGTCCAGTTCTCACTGCTGCTTCCTGACTTGCATATAGGTTTCTCAAGAGGCAGGTCAGGTGGTCTGGTATTCCCATCTCTTTCAGAATTTTCCACAGTTTATTGTGATCCACACAGTAAAAGGCTTTGGCATAGTCAGGAAAGCAGAAATATATGTGTTTCTGGAACTCTCTTGTTTTTTTGATGATCCAGTGGATTTTTGCTATTTGATCTCTGGTTCCTCTGCCTTTTATAAAAGCAGCTTGAACATCTGGAAGTTCACGGTTGATGTACTGCTGAAGCCTGGCTTGCAGAGTTATGAGCATTACTTTACTAGTGTGNGAAAGCAGAAATATATGTGTTTCTGGAACTCTCTTGTTTTTTTGATGATCCAGTGGATTTTTGCTATTTGATCTCTGGTTCCTCTGCCTTTTATAAAAGCAGCTTGAACATCTGGAAGTTCACGGTTGATGTACTGCTGAAGCCTGGCTTGCAGAGTTATGAGCATTACTTTACTAGTGTGTGAGATGAGTGCAATTTTGTGGTAGTTTGAGCATTCTTTGACATTGCCTTTCTTTGGGATTGGAATAAAAACCTACCTTTTCCAGTCCTGTGGCCACTGCTGAGTTTTCCAGATTTGCTGGCATATTGACTGCAGCACTTTCACAGCATTGTCTTCTTGAGTTTGAANCACAAAGAGTCGGACATGACTGAACGACTTCATTTTCTTTCTTTCTTTCTTTCTAAGACAACTTCTGCTTTATTGAGTATGCCAAAACCTTTGACTGTGTAGACCACAAAAAAACACTGGAAAATTTTTAAAGAGATGGGAATATGAGACCACCTGACCTGCCTCTTGAGAAACCTGTATGCAGATCAGGAAGCAACAGTTAGAACTGGATGGACATGGAACAACAGACTGGTTCCAAATAGGGAAAGGAGTATGTCAAGGCTGTATATTGTCACCCTGCTTATTTAACTTATATGCAGAGTACATCATGAGAAATACTGGGCTGGAAGAAGCACAAGCTGGAATCAATATTGCCAGGAGAAATATCAATAACCTCAGATATGCAGATGACACCACCCTTTTGGCAGAAAGTGAAGAAGAACTAAAGAGCCTCTAGATGAAAGTGAAAGAGGAGTGTGAAAAGTTGGCTTAAAATTCAACATTCAACATTCATAATTCAACCAGATTATGGCATCTGGTCCCATCACTTCATGGCAAATAGATGGGGGAAAAGTGGAAACAGGGATAGACTTTATTTTGGGGGGCTCCAAAATCACTGCAGGTGGTGATTGCAGCTATGAAATTAAAAGAAAATTAATTTGAAAGAAAAGCTATGACCAACCTAGACACCATATTAAAAAGCAGAGACATTACTTTGCCAACAAAGGTCTGTCTAGTCAAAACCATGGTTTTTCCAGTAGTCATATATGGATGCGAGATTTGGATTATAAAGAAAGCTGAGCACCCAAGAATTGATGCTTTTGAATTGTGATGGTGGAGAAGACTCTTGAGAGTCCCTTGGTGCCAGGGTCCAGCCCTGATGGATCCAGGGAATTCGAAGCGGAGACAGAGTTGGCAAGGAAAAAACTTATTTATTCAGAAATATAAGATTAGGAAATAATAGTGTAGTAGGAAAATTAAGTGGAGAAAAGAGGCTGAATAACTTGGTTTATGTGGAAAGCCAATTAAACCTTGAGACAAGAGGTTTGGAGCATCTATGTGAGCCACTGGCGTCCTCTTGAATATTGGGAGGTGCCTCGCCTTGGGCACCCCCTCGCGTGGATCTTAGAAGCCAGGTCAAGTAAGTAGACATGGCGAGCCTCCACTCCCCAATGGGAATTCAGCCGGAAAAAGAGAGGGAGGGAGAAAGAGAAAGACAGGGAGAGAGAGAAACGGGGGGAGCCTGATTTCCAAGAAACTAGTTTGAGAGACTAGTCCAAGAAACTGGTCCGTCCTTTATTATTCAGGAGGCTTTTTATACATAAAGATCAATGGGTAACACAAAGTTATGCAGCATTAGCAGCCCAAACTTTTATCAAAACCAGGCTTTTCTCTCTGCATACCTAGTTGTATACGCAAGCCTTAGGTCATTTACATAATCTTCTGGCCAAAAGGCCAATTAACATTTTATGACTCTTTTCTGATAAGGGTTTGTTAACCAGAAGGCTTATTTGTGTTAAAAGTGTTGTTCTTTCCAAAGTCTGGTGCCATTCTCAGAGAGCACTAAATAAAGTTACATAGCAAAGATACAATAGTTTGTAACAGGAGGAGTACAGTGATTTATAACAAAGGAAAAGTAATCAACTCAAAAGTCTAGTGTTGCTAACTACTATATATCTTTTTCCATATCCTGTTTACATTGATTAACATCTTCCCGGGTGCCTAAAAGACAAAGAATAAGGAGGTCTGACAGCAATCATTGAATCAACAGTGAAATCCTGTCACCAATATGTTTTTTAGCTCTTAAAAAAAGACTCTGTAACTTTAAGATACTTGAGCTTCATGCCCCTTGCAGTTGGGGGCTGTAAGCAATTCACAAGCTGTAAAAGGTCCGGGGAACCTGTTAGGCAAATGAGAGCATTTAAGTTAGAGCGTTATCAGAGGGGGTTGAGCTGAAACACTCCTTTCAAATGCAGAAGACTAAAGCCTTGAATTAATTTTTTCCAGAGAGTGTCTGAAGAATAGGAAAAGTACAATGTCAGGCAGATTCTTATTTTTTTGGGTACATGCTCAGTAAATACCAAGGGGAAAACCTGAGACTCTAATCATCCTTGCCCATCAAGTCTGCCACATGACCTTGTCATGGGTGGGATTCCCACGCTGTCTCCTGGCAGCAGGCATATTCTGGTTTCCTTATATTTGGGGTTTAGATGCTCAGGGAAACTCAGGGGGAACCCCTGAAATCTGAATCGCCTTGCCCATCGGATTTCTGCCGCGTGACCCTGTCACGGGTGGTATTCCCATGCTGGCTCCCGGCACCTTGGACTACAAGGAGATCCAACCAGTCCATCCTAAAGGAAATCAGTCCTGAATATTCATCAGATGGTGTGATACTGAAGCTGAAACTGCAATCCTTTGGCCACCTGATGCAAAGAGCTGACTCATTAGAAAAGACCCTGATGCTAGGAAAGATTGAAGGCAGGAAAAGAAGTAGATGACAGAGGATGAGATGGTCGGATGGCATCACCAACTCAATGGACATGAGTTTGAGCAAACTCTGGGAGCTGGTTACGGATAGGGAGGCTTGGCATGCTGCAGTCCATGGGGTCACAAAGAGATGGACATGACTGAGCAACTGAAATGAATTAAACTGAACTGACGAATTGAAGTGTCCTGCTGACCTGTCCTGACAAGAACTAGAATGAAATAGAAATACATAAAAGTAAGAACAAAGTGGAAATCCTGAATTGACCACCAACATCTAACCTTCTTTCCAAAAGGAGTCAAAACAAGAAGAGAATTAATCCCAGAAGGAAGTCCTAAGGTTGGGAAAAACAAACAAACAAAAAAGATAACAGTGATCATCATGTGGATAAATCTGAAGATCGTCTGTACAAAATATTATGCTGATAACTTCTTTACTGAGAAATTAAATTTAATTTATACTTATCCTTAATAATAACTGGGCATTATAAGCTTATCAAGGAAGAAGAGGATTATCAGAATTAAGTATTCTAGTGTCCCTGCATGTGTCAGGAGAAGGCTTAAGTATTTTGCATTCATTAACTTGAATGTAATATTAAAATTGTCTAGAGTAGAAAATTAAAATTTCTATTCATGATATAGAAACAGTGTTTCAAAGAAAGAAAGGAACAAATCCCTAATGGAGAGAAAACTAACAAACCAAAAAACTCATAAAACAGGCAAATCAGGAAGGAAAAGAAATATTAAAAATCTGAGACAAATAGGAAATGAAACATGAGATGGTAAAAGTGGAATCTAATGTATCCCAAGAAAGAGAAGGAGACAAAAACAGAGTCAGCATTTACTGTATCTTGAAAAATGCTACTCAAAAAAAATTAAAAATTAAAAAAAAAATGCTACTCAAATCTAAAATACAAAGACATGCCACAGCAGGCAGGGGACAGCAGAGATTTTCTGTAAAGGGCCAAATATAAAAGTCTGTTTCCTTAGGAGCCATGTGGTCACAACAGCTACTATTCAACTTGGCTATGGGAGTGTGGAAGCAGAAGCAGGTCAAATGGAAATGACTTTGCTGCATAAAACTGTACAGAATAGGAGGGGGGCCAACTTTGGCCTATGGGGCATAGTGGACAATCCCCAACCTAAGATATGACTTCCTGGTGGCTCAGAGGTAAAGAACCACCTGCTAAGGCAAGACACATGTGTTTGATCCCCGGGTTGGGAAGATCCCAAGAGGTGAAAATGGTAGTCCAGTGTTCGTGCCTGGAAAATCCCCTGGACAGAGGAGCCTCGCAGGCTACAGTCCACGGGGTGGCAAAGAGTCAGATGCAAGGAAGTGACTAAACAACAACCACCTAAGATATAGACAGAAAAGTTCAAAGTAATGGAAATAAAAACATGGGTAAATACTAACTGAAAGAAAGCTTGTCTTAGGAAATAAAAGAAATCACTTCATAATGACAAAAATTTAAACACTCCAGGAAGATACATTTTTTTAGTGTTCATAAACAATGAGCACATGGCTTTTACTTACAACTTCATCATATCAGACTAGGTCAGTTTTAAGAGGCAAAGGTGGGTAATAAAATTCTAGAACTCAAAAAAACTCAGACTTAGGTAGCTAGAGGAATGAAATTTGCTTGTTGGTAATTAACTGGGTAGTTTCATACTGTAAAGTTACTATTTTTTATATATGTTTTTTCCTATGGGGAGATATGTTATACATTCTTCTTTTGTTCTCAAATAAAAACTTCACTCTTGTATAAGTAAGGACAGAATTTCCAAAGTACCTACTCTAGCAAATTAAGTCACCATTGTGATTTAAGCTAATATAAGCGAGTGGCCAACAAACTGGGTTGATATCATACATAAAATCCTTGAAACTGTGTCTCATTCATGAACAAATCATGAATTTGAACAAAAAATAACTAAAATTGTTCCATGAAAAGGCCTATTTGCTAATCACTCTTATAATGATTTGGAAGATACATTTATACATCCAATAAGACAGTCCTGAATACCACATTTTTAAAATTGTCTTATGATATTTTCTATAACATATTGAATGATTTTATATTTTAAAATATTACTTCTCCTGTAATGCAGGAGATCCTGTATTGATTCTTGGGTCAGGAAAATCCACTGGAGAATGGATAGGCTACCCATTCCAGTATTCTTGGGCTTCCCCTGTGGCTTAGCTGGTAAAGAATCCACCTGCAATGTGGGAGACCTGGATTTGACCCCTGGGTTGGGAAGATCCCCTGGAGAAGGGAAAGGCTACCCACTCTAGTATTCTGGCCTGGAGAATTCCATGGACTCTATAGGCCATGGGGTTGCAAAGAGTCAGACATGAGTGAGCTACTTTCACTTTCTTTAATAAACCATTATTAAATATGAACAAAATGAGACCAGATAACATGTTCTGAACTACAGTGCTACATACTTTTAAGCCTCCTTCCCCTGCTGTGGGAGGACTTGCAGGTGGCTCATCTTGGTTGCAGATTCCTAATTTCTTTTTTTAATATAAATTGATTTATTTTAATTGGAGGCTAATTACTTTACAATATTATATTGGTTTTGCCATACACTGACATGAATTCACCACGGATGTACATGTGTTCCCCATCCTGAAGCCCCCTCCCACCTCCTATCCCATCCCATTTTAGCTGATCTGGAAAAAAAAAAAAATTGGCTGGATAAATATGTGGTCCTTTTTTGGGGGTCAACAAAGAATAAAATTTTATTGCAAAAACTACAGCAACAAAGATCAAAAACTAATCTAAAAATATTTAGAAGAAATCATCAGTTCAGTTCAGTTCAGTTCAGTCACTCAGTCGTGTCCAATTCTTTGCAACCCCATGAATCACAGCATGCCAGGCCTCCCTGTCCATCACCATCTCCTGGAGTTCACTCAGACTCACGTCCATCGAGTCCACGATGCCATCCGGCCATCTCATCCTCGGTCGTCCTCTTCTCCTGCCCCCAATCCCTCCCAGCTATCCTATCATTTTGCCTTTTCATACTGTTCATGGGGTTCTCAAGGCAAGAATATTGAAGTGGCTTGCCATTTCCTTCTCCAGTGGATCACATTCTATCAGACCTCTCCACCATGACCCACCCATCTTGGGTTGCCCTGCAGGCATGGCTTGGTTTCATGGGAAACTCCAAAAATAACTTTTCATTTTGCTAACTTAAAGTATAATTTGTTTTCACCATGCATAATAAACATAATTTTCAGAAATATATGTGTTATATCAAGCAAGATGTACCCATTGAAATATATATTTATTGTATTTAACTTAAAATATAATGCATTTATTTGCCTGTGTGACATAAAATTATTAGTCTAGAATGCTTTACAAACTTACATCTAAATTCTTATATTTTGTGGGAAATGTTTAAATTCAGTATTTCAAGTAGAAATCTAAGGGCTCCCAACATAAGCTGTTCATCACTCACTTATTTCCAGCTAGCTAGCAGAAACCTTGTTACTTACCAATGGATAATGGCAAAGAATAAGTAAATCACAAAAAAATAGAGGAAGGAAGAGAGAGAAAGAGGGGGAGAGGAAAGATGACGAGGAGGGGGAAAAAAAGAGAGATTTGTGACTATATCAGTGAGAAAGTTGCAGATTCTAAAAGTGATTGAAATTTAGTTGTTCAGTTGTGTCTGATTCTTTGAGACCCCATGGGCTGTAGCCGACCAGGCTCCTCTGTCCATAGGATTTCCCAGGCAAGAATACTGGAGTGGGTTGCCACTTCCTCCTTCAGGGGATGTTCCAGACCCAGGGATGGAACCCGTGTATCTTGCATTAGTAAGTGGGTTCTTTACTCTTGAGCCACCAGGGAAGTAATGACTATCTTTTACTTTCATTCTCTCATTTTTCTGAAAACCAGATTCTAAGTGAGCACTGTCTTTCTTCACTGATCTTGAAAGGAAGAGTATAGAATGATCTGGAATATGGTTTTCTTTCAACAGTAATGATACCCTGAAATACAACAGCAGATATTGGGAGAAAATACAAGGGGCAGATAGCTGTCTATCTTTAACCTGATATTATGGAAAATTTCAAGCATTAACATGTCATGTAGAGATAATAGCAATGTGATTTCCTATAACCCATCACACATCTTCCACAATGATTAATTCAGGGTAGATCCACTTTATCCATATCACAACACACCCCTCCATAATCACTAGATTACATTGAAGCAAATTTAATATATTAAGTTCATTCCATATATCCTATTTCAAGTAAATTCCATACATTCTATAAATATCTCAGCACAAACATAAGGGCCCTCAACAAAAATCATATTCACAACATCATCATCACACCTAATATTTAACAGAAAATACTTCGTATCATCCAGTATCACTGCTCATATCTCCAATTTTCTCATACCAGTTGACTTGTTTAAATGAGAATTCAAAGAAGATGCACACATTGAGTTTTGTTGATATTTTTTTGGGGGGGTCTCTTCAGATGTACAGGTAAGCTCTTCTTTTGGCTTTTCTTGCAATTTACTTTCAAAGGAAACCAGTTCTGTCTTCTGTCTGTTCAGTGTTGCTCAGCATTCTGCTGATGTATCCATGTACTGTCATCTGACACATTTCTCTGGCCACTGTATTTTCTGTAATCTAGCTATTAGATTTTATTTTAATGGGCTCCAAAATCACTGCAGATGATGACTGTAGCCATGAAATTGAAAGACACTTTGCTCCTTGGAAGGAAGGCTATGACAAACCTAGACAAGGGATTAAAAAAGCAGAGCCATCACTTTGACAACAAAGTTTCATATCAAAGCTATGGTTTTCTAGTAGACACAACTGTGAGAATTGGATCATAAAGAAGGCTGAGTGCCAAAGAATTGATGCTTTTGAATTGTGGTGTTGCAGAAGACTCTGTGAGTCCCTTGGACTGCAAGGAGATCAAACCAGTCAATCCTAAAGGAGATCAACCCTGAAGATTCATTGGAAGGACTGATGCTGAAGCTCCAATACTTGGGTCACCTGATGTGAAGAGCCGACTCACTGGAAAAGACCCTGAAACTGGGAAAGATTTAGGGCAGGAGGAGAAGGGGGATACAGAGGATGAGATAGTTGAATAGTATCACCTACTCAATGGATGTGAGTTTGAGCACATTCTAGGAGACAATGAAGGACGAGGAAGCCTGGAGGGCTGCAGTCCATGAGGTTACAAAGAGTCGGACACGATTTAGCAACTGAACAACAAGCTGTTAGATTTTAAATTTTGATCTATTTCTTGTTTAGTTTCTTACTGAGGAGAATTTATATATAATAGGTGTGTATGTCAGAAGAAAAAAAATCATTGTCTCTTTTTCTTGCCTGTTCTTTCTTTCCTACCTTCCTTCTTTTTCCCCACTCTCCCTCCATCTCTCAGTTTTTCAAAGTTTAATTTTTTTTTTTTTAAGATTCAGTCATAGGAAACAAACTCATGATCGCTCATCTTTTCTTTCTCTTTTTTGTTCTTTTTTATGATGTGGTCAGTCAATGATTATATGAGCTCAGGTTTATCATTTCACTGGGGGTTGTAAACAAGTGACTTTTCTACTACTTTCTATCAATCATTCTTTCCTCATTTATTAGCTGGAATTTTTTTAAGAAGAAAATACCTCTCATCAAGATTTTGGTAGAGGCATGATGATAAATTATTTATAGGAAAGACAGTCTTGATTCTTTCTCATTATTTTCCACATCCTATTTAATGACTATAAATTTATTAACATTCTCTAAAGGTAGGAAATGTTTTTTAAATTATGAATCTATCAGCAGTGTGGTGGTGTTTTCTTTTGAACTCATGAATTTCAATAAATTTTATATGGTGTAATACGTTGGAACTATGACTATTTTTTGCTCAAATTATTTTATGTTTGGCCAGTGAGTGGCTGAGTTTGCTTTCAATCACTTTTGCCATAATTCTAGTGATTTGGAATATATATTTTCCTAGCTTTATGTTACCATAAAGAGTTCTAAATTCACATTTTATATCTTCTAACCCAAAACTTGGAATCATCGATTTCTTCATATAGAGCTAGTTACTTTATGATGGTTTTATATTCTAGTGGTTTATGAATTTTTATTTTTGTCCTAATTAGGGTTTTAAGAGATTAATTTTAAGAATTCATAGGGTCCAAAGCCACTTTGCTTCAATCAAACATTATAGAAAACTCTATGCCTTCTGTAAGTTTGTGCTGAAAATGTCCCTTTTAATCTCAGCTGCTTTTCTCTGTCTGAGCCACTGACCTTTCTCCTTAGTGAATTTTGGCAAGCTGAGGATTCTTAGCCTGTGAGGGTTCTCCTCCCCTACCCTTTTTTGTGTCCCTCCACTTGCTGAAGGCACAGAGCATCACTGCTAATGATAATTTGTCCTGTTTGGTGTTTCATGGTGACTCTTCGTCACTTAGTTTTGTTTCAACTGTTTTTTGGGTATTTCTAGGTTAATTGCTTCCCCATATTTTGTGGGTGTGTTTGGAAATACTTGAAATATTGGAGAGCAACTGACATCTTACTCATACCATTTGAATACTTATTTAAATAACATGTCACAATTTCCATCCTTCCAGGTTTCACTGTGTCAAGTACTATTCTTTATTTTGTCAAGATTCTTTCTGTATACTCAGAAGAAATAGTACGGTCAACATGAGCATGCAGGAGAAGAAAATGGCTTGTGAACTTTCTTGCCTTTTGGATTATGGGCGCTAGTTACTGTGCTGCACCAAATACACAGGGCCTCCCTGATGGCTCAGCAGATGAAGAGTCTGCCTGCAATGCAGGAGACACAGGTTCAGTCCCTGGGTTGAGAAGATCCCCTGGAGGAGGAAATGGCAACCCACTCCAGTATTCTTGCCTGGAGAATCCCATGGACAGAGGAGCCTGGCAGGGGTCACAAAGATTCGGATATGACTGATCAGTTAAACAAAAAACACCAAGATACAAGATTAGTATAAAGGTGACTAGAATACTAGTTATCATCACGCATTTGGAAAATAGCTTTTTCTTACATTTATTTTTAATTGAAGGATGATTTCTTTACAGTATTGTGTTGATATCTGGATATCTGGCAAATATCAGCATGAATCAACCAGAGGAAGGGGACATGTATACCTATGAAAAATGGTTTTGAATATCTATGAGGGGCAAGAGGTGTTCTAGGACCACTTATTACTGTACTAAGTGCAATAGGGAGAAAGTTTAAAAGGGAATACAAAGAAGAGTTCCCTATTATTCCACTCAAAAAAGTAGATGCAGATGAACACAGGGTCTTGGAAAAAGGAACTTTAAATAGAGTTGATTTCACAAATCAATATGATAGACAATATCTATGTTGTTCAAATTTCATGAAATATGCAAATAACAATAACCATAATTCAACATACACCAAGCATAATGCTACATATTCTGTGTACTTTATGTCACTTAATCTTCACAATAATTATCTAAGGTAAATATTATGCCTCCATTTTATAGGTGAGGAGACTGAGGCTGAGGAAATTTGAATAAGTAAGTGCGGGCATCACAATCTGAAAGTGGCAGTCTTCCAAACACTGAGCTCTTAACTATATAAGCCTGTCTACTTAATCAGAAAACTTATGTGTCATAAACCAAATGAATAAATAAACATCTGACCATAACAGAAGCCAAAACTATCCAATAATGAAATGAAGCCTGTACTATAAATTTCAGTCATGTCTGACGCTGTGATCCCATGGACTAGAGCCAGCCAGGCTTCTCTGTCCACGGGATTTTCCAGGCAAGAATGCCAGAATGGGTTGCCATTTCCTTCTCCTGGAGATCTTTCCCACCCAAGGATCAAACCCATAACTCCTGTGTTTCAAGTGGTTCTCTACCACTGAGCCACTGGGGAAACCCATACTATTAATAACAGTAAGCACAAATTTAAAACTTGAAATTAAAAACGCAATGCACAACAAAGTGAATCAGCTATACATACACATATATCCACTTTTTTTAGATTCTTTTCCCATTTAGATCATTGCAGAGCAGGGAATAGAGTTCCCTGTGCTATGCTGTAGTAGTTATTTATTTTATATATAGTAGTATATATATTGCAGAAGGAAATGGCAACCCACTCCACTGTTCTTGCCTGAAGACTCCCAGGGACAGAGGAGCCTGGTGGGCTGCCATCTATGGGGTCGCACAGAGTCGTACACGACTGAGCGATTTAGCAGCAGCAGCAGCAGCAGTGTGTGTACATATAAATATATATAGGTCCCAACCTCCCATGTATCTGTCCGGTCTTCCACCCTGTTAAGTATATAATGATTCACTTTGCTATAAAGCAGAAAGTAATACAACTTTATAAATCAACTGTACTCCAATAATTTGTTTTTAAATTAATGTCAAGAGATTTATTTTGCTTCTAAGCAACTTAGAGAAACATGTTATTAATATAATCCAATTTAAGGGGGTAGGCATTTGTTTTCTAGTTTTGAAAGGATAGTTCTGAAATTCTGGTCCTGTCAACATCATTTAAACATTCCTGTTCCATGCCTCAATATAATAAATTAAATCAGCATTTTGATTGTGCCCATGCTTTGTGGTTCCTGGCAGCACAAAAAGATTCTCTGTGAGCATGATGTCCCCCAAAAAACCCCANCACCTCCACTAGCTTTGTTCATAGTGATGCTTTCTAAGGCCCACTTGACTTCATGTTCCAGGATGTCTGTCTCTAGGTGAGTAATCACACCATCATGATTATCTTGGAAACAGTATAGTTATAGCAATAATTCCTTCCAAACATGTACAGGGCAGCCAGCAACTTAGATACTGATATAAAATGCAGTCATCCTGCTAGCCAAACTATTCTGGCATAGAAAAGAGATAGATTACTTAGACATAATTATTCAGTTCATTTTCCCTAGTAAGACACACTGGCAACCAAGCATTTTCAGATTTTTTTTTTCATAAACACATTATTATATAAAGAGAAAGAGTTAAAGTTAATGTGACAATTGTATTAATTATAAAATAAGAGCTTTTTGTATGTATAATTCTCTATAATTTGCTCATCATGACACTATCCATAAGAGTTTGATTCATTTACTATAAACACATATTATTCTCCCTTCTTACAATTCTGTAAATTCTGGACATTTAACCCTCTGTCTCTCCTAACATCACACTGGGAAGGCTCCTTCAAACTCAGTCTACTAAATTTAGAAACTCTGTGGGCTGTGAAACTTTTCCTATTCTTATTTCTTTGAAGACAATGGACATATTTTTGCTTTTAGAACTTCATATTCTAAAGTGAGTTTTGAAGAGAATGTGGGAGTAATCTAAGAATTTTTGTTACAACGGAATCTTGAAAAAGGATGGAAGATATTTATGAGGACAGACATAGCATGAAGAAATATAAGTTGAAAAACAGAAATATTCATCAATTTAGAAGCCAGCAAAATAAGGACAATTTGTCAGTACAAGAAAATATTGTTGATCTATTAAAAATACCGTCCATGTGTAAACAATGATGTCTACAGGGGCTCGTGATACACTGTGACATGTAGAAGCTAATTGTAAATCTGAATGTATTTCATGATTTTATCTGGCATTATACAAACTCTCATGAAGACATATAATTGTATATGCATATTTTTTCATAACATATGCTCAGTTCAGTCGCTCAGTCATGTCTGACTCTTTGTGACTCCATGGACTGAAGCACGCCAGGTTTCCCTGTCCATCACCAGCTCCTGGAGCCTGCTCAAGCTCATGTCCATTGAGTCAGTGATGCCATTCAACCATCTCATCCTCTGTCGTCCCCTTCTCCTCCTGCCTTCAACCTTTCCTAGCATCAGGATCTTTTCTAAGGAGTCAGTTCTTCACATCAGGTGGCCAAAGTATTAGAGTTTCAACTTCAACATCAGTCCTTTCAATGAATATTCAGGATTGATTTCTTTAGGATGGACTGGTTAGATCTCCTTGCAGTCCAAGGGACTCTCAAGAGTGTCATGCAACACCACAGTTCTAAAGCATCAGTTCTCTAGCATTCAGCTTTCTTTATGCTTCAAATCTCACATCCATCCATACATGACTACTGGAAAAACCATAGCTTTGACTATACAGACATTTGTCTTCAAAGTAATGCTTTTTAATATATTGTCTAGGTTTGCCACAGCATTTCTTCCAAGGAGCAAGAGTCTTTTAATTTCTTGACTTCAGCCACCATTTGCAGTGATTTTGGAGCCCAAGAAAATAAAAAGTCTGTCACTATTTCCATTGTTTTCCCATCTATTTGCCTTGAAGTGATGGGACTGGATAACATACACTACTTATATCATTTAACAAAACAAAAACTGAAACAGAAGGCCGAAAAAAGATAAGAAAGATAGGGTTTTATATTCACCTCTTAACAATTTTCTTTCTTTATAATGGTAAAGCTATGAGAAAGTGAAACTGTTAGTAACCTAGTCATGTCCTACTCTTGCAACTTTGTGGACTGTAGCCCACCAAGCTCCTCTGTCCATGGAATTCTCCAGGCAACAATACTGGAACAGCTTGCCTTTCCCTTCTCCAGAAGATCTTCCCAACCTAGGGATGGAACCTGAGTCTCCTGTATTGCAGGCAGATTCTTTACCATCTGGGCCACGAGGGAAACCCAGTGGTAAAACTACACTTGATTAATTTTCCCCCATTTACTACACAGAAAGCCCTGGACTGGGAATTTCATAGAAAACAGAAGCAGACATTATCTTAACCACTGATATGGGCTAAATGCTTTACACATAAACAGGTCTTAAAATGATCTGTGCTTTAAACAGATGGACCCAAATGCAGTTCTGAGTGGAGGAGAGTGGATGTGGATAGGTCATTTGGGAGACCATCATGATGGTTCCAGTAAGAATCATAGCTACTAGTATTCAGATAGTGGCAGGAGTCAGGGAAGCTTCAGAAACTGAAGTAACATTAATGATATGGGTTTTGACCAATCAGAATGATCATCATTAAAAAGTCTATAAATATCGAATGATAGAAAGGTTGTGGAGACAAGGGAACCCTCCTACATTGTTGGTGGGAATGTAAATTGGTACAGTCACTATGGAGAATAGTATGGAGTTTCCTCAAAAAACTAAAAATAGAGTTTCCATATGATCCAGCAATCCCACTCCTGGGTAGATATCCAGAGAAAATTGTAATTCGAAAAGATACATACCACTATGCTTATTGCAGCACTACTTACAATAGCCAAGACATGTACGCAACCTAAATGTCCAACATAAAGGAACGGATAATAAAGGAAAGACAAATAGCACATGATATTGCTTATATGTAGAATCTAAAATATGACAAATGAACTTATCTCTAAATAGGAAACAGGCACATAGATAACAGACTTGTGGTTGCTAAGGGGGAGGGAGGGGATGTGAGTGTCAGGATGGGAGGATTGGATTGAAAGTTTGGGGTTAGCATGCTATTGCTAAGTCACTTCAGTCGTGTCCAACTCTGTGCGACCCCAGAGATGGCAGCTCACCAGGCTCCCCCGTCCCTGGGATCCTCCAGGCAAGAACACTGGAGTGGGTTGCCATTTCCTTCTCCAATGCATGAAAGGGAAAAGTGAAAGTGAAGTCACTCAGTCATGTCCGACTTTAGCGACCCCATGGACTGCAGCCTTCCAGGCTCCTCCATCCATGGGATTTTCCAGGCAAGAGTACTGGAGTGGGGTGCCATTGCATATACAAACTATTATGTACAGAATGGATAAACAACAAAGTCCTACTGTACAGCACAGGGAACTGTGTTCAATATCCTGGGACAAACCATAATGAAAAATAATATATATATCTGAAAGTAAAAGTGAAGTCACTCAGTCCTGTCTAACTCTTTATGACCCCATGAACTGTAGCCTGACAGGCTCCTCTGTGCATGGGATTCTCCAGGCAAGGATCCTGGAATGAGTTGCCATGCCCTTCTCAAGGGGATCTTTCTGACACATGGATCACACCTGGGGCTTCTGCATTACAGGCAGACTAAGATCTGGGCCACTAGGGAACATCATATATATATATACACACACACACATATATATATAAAATTTAATTTATATACATGATAGAATATCTATATAACTTAATAACTTTGTTGTACACCAGAAATTAACACGACATTGTAAATAAACTACACTTTAATTATAAAAATAAAAAATAATTTATTTTATAACATATTTAATAACATAGTGTTAATAATAGCACTATGGGTATTGGATGGCTAGTAGGACATGATGGAATAGGACCACCCCAGAACATCTTTTAGTTTTCTGACTTTCCCAGTGGATGGATGGTAGAAATGCTCACTGATTTGGGAAACACTGGGACAAAACTTAATCTGAAGAGTGGAAAAAGAAAAAAGAAAAGATTTGGGAGCTATACTAATTAGGCAGGTTCCTTGAGAAAGAGGTTATCAAGTAGGCAGTGAGATTTTTGAATCTGAAATTTTCAGGAGGAAGTTAGGTCCCTCATAGCCATATAGATAATCATAAAAGCACAAATAAGGATGAAAGTCTCAGAGCATAAGATGTTAACTGGAAAAAGTAGACGGCAAGAGCTTATTATTGGAACTTCCAGCATCTATTAGCTGAACATGGGTGGATAAATCTGTTAAAGTTGTTAACGATGGGCAGCCAGAGGTATGAAAGATTCACTTACATAACATCGCCAGCCATAGGCATTAATTCTGCAAAAATCTCCCAGTCAGTAATGTGTTATGGCAGATTTGTATTGTTGTACAGCAGAAATCACCCAACACTGTAAAGCAATTTTCCTCCAATTAAAAAAAAATAAATTAAAGGGCTTCCTTGGTGGCTCAATGCCAATGCAGAGACACAGGATAGACTTCTGAACCCAAAAGATCCCGGATGCTGTGAAACAACTAAACCTATGTTCCATAACTACTGAGCCTGTACTCTAAAGCCCAAGAGACACAACTACTGAAGCCCATGTGCCCTAGAGCCTGTGCTCCACAATACAAGAAGCCACCAAAATGAGAAGCTTGTTCACCACAATGAAGAGTAATCCCCACTTGACGCAGAGAAAAGCCCATACAGCAATGAAGACCCAGCACTGCGAAAAATAAATAAATAATTAAAAATTAAAAAGGAAAAAAAAAGTAAATTAAAAAAGTGGACTGAGACAAGGAATTATAATCAATATCTTATGATAATCTTTAAGGAAATATATATACATATAATCAGAAATATATATACATATAATAGATTCACTTTGCTACACACCTGAAACATAGTAAATCAACTATTCTTCCATAATAAAAAGGAAAATAATGTGTTAACACTGTTGTTAAACTATTGTGCAGACTTTGGTGCTGTGTAAAAAAACACACCCTTAAAATAGTGGCCTAAAACATTTATTTTTGTTTCTAGTGGATCTGTGGATTGACCGAGGTTGTCTGGGAGGCTCTTTCTTGGCGTTTTCTATGGTCTGATTGGATGGCAGCTGGGACTGAAATACCCAAAGACTTGATTGCCCAGGGTGGCTTGCTCCCTGGGCCAACACAGGACACTGACTACTGACCTGGAACACGGTAGTAGGAGCTGCCCACAGAGCCATCAAACAGCCAGCATTCCACAAAAACAGGCAAAACCTGCCAGTCATCTTCAAGCCTGCACCAAAAAATGGCACAGCTTTAATTCCACCATATTCTATAGGGCAAAATAGACATAAGCCAATCCAGATTTAAGTGGGCAAAACATTAAATTATTGTTTGAGCCATAACAGAATTTGTAGCCATGTATAATGCAATACAATTCAAATAAATGACTAGAGTGTTTCAGAGATGAGGAGGCATTAACATTGCTAAATGGAAATCAGAAGTCAAATTCAAGAAACTAATAAATTTCCACTCAACCTTCTTAGAATCACCTCAATTTACTTTTCATGTATTTAATTATTTTGTTAAATCATTTAGCTACATGTTCTTTGTCTCATTCAAAACAAACAAAACAAAAAAGTGAAAATTAAAAAAAAAGTACATGAGTCAATATATTTTAATTATAGCTTGTCCAATGGGAAACTTACAGAAAGGGTAAATGCAGTGATAATGTCATGAGATTAAAATTAAACTTTATTTTTTAATATGGAGCAGAAAGAATTCTTTCTCTCTAAATAAACAATTGTAAAACTATAATAATATTTTCTTGAGGAAAAAGATATTTAGAAGCTTATTTTAGTACTTAAATCAGATAATAAGATAAATATATATCATAACTGCTTTCTTTTAGAAATTAAAAAAAAGAAAAGAAACCAGCAAGCCATTATATAGTGGAAGAAATTTAAAATCAGACGTTTTTACCTTGATCAAATATTGCATGCATGTAAGTTACATTTTAGAAATACGTTGAGATTACCAAAAGGATTATGCACCTTGTCATTTATTCACAAGGACTTCTTTTTCAAAGAAAGTGTGTCTTTCTATTTAAACCATGAATTGTTTAATAACTAAAATATAAAATAATATGTAAATGAAATAGTCTTCCCTGGTGGCTCAGACAATAACAAATCTACCTGAAATGGAGGAAACCCAGATCCTCGGGTCAAGAACATCCCCTGGAGAAGGGAATGACAACCCACTCCAGTGAAGGGCCTGGCAGGCTACAGTCCATGGGTTTGCAAAGAGTCTGACATGACTGTGTGATTAACATACTTCTCATAAATGAAATTAAAGCATACAGGTAAGTGAGCTTTATATATTAATAATACAGTTAACCCCACTATGTTCAGTTCAGTTCAGTCACTCAGTCGTGTCCGACTCTTTGTGACCCCATGAATCTCAGCACTCCAGGCCTCCCTGTCCATTATCAACTCCCCGAGGTCACTCAGACTCATGTCCATCGAGTCAGTGATGCCATCCGGCCATCTCATCCTCTGTCGTCCCCTTCTCCTCCTGCCCCAAATCCCTCCCAGCATCAAAGTCTTTTCTAGTGAGTCAACTCTTCACATGAGGTGGCCAAAGTACTGGACTTTCAGCTTTAGCATCATTCCTTCCAAAGAAATCCCAGGGCTGATCTTCAGAATGGACTGGTTGGATCTCCTTGCAGTCCAAGGGACTCTCAAGAGTCTTCTCCAACACCACAGTTCAGAAGCATCAATTCTTCAGCACTCAGCCTTCTTCACAGTCCAACTCTCACATCCATAATTGAGTACTGGAAAAACCATAGCCTTGACTAGATGGACCTTAGTCGGCAAAGTAATGTCTCTGCTTTTGAATATGCTATCTAGGTTGCTCATAACTTTTCTTCCAAGGAGTAAGTGTCTTTTAATTTCATGGCTGCAATCACCATCTGCAGTGATTTTGGAGCCCCCAAAAATAAAGTCTGACACTGTTTCCACTGTTTCTCCATCTATTTCTCATGGAATGATGGGACCAGATGCCATTATCTTCGTTTTTTGAATATAATATATAAGAAATATCAACCTATTTAAGGAGAAAAACAATCTGGTACATTTTGGCACAAACTGTGGTGAAATTAAAATAAAAGTGAAGTTGCTCAGTCATGTCCGACTCTTTGTGACCCCATGGACTGTAGCCCACCAGTCTCCTCCATCCATGGAATTTTCTAGGCAAGAGCACTGGAGTGGGTTGCCATTTCCTTCTCCAGGGGATCTTCCCAACCCACGGATTGAACCTGGGTCTGCCGCATTGTGGGCAGACACTTTACTGTCTGAGCCACCAGGGAATCCCAAAATTGAACACTTTAAATTGTTTAAAAAATATCTGAGGAAAGACAAGTTGAGCTGGGGTTTTGAAGCCTAGAAACTTATAAATAAATTAATTAGTAGTTGAAGCAAAAAGGCAGGGAGAGTAACAAAGATGAGGTATAGAATTACAAGATATTAGTCTCCTTTTCTAAGATTAAAAACTGAACAGTCATGCATCTGAATTCCTGTACAAAGATTTCAGACCATAACAACAAATAACTCATCTGTGAACTTCTGAAACATGAGGAAGAAAATCAACAAACGAGAATTCCCTAAAATCTGGGTATGGACAATAAAGTTTTTATTCCAAAAATGACTAAGTTCTTTCTCATGGTTGAATATATTTATCTTTGTCTTATGTATATGTGTATCCCATTCATCAGCTGCAGATGTAAATGTGAAACAGGAGCCAGATGGATGCTGTGTGGTGAGTGAACTTAACTCCACATCCCACACAACAGGGACTGACAGTTTTCTAAGCCTGGGTGTGTATGTTTCTGCCTCTCCTACAGTGACTGCACACTGGTGATGCACTGTCATATGCAGTCATTTAGACTGTGATAAGTATTCTTGGTTAATAACTATCAGACAAGTAAAAACTATTAACAAGGAAAAAAATGATTCAACAGCCATACAAAATTAAACACTTCATGGATAAAAGATAAAAATCAAATTAGTAATATAAACTATAAAAAGATACTGATGGTAATATAACAAGTGATTTATGGCAATTACACAAATAGTATCTACTGACTTACATGTGAACATGCCTATGTAGAACAGAACAAGAGAGCCCAGAAATAAACTCATGGGTATACGATCAATTAGCTTGTGACAAAGAAGCCAAGAATATGCAACAGGGAAATGACAGTCTCTATTATAAATGGTACTGGGGAAACTGAACATCTATCTGCAAAAGAAAAAAGCTGGATCCCTATCTAACATCAGGCACAAAAATCAACTCCAAATTGATTCAAGACTTGAACATATCTCTGAAACAATAAAACACATAGAATAAAACATAGTGGGTAAGCTTTTAGACACTAGTCTTGGTGATGATTTTTGCATTTGGCACCAAAAAAAAGACAAAAAGAAAAATAAACAATAAGGACTATATCAAATTTAAAAAGTTTCTGCACAGCAAAGGAACCCACCAATCAAATAAAAAGGCAAGCTACTGAAAGGGAGAAAACATTTGCAAATTTTATATCTGATAAGGGGCAAATATTTAAAATAAGTGAATAATTCATAAGACTCAACAGAAAAATAAAAAAAAAACCTGATTTTAAAAATGGGGATAGGATCTGAATAGATATTTATAAAAAATAGACATAGATATAGAATAGCCAACAAAAAAGGGTGCTCAAAGTCATTAATTATCAGGGGAATGCAAATTAAAACTGTAATGTTAGAATGGCTATTATCAAAAAGACAGGGAATAACAAGTGTTGTTGAGGTTATTGAAAAAGGAAAACCCTTGTACACTGTGGCTGGGAATGTAAATTTGTGCATCGACCATGAAAGACACGATGGAGGTTCTTCAAAAAAGTGAAAAATGGATCTACTATAGTTTCCAGAAACTCTACATTTGGGAGTATATTCTAAGGCATTAAAATCTATATCTAGAATTCAATAAGATGGCAGAGGAATAGGACAGGGAGACCACTTTGTCCCCCGCAAATTCATCAAAAGATCATTTGAACACTGAGCAAATTCCACAAAACAACTTCTGAATGCTGGCGGAGGACACCAGTCACTCAGAAAGACAACCCATTGTCTTCAAAAGGAGGTAGGACAGAATATAAAAGATAAAAAGAGAGACAAAAGAGTTAGGAACTGATTACTGGCTGGATCTGTTTCTCTCCGTTTGACTCCCCCTCTTCTCCTCCTGGTCACCTCTATCTCTTTCCTCCATCTTCTCTTCTCTATGTAAATCTGTGAACCTCTCTGGGTGTTCCAAACTGTGGAGAGCACATAGGGAATTGGTTACTAGCTAGATTACTCTCTCCCCTTTTGATTAAACCTCTTCTCCCCCTGGTCACCTCTATCTCCCTCCTCCCTCTTCTCTTCTCCATGTAACTCTGTGAACCTCTCTGAGTGTTCTTCACTGTGGAGAATCTTTTCTACATTAACCTAGATGTTTTATCATCAGTGCTGTATGGATAGAGAAGTCTTGAGTCTCCTGTAAGAACAAGACTGAAAACCAGAGGCAGGAGGCTTAAATCCAAAACCTGAGAAGACCAGAAAACTCTTGACTCCAGGGAACATTAATCAACAAGAGCTCAACCAAAAGCCTCCATACTTACACTGAAACCAGGCTCCACCCAAGAGCCAACAAGTTCCAGAGCAAGACATACTATGCTAATTCTTCAGCAATGCAGGAACATAGCCCTGGACATTAATATACAGGCTGCCCAAAGTCACACCAAACCAATAAACAACTCACTATTGGACACTTCAGAGCATTTCAGAGAGAAGAGATCCAGCTCCATTCACCAGAACATCAACACAGGCTTCGCTAACCAGGACACCTTGACAAGCCACTCATCCAAACCTACCCACAGGGAGGAACCTCCACAATAAAGAGGAACCACAAATTTCCAGTATACAGAAAGGCCAACCCAAACACAGCAATCTAAACAGTATGAAAAGGCAGAGAATTATTCCACAGGTAAAGGAACATGATAAATGCCCACCAAACCAAACAAAAGAGGTGGAGATAGGGAGTCTACCTGAAAAATAATTCAGAATAATGATAGTAAAAATGATCAGAGATCTTGAAAACAAAATGGAGTTACAGATAAATAGCCTGGAGACAAGGATTGAAGAGATGCAAGAAACGTTTAACAAGGATCTAGAAGAAACGAAAGAGTTAATCAATAGTGAATAATGCAATAACTGAGATAAAAAACACTCTGGAGGGAACCAACAGTAGAATAACTGAGGCAGAAGATAGAATAAGTGGGGTGGAAGATAGAATGGTGGAAACAAATGAAACAGAGAGGAAAAAAGAAAGAATTAAAAGAAATGAGGACAACCTCAGAGACCTCTGGGACAATGTCAAGCACCCCAACATTTGAATCATAGGAGTACCAGAAGGAGACAAAAAAAGAGACCATGAGAAAATACTTGAGGAGATAATAGTTGAAAATTTTGTAAAATGGGGAAGGAAATAGCCACCCAAGTCCAGGAAACCCAGAGTGCCAAACAGGATAAACCCAAGATGAAACACCCAAGACACATATTAATTAAATTAACAAAGATAAAATACAAATAACAAATATTAAAAGCATCAAAGGAAAACGAACAAATAACACACATGAGGATTCCCACAAGGATAACAGCTGATCTTTCAGTAGAAACTCTTCAGGCCAGAAGGGAATGGCAGGACATACTTAAAGTGATGAAAGACAAAAACCTAGAACCCAGATCACTATATCCAGCAAGGATCTCATCCAAATATGAAGGAGAAATCAAAAGTTTTACAGACAAGCAAAAGCTCAGAGAATTCAGCACCACCACACCAACTCTTCAACAAATGCTAAAGGATCTTCTCTAGACAGGAAACAGAAAAGATGTATAAACTCGAACCCAAAACAACAAAGTAAATGACAATGGGATCATACTTATCAATAATTGCCTTAAATGTAAATGAGTTGAATGCCCCTAAGTAAAGACAAAGACTGGCTGAAGGACACAAAAATAAGACCCCTATATATGTTGTCTACAAGAGACCTACCACAAAAGAAGGTACATACTGAAAGTGAAGGGCTGGAAAAAGATATTTCACACAAATGGAGATCAAAAGATAGCAGGAGTAGCATTACTTATATCACATAAAATAGACTTTGAAATAAGGGCTGTGAAAAGAGAAAGAAGGACACTATATAATGATCAAAGGATCAATCCAAGAAGAAGATATAACAATGGTAAATATATATGCACCCAACATAGGAGCACCACAGTATATAAGGCAAATGCTAACAAGTATGAAAGGGGAAATTAACAGTAACACAATAATAGTGGAAGACTTTAATACCCCACTCACACCCATGGATCCATCAACTAAATAGAAAATTAGCAAGGAAACACAAACTTTAAATGATACAATGACCAATTAGACCCAATTGATATTTATAGGACATTTTACATCAAAAAAAATTGAATTTCACCTTTTTCTCAAGTGCACACGGAACCTTCTCCAGGATAGATCACATCCTGGGCCATAAAGCCTTGGTAAATACAGAAAAAAAAATAAATAAATAAATAAAATGAGAATCATTCCAAGTATCTTTTCTTTCTCATCACAATGTGGTAAGAATAGATGTCAACTACAGGAAAAAAAAAAAAAAAACTATTAAAAATACAAACATATAGAGGCCAAAAAACACGCTTCTGCATAACCAACAAATCACAGAAGAAATCAAAAAGGAAATCAAAATATGCACAGAAACGAATGAAAATGAAAACACAACAACCCAAAACCTATGGGACACTGTAAAAGCAGTGCTAAAGGGAATGTTCATAGGTATAAAGCTACCTCAAGAAACAGAAGAGAAATCAAATAAATAACCTAACTCTACCCCTACAGTAACTAGAAAAAGAAGAAATGAAGAACCCCAGGGTAAGTAGAAGAAAAAAAATCATAAAAATTAGGGCAGAAATGAATGAAAAAGAAACAAGGGAGACCATAGCAAAAATCAATAAAGCTAAAAGCTGGTTCTTTGAGAAGATAAATAAAATGAACAAACTATTAGCCAGACTGATCAAGAAAAAAAACAGAGATGAATCAAATCAACAAAATTATAAATGAAAATTGAGACATCACAATAGACAACACAGAAATACAAAGTATCATAAGAGACTACTATCAGCAGCTATATGCCAATAAAATGGACAACTTGGAAGAAATGGATGAAGTTTTAGAAAAGGAGAACTTTCCAAAACTGAACCAGGAAGAAATAGGAAAACCTAACAGACCCATCACAAGCATGGAAATCGAAACTGTAATAAAAAATCTTGCAGCAAACCAAAGCCCAGGACCACACAGCTTCACAGATGAATTACACCAAAAATAGAGAAGAGGTAAACTACTCAAACTCTTCCAGAAAATTGCAGAGGAAGGTAAACTTCCAATCTCATTCTATGAGGCCACCACACCCTAATACCAAAACCAGATAAAGATGCTACAAAAAAAAAAAAAAAAATAAAAAGAAAACTACAGGCCAATATCACTGACGAACATAGATGCAAAAATCCTCAACAAAATTTTAGGAAGCAGAATTCAGCAACACATCAAAAAGCTCATACACCATGATCAAGTTAGGTTTATTCCAGGAATGCAAGNAAAAAAAAAAAAGTAAAAAGAAAACTACAGGCCAATATCACTGATGAACATAGATGCAAAAATCCTTAACAAAATCCTAGCAAAAAGAATCCAATAACATATTAAAAAGATCATACATCATGACCAAGTGGGCTTTATCCCAGGGGTGAAAGGATTCTTTAATATCCACAAATCAATCAATGTGATATACCACATTAACAAGTAGAAAGATTAAAAAAAAACATATGATTATCTCAATAGATGCAGAGAAAGCCTTTGACAAAATTCAACATCCATTTTATGATAAAAAAAAGAAACCTCCAGAAAGCAGGCATAGAAGGAACATATCTCAACATAATAAAAGCCATATATGATAAACCCACAGCAAACATTATCTTCAATGGTGAAAAATTGAAAGCATTTCCTCTAAAGTAAGGAACAAGAAAAGGGAGCCCACTCTTACCACTACTATTCAACATAGTTTTGGAAGTTTTATCCACAGCAATCAGAGAAGAAAAAGAAATTCAGATTGGACAAGAAGTAAAACTCTCACATATGGATGGCTAACAAACACATGAAAAGATGCTCAACATCACTCATTATCAGAGAAATGCAAATCAAAACCACAATGAGGTATCATCTCACGCTGGTCAGAATGGCTGCTATCAAAAAGTCTACAAACAATAAATACTGGAGAAGGTATGGAGAAAAGGGAACCCTCTTATACTGTTGGTGGGAATACAAACTAGTATAGCTTCTATGGTGAACAGTGTGGAGATTCCTTAAAAAACTGGAAATAGAACTGCCATATGACCCAGCAATCCCACTGCTGGGCATACACACCGAGCAAACCAGAATTGAAAGAGACACATGTACCCCAATGTTCATCACAGCACTGTTTACAATAGCCAGGACATGGAAGCCACCTAGATGTCTACTGGAAGATGAATGGGTAAGAAAGCCATGGTACATATACACAATGGAATATTACTCACTATTAAAAAGAGTGCATTTGAATCAATTCTAATGAGGTGGATGAAACTAGCCTATTATACAGAGTGAAATAAGTCAGAAAGAAAAACAGCAGTACAGTATACTAAGGCATATATATGGAATTTAAAAAGATAGTAACAATGATCCTATATGTGAGATAGCAAAAGAGACACAGATGTATAGAACAGTCTTTTGGACTCTGTGGGAGAAGGCAAGGGTGGGATGATTTGAGACAATAGCATTAAAAAACATGTATATTATCATATGTGAAACAGATTGCCAGTCCAGGTTCAATGCATGAGACAGGGTGCTCGGTGCTGGTGTACTGGGATGACCCTGAAGGATGGGACGGGGAGGGAGATGGGAAGGGGGTTCAGGATGGGGAATTCATGTATACACATGGCTGATTCATGTCAAAGCATGGCAAAAACCATTACAATACAGTAAAGTAATTAGCCTCCAATTAAAATAAATAAATAAAAAATAAAATATAACCTCTATTTATTAAAGATATCTGCACTGTCAAGTTCATTGTAACTTTACTTACAACAGCCAAGATATGGAAACAACCTAACTTTACTTACAACAGCCAAGATATGGAAACAACCTAAGTGTTCATTAAGAGATGAATGGATAATGAAGATGTGACATGTGAAATGGAATATTACTCAGCCAAAAAAGGAGGAACCAATGTATATGTGACAACATAGATGGACCTTAAGGGCATTATGCTAAGTGAAATAAATCAAGTATTGTATGAAAATACAAATATTATATGACCTCACTTATATGTAAGTCCTAAAAACATAAAGGAGAAGGCAATGGCAACCCACTCTAGTACTCTTGCCTGGAGAATCCCATGGATGGAGGAGCCTGGTAGGCTGCGATCCATGAGGTCGCTAAGAGTTGGACATGATTGAGTGCCTTCAGTTTCACTTTTCACTTTCATGCATTGGAGAAGGAAATGGCAACCCACTCCAGTGTTCTTGCCTGAAGAATCCCAGGGACAGAGGAACCTTTGGGCTGCCATCTATGGGGTCGCTCAGAGTCAGACACGACTGACGTGACTTAACAGAAAAACAGAAAATAAGGAGAAAAAAAAACAAAAATGAACTACAGATAGAGAGAACAGATTGGTGACAGAAACAGAGGGTAAGGAATGGTCAAAGGATTCAAAAATATAAACTGNACCTTTGGGCTGCCATCTATGGGGTCGCTCAGAGTCAGACACGACTGACGTGACTTAACAGAAAAACAGAAAATAAGGAGAAAAAAAAACAAAAATGAACTACAGATAGAGAGAACAGATTGGTGACAGAAACAGAGGGTAAGGAATGGTCAAAGGATTCAAAAATATAAACTGAAATTATACAGTCAATAAATCCTAGGAACTTAATCTACAACAGGTGAAAAAGTTAAATAGCTAAATAGACAAATACATATATATTTTGAGATATTTAATGTAAGATAAAGCAGAATGGTTACATACATTCAGTCCTGGTGGTTCTTCAATAAGTGGCCCATGAAAACTATATTGTTTTGGTGATCAAAGATGAATATCTCACAAATTTTTTTTTCCAAAAATTGATGTAGATCATAGATAGAGCAGAGTTCAACAATCTTAACTGTGCAGTTTTGCCAGGAGCTAGCATGAGGAATCCCACCCATGACAAGATCATGTGGCAGAGATTTGATGGGCAAGGTCAAGTCAGATCTCAGGTTTTCCCCCTGGCATTTCCTGAGCATGTACCCCCCGAAAATAAGAATCTGCCTGCTTTTCTACTCTTCTGACATTCTCTGGAAAAAGTCAACTCAGGGCTTTAGTCTTCTGAATCTGAAAGTGTNTATTGTATTGGTTCTGCCACACATCAACATGAATCCGCCACGGGCGTACACGTGTTCCCCATCCTGAACACCCCTCCCACCTCCCTCCCTGTACCATCCCTCCAGGTCATCCCACTGCACCAGCCCCAAGGATCCTGTACCAAACCTGGACTGGCGATTTGTTTCTTATATGATATTATACATGTTTCCATAGGATTCCCCCAAATCATCCCACCCTTCCCCCTCCCACAGAGTCCAAAAGACTCTTCTATACATCTGTGTCTCTTTTGCTGTCTCACATACAGGTTTATTGTTACCATCTTTCTAAATTCCATATATATACGTTAGTATACTGTATTGGTGTTTTTCTTTCTGGCTTATTGAAATCCTCTAATATGATACTGAATTTCCCTTCTATATGTCAACAAATATTTTTGCTATTTAGAGGTGCACACAACTTTATGATTGTTTATTCTTCATAGTGAAATTAATTTTTATCATTTGGTATTAACCACTTGTATTCTTGGAGAAGACTCTTGAAAGTCCCTTGGACTGCAAGGAGATCCAACCAGTCCATTCTAAAGGAGATCAGTCCTGGGTGTTCTTCTGAAGGACCAATGCTAAAGCTGAAACTCCAATACTTTGGCCACCTCATGCGAAGAGTTGACTCATCGGAAAAGACCCGGATGCTGGGAAGGATTAGGGGCAGGAGAAAGGGATGACAGAGGATGAGATGGCTGGCTGGCATCACCAGATGGACATGAGTTTGGGTGAACTCTGGGAGTTGGTGATGGACAGGGAAGCCTGGCGTGCTGCAGTTCATGGGGCTGCAGAGAGTAGGACATGACTGAGCGACTGAACTGAACTGAAGTGAACTTGTATTCTTAATACTGTATTGCTTTTTTCTAAAGTCTTCATTTTTTTGCCATTGAAATAGCTACCTCAGTGTTCTTTTGGTTAGTATTTTCTAGGACTGTCTTTTTTCATTCTTGTATTTTCAGTATCTCATGTCTTTATATTTTAGGCATTTCTCATAAAAAACTTTTTTTTTTCTTTTTCAAACCAGACAGTCTCTGACTTTTATGAGAGAGCTGAGTTCACTTCCAATTTGGGGAGATTAATATTACATTTAGACTGTTACCATAATCTTACTTTGTAATTTCCATTCATTCTCCTTTTTCTAATTTTTTATTTCCTTTACTGTCCTTTGTTTCAACTGATTGTGATTACTATTTGACTTTTTTCCTATTAGTTTGAAAGCAATATGTTCTTTCTTAATGGTCACTTGAAGTAAAATTTTATCATATATAGATACATGATATATATATATATATATATAACAATTTAATTCTTTGATTAATCAATATCTGTAGATTCCCTGCCTGAATAATCAAGGATCCCTCTCATCCATAGTCATAAAGTTCTTACATACAGCCTATTTCCATCTGCCCCATTTTTAATGCCACACCTTATATTATCTTTAAATTGTATACATAATGCATATAGTTTAAATTTATTAAAATATCTAAAAATACATACTTGCTTAAATTTATATTAGTTTTACTTTATTTCCTTGCTTTATATAACTTTTTTGCATATCAGACATTTTCTATGTGTTTCTATCTTTCTTAAATTACATACTTTAAAAGTTACATGGGTAAAGATTTATCTATAGGTATTTAATATCAGATTTAAATCCTTGCAAATGTCTTTATCTCATCCTTGATTTTCTGGATGCATAATTCTAGGTTAAAAGTGATTTTGCTTTCACTTTTCTGAGGATACTGCCTCCTTATTTATGCTGCTGTTGAAAAGTCTCCCATTTTTCACTTTATTCTGTTGTATGGTCTCTGACTGCTTATTCAATCTTATTTCAGTCTTTGTGGTTGTGAAGTTTTACTATAACATGATACAGATACAGATTTTCTTTCTCTCTGGTTTTTTTTTTTTTTTTTTTTCCAAGTAAACAAGCTCCTTCCTACGTGTACTAATTGATGTCTTTTATCAATTCTGGAAAATGATTAGACATTTTCTCTTCACCTATTGCCTCTCCTGTATTTCCTCTGTTCTCCTTTTCTTTGGNTTTTTTTTTTTTTTTTGCCAAGTAAACAAGCTCCTTCCTACGTGTACTAATTGATGTCTTTTATCAATTCTGGAAAATGATTAGACATTTTCTCTTCACCTATTGCCTCTCCTGTATTTCCTCTGTTCTCCTTTTCTTTGGACTCTGAAGTGAATTAGCAGCAGCAGCAGCATGTTAGATACATAATAGATCTCCTGTTTTATCCTCCATGCTCTAAATCATTCTTTCATATATTTCATCTCCTTGTCTTTATTTGCCACATCCTAGTTAAGTTTTTCAATTCTAATCTCTGATTTGTTAATATCCCCTTACCTTGTATAATCTATTATTTAATCCAGTTCAACCCAGACCATCTGACCAATTCAGAGCAAAAAGTTTGGTCCGAATCCATATTTCTATTCACATATTTTGGGGGAATATTCCTTTCTAGACATCTCATCAAGTATGTATTTATATAATCTATATAAATATCACAAAACACATAAGGAAATATGTCAGCAGAGAGGAGGTTTAACAGAAAAAAAAAGACTTTGAATATTTGAATTATTTATCAGAATCAACATAGAAAATGTATATGGAATTTTTAAAAATTTAATTGCATTTTAAAACTGCAAGTTTTAAACTACAATTCCCAGTGGCATCTTCCTATAATCCTGTATGCCAAATCATATCAACCTCAGGGGAAAAAACAATTAACCTAAATAAAGAACTTAACATTTATCTATGTTAAATTTAATCTTACTGGTGTCAGCCTGTCAAAACAATTTTAATTCTGTCATGTATTATACATTTAATCTCTTATTGTCTGTGCTAAGTATAAAACTGATAAGCATATTATTCAGGAGATGGTTTTCTAGGCAAAGTTTCCCTGTAGGGTGAGAGAAAGCTGCTAATTTGGATAGAACTGACCTGCCTGGTAGTTGTGACTTACATTTCACTACCTTTTTATAAAGATGCAGTAGAAGCCTTTAACAAACATGTTGCTGAAATACAGTGTCTGTATCATCCCCCTGACTAAACGTAAAAAGAAAACCAAGTTGGCACCCGGTGACCGCTGTGTTCCTTCTCTTAAGTTCTTGCTTCACAGAATTTTCAAAGCTCTTTTCTGTGACTCTTAGCTGATTTACAGTGTAACCCTTCCCTGCAGTGTTCTGCTCTGGTTTTCAGTTTCCTCTTTTCCTTGTGTCACAAACATATCCTTCCACTTCTTGAACCCATATGTCTGCCGTAGTCCTCCCCTGGAATTCAAAAGAGATTTGAGGATCTGGCTTGCATTTTTAATAAGGAACAGAATGAAACAAGACATTGAGAAGGCTTACCTTGATCTGCTTTATGACTTACATTTTCACTATCACTTCTTATTCTTATTTGAGGTAGTAACAAGGTGTGGATTTGACAGATACCACATGGGTCTGTCCAGCTAATCCCTCCACAAGACTATAGAGTTTTCTGTTCTGGATCAAATAAGAGGTACAGAAGGGGAATCAACTCCAGCCAGGCTCACCTACAGGGTAAAGAAGATGGTAGACATGTCTCTGGTAAAACACATGCTTCCACAATATGCCAGATTGGAACTTCATTCAGAAGAAAACTTTGGATTCCTAGTGAGTATTTTTGAAACAGACAGTACTGTCAATAGCAACAGGTATCATTGAGGAGGCAGGACCAAAGCTAAAAGTAAGTAGAGAGAAGTAAGCATGGACAAAAAGGAAGAAATCTACAAGTAGCCTGTAAATGAAACTAGAAACATAGATTACAGTAAAATTACTGGCGACCTTGAATTCCAAGTTGAAAGTGAGACTTGGTGATGTCAGCCACATACCACTGAAGTATAAGCATGTTAGTTATATGAGTAAAGCGATGTTTTATGGGGTTCAAGGAATGTTTAAAATGTTTTCTGCAGCTAAGAATTATTTTTAAAAGAAAAACATAAAAATAACTTTAAGTATCAGTGTTTCCATTTCTACAAGATTACTTCTTGTTTTCAATGTACTTGTGAGTGGCTCTAATGTAAGGAGAAAGGAATCTTAGTTGACTTAGTTTAGTAAAAATAAACCTGTATTCTTAATATTAGGTAGTCTTTCATTTTAGATTTACCATCACCATGTATGCCAAATGTGTGTACCTGTGTGTGTACAGTTTATTCTATGTGTGTGTCTGGCTATCTCTAACAGGCTTCTTCAAGCAAATGTCAAAACTATTGGGCTGATTTTAAAAAGTGAAATAATGCCATCTGCAGCAACATTAATGGACCTAGTGGTTACCATACTAAGAAAGACAAATAACATGATATTGCTTTTTCATGTGGAATCTAAATGATACAAATGAATTTATTTACAAAACAGAAATAGACATAGAAAACAAACTTATGGTTACCAAAGGAGAAAGGAGCAGGGAGGGATAAACTTGAGTTTGGGCTTAGCATATACACACTACTGTATATACAATAGATAAGCAACAAGGACCTATTGTATAGCACAAGGAACTCTATTTGATATTTTGTAATAATCTATAGTGGAAAAAATATGAAAAAGAATGAATACCATCACTTTGCTGTATATCTGAAACTGACACAACATTGTAAATCAACTATGCTTCAATAAAAACAAACTGTTGGGTTGATTCTGGTAAGTGAAATAAAGAAGTGACATAGCTGAGAGCAGAAAAGGGGTCCCCAGTTCTCCAACCTGAATCAACTCCAAAAGGACAATCATTGCAAGCAAAGAGGGGGCAGTGGCTGTATGCCCTCCTGGAGCAAAAGACTTGCAAGCCAGGACTATTCCCAAGCTCACCCTCTACTCTCTTCCCAATTGCATGCCTCTCTACCACTTTGCTAAACCTCCATTTTCTATAAACTGGGGTTCTTCTTATTGTTTCTATTATATGGCGTTGTAGTAAGAATTAAATAAGAATATATGAAAGGCTCCTGCCTATGATGTCTTAGTGCCAGCATGGCTGGGAGCTGCTCTGAAATTGATCTAAAAGAAATGGATATGTATTTCTGTAGACACCCATGAGGTCAAAGCCGTGATGGCCTCCCCCACAGTAGAATACCTCCCTGCTGACTGAGTGCTTCCCACTCAATGCTTTTTCTCTCTCCTGCCCATCTCCCTGGCTGCTGGTCTTTTAAGGCTCATATCACATGTTGCCTCTGATGGAGAATTTCCTGATCTCACCATATCTCTCCTCCCACTGTATTCTGCATAGATGTCTCTTCTAGTGCTTGTTAAATGTCTCACTTCCCACAGTAGAGCCTCCTCATGTTCAGGACTACCTGGAACTCATCTCCGTATCTTCAACACCTATCATGATGTTTGGGTCCGGGCAGAGGTGCTCGCGAAAGGGAGGGAGAAAAGGTAAGAGAAATGATTTTAGTCAACAAGAAGAGGTTTCTGGTCTCCCGCTCATAGTGGGTGGTAAACATGCACATACGTAACGCAGAGGCAAGACTCTTGGACCCAAGGTTCTATGGGGTAAGAAGAAGAGGAGTTCTGATCAGAGGGTCCCAGGAGGTCTCCAGAGCCTGTCTGTTGAGTCAGAAATATCTCTATTCTGTCTGCTTTACTGCAAAGTGCTGGGGTCCAGCCCCGGTGGATCCAGGGAATTCGAAGCGTGGACGGTGTCGGCGAGGAAAACTTATTTATTATTAACATAAGATTAGATTAGGAAATAATAGTATAGTAGGAAAATTTAGTGGAGAAAAGAGGCTGAATAACTTGGTTTACGTGGAAAGCCAATAAAACCTCGAGACAAGAGGTTTGCACCATCTACGTTAGGCCACTGGCGTCCATTTGAATATCGGAGAGTGCCCTGCCCTGGGCGCTCTCTCTTACGGATCTTAGAAGCCGGGACAAGTAAGTCGACGTGGCAAGCCTCCACGCCCTAGATGGGAATTCAGCCTGAAAACAGAGTAAAGAGGAGACACTGGGGAAGCCCAGCATCGGTGCAAGACTCCAAAGACTATTTTTCAAAATCAGCCCATATACCCCAAGTTGTGCATAATGGAATATGCAGAGTTATGCAGGAGCGCAGTCCTGACCCTCATTGAGATCAGGCTTTCTTTTTGCATACCCTCCCGTATACAAAAGGTCTCAGGTGGTTTACATTATCTTCTGGCCAAGAGGCCTGTTAACATTTTTATGGCTCTCTTCCTGGACAATTGTCTATCAACCAGAAAACTCCTTTTCCCTAGAAGTGTTTTTTTCTTTACTCTGCATTACCCTCAAAATACTAAATAAAGTTATATTCCTGTAGAACAAAAGTGCAGTGGGTTATAACTAAGAAAGTACTTAACTCAAAAATCTAATATTGCTAATATCAGGTCTACTACCTGTTTTTCTATATACCAACTATATCTTACAAATAAAAAATATGAAAATTTGGCAGCAAGCATTGGCTCAACAAATGAAACCTTTAATCAGTCCTATTCTAATGATTTTGACTCCTCGGAAGCTCCTACATTCCTAGAATGTTTAAGCTTCCGTTCCTGCATAACTCTGCATATTCCATTATGAACAACTTGGGGTATATGGGCTGATTTTGAAAAACAGTCTTTGGAGTCTTTCACCGATGCTGGGCTTCCCCAGTGTCTCCTCTTTACTCTGTTTTCAGGCTGAATTCCCATCTAGGGCGTGGAGGCTTGCCACGTCGACTTACTTGTCCCGGCTTCTAAGATCCGTAAGAGAGAGCGCCCAGGGCAGGGCACTCTCCGATATTCAAATGGACGCCAGTGGCCTAACGTAGATGGTGCAAACCTCTTGTCTCGAGGTTTTATTGGCTTTCCACGTAAACCAAGTTATTCAGCCTCTTTTCTCCACTAAATTTTCCTACTATACTATTATTTCCTAATCTAATCTTATGTTAATAATAAATAAGTTTTCCTCGCCGACACCGTCCACGCTTCGAATTCCCTGGATCCACCGGGGCTGGACCCCAGCACTTTGCAGTAAAGCAGACAGAATAGAGATATTTCTGACTCAACAGACAGGCTCTGGAGACCTCCTGGGACCCTCTGATCAGAACTCCTCTTCTTCTTACCCCATAGAACCTTGGGTCCAAGAGTCTTGCCTCTGCGTTACGTATGTGCATGTTTACCACCCACTATGAGCGGGAGACCAGAAACCTCTTCTTGTTGACTAAAATCATTTCTCTTACCTTTTCTCCCTCCCTTTCGCGAGCACCTCTGCCCGGACCCAAACATCATGATAGGTGTTGAAGATACGGAGATGAGTTCCAGGTAGTCCTGAACATGAGGAGGCTCTACTGTGGGAAGTGAGACATTTAACAAGCACTAGAAGAGACATCTATGCAGAATANTTTTCTCCACTAAATTTTCCTACTATACTATTATTTCCTAATCTAATCTTATATTAATAATAAATAAGTTCTCCTTGCCAACACCATGATTTGAATTCCCTGGATCCACCGGAGCTGGACCCTGGTACAGTTTGAAAAATATTCACTTATGCACATATGCTACTTAATCAAGAAATATAGTATTTCATAACTTCAAAAGATTCCCTTAGGTCCTGTTGCAAATACCCAGAAGAATTATTATTGTAGCTTACCTATTATAGCTTACCTATTCTTGCTGCTTGTTGTTGAACATAAAAATTTGTGAGATATATTGATGTTGTATCAATAGTTCATTCTTTGCTTTGCATGATCTTTCATTGAATGAATATGTTGCAAATTATTTTTTCACTCTCTTGTTGATAGGTTTTTGGGCTGTGTTAAGTTTTGAATATATAATTCATCAAAAAGAATATATGGCTGACAAGTAAGTGCAGAAAAATATGTTAAATATATTTACTTATCAGAACAATGTAAATAAAATCCCCAATGACACTACCACCTACTTATTAGAATGGATAAAATTTAATGACCACACCAAATATTTGCAATGTCATGAGCAAACAGAACTTGGACATTTCTGATGGGAACCGAACATGGTTCAACAAAGTTGGAAAACTATTTGAAAGTTCATTAAAGTTAAATATACATCTAGCCATTCTATTCTTAGGTTGATAAATGAAAGCAGATATCCATACATAGACTTTAACATAAATATTTATAAAAGTTTGGAAACAAAGCAAATGCCAATCAGCAGGTGAATGATTAAACAAACCATGGTGCATTCATTTAATGGAACCGTATGTATCAATAAAATGAATGAGCTATGAATAAGTCTAATAATATTGATAAACCTGAAAACAATTATGCTAACAGAAATAAACAGGAGCCAAAATCATTAGTACTCTGTGATTCCAATTTCATAAAATTTTAGGATATTTAAAGTAATATATAGTATTAGTATATCAATGGTTATTGCAGTTCCAGGAACAGAGATGAGAGGAAGAGAATGATGACAAAAGATCATGAGGAAGATGGAGAGATGGCTAAGTTCACTACCCTGAACTTGGTAATGATTTCACACATGTGCAAGTGTCAAAATACCAAACTGCATATGTTATATGTTACATTGCATAGTTTATATATGTTAATTAAATACAATATAAAAAATCATTTAAGTAATATATTATATTTTGCTTACACCAATATTGTGGGAAATTTCCAATTATGATACATCCTTTATAACATTTGTATTATCAGCCTTTTAAATTTTAGGTATCCTCACTGCAGATTTTTTTTATTATTATTAGAGAAATGCACATCAAAACTACAATAAGGTATCATCTCACAGCTGTCAAAATGGCAATTATTAAAAAATCTACAAACAATTAATGCTGGAGAGAGTATGGAGAAAAGGAAACCCTCCTACATTGTTGATAGAAATGTAAATTGGTGTAGCCACTATGGAAAACAGTATGAAGTTTCCTTAAAAAAGTAAAAATAGAGCTACCATACAACCATGCAATTCCACTACTAGGCATATACACTGAGAAAACCAAAATTCAAAATGACACATATACCCTGATGTTCTTTGCAGCACTGTTTACAATATCCAGGACATGGAAGCAACCTAAATGTCTTCACTGTACTTTTAATTTCTCCACAAAATAATGATATTCAGCATATGTTTCTGTGTTTATTGTAATATGCTTGTTTTTTAAATTGCCTGTGTATTACTGCTGCCCATCAGCCAAAGATTATTAGGAGTACTTTTGTTATCAGACATACTTGGGATTTTTATTCACTGCAGTAGGAGAAGCCAGCTCTTAAGAGGCTTCTCAACAAAATACAATAGTAGAATTTCCTCATAGCATTCAGGCGTGAGTTCTTCTGTGTTCAAGAAAAGAGTTTGTTCTGGCCTAGGTGTGATCATAAAGCAGGGGTAATTTAGTGATTTGGTCTGCTGGACAAAATCCAGGAGGTCCAGAGAAACAAATTATCAGCAGGCACTTGTGGAGACAAGGAGAGGACAGTACTGCTCTTTTGTGCTATGCATATCATTTTGCTGACAAAGGTCCATATAGTCAAAGCTACAGCTTTTCCAGTAGTCATGTAAGGATATGAGAGTTGGCCCATAAAAAAGACTGAATTCCTAAGAATCGATGCTTTCATACTGTGGTGCTGGAGAAGACTCTAAAGAGTCCCTTGAACAGCAAGGAGATCAAACCCATCAATCCTAAAAGAAATCAACCTTGACTATTCATTGGAAGGACTGGTGCTGAAGCTTCAGCACTAATACTTGGGCCACCTCATAAGAGATGACTCATTGGAAAAGACCCTGATGCTGGGAAAAACTGAAGGCATATATATATATATGTACATATGTACATATATGTATATATGTGTATGGTGAAGTCACTCAGTTGTATCTGACTCTTTGCAACCCCATGGACTGTAACCTACCAAGCTTCTCCATNTTCCAGTAGTCATGTAAGGATATGAGAGTTGGCCCATAAAAAAGACTGAATTCCTAAGAATCGATGCTTTCATACTGTGGTGCTGGAGAAGACTCTAAAGAGTCCCTTGAACAGCAAGGAGATCAAACCCATCAATCCTAAAAGAAATCAACCTTGACTATTCATTGGAAGGACTGGTGCTGAAGCTTCAGCACTAATACTTGGGCCACCTCATAAGAGATGACTCATTGGAAAAGACCCTGATGCTGGGAAAAACTGAAGGCATATATATATATATGTACATATGTACATATATGTATATATGTGTATGGTGAAGTCACTCAGTTGTATCTGACTCTTTGCAACCCCATGGACTGTAACCTACCAAGCTTCTCCATCCATGGGATTCTCCAGGCAAGAATACTGGAGTGGGTTTCCATTTCCTTCTCCAGGAGATCTTCCTGACCCAGGAATTGAGCCCAGGTCTCCCGGGTTGTAGGCAGATGCTTTACCGTCTGAGCCACCAGAGAAGTCCATATATGTGTATATGTATACGTATATCTTTTGGTGAACAGAAATTTTTAATTTTAACAAAATTGAATTTATAACTTATTTTTCTTTAACTTATCATTCTTTTGGTATCCTGCAAACATTTTTTCCTCAGGTGGTGCTAGTGGTAAAGAACCTGACGACCAACACAGGAGAAGCAAGAGATGCAGGTTCGATCCCTGGATCAGGAAGATTCCCTGGAGGAGGACATGGAAAACCACTCCAGTATTCTTGCCTGGAGAATCCCAAGGACAGAGGGGCCTGGCAGGTTAGAGTCCATAGGGTCACAAAGAGTCAGACACAACTGAAATGACTTAGTATGCACACAAACATTTTTTTTCTTCTCCAACTTCATTAAAATCCTATTATGTATTTTTTTCTGTAATTTTTATTTTCTCTTTCAGAGTTATAATATACATGTAATTAATTTTGGTAATTTGTGAGACAATAAAGTCTTTTTTCTAAGTTTATTAAACATTTAATGAGTATGTACCTCATTTAATGATAATACAGATGATGATAACCAAGACATCACTCATATTATGATTGTTTCCAAGTACCTAAAACTGAAAAACTTATATATTTGAATACTTATACACAAGATGCATACTTTAACAGAGAATGATGATAAAAATGAAGACTCAATTCTTAGAGAAACATCTCTCTTAGAAAACTATCAAAATCATTTCAAATAATAAAACAATTATGGAAACTTTAGTCAGGCTACCATCAAATATACACTAAACGACTTTCAAAATCACTTATCTATGGGATAAGTGTAATTGGCTATTATCATTTCAAAATGCTATATTATACACAAAAAATATGAATTAATTATTGCTATATTGGAGTTACTTACAATAGTTTATATCAATCCACATGAGCAAAATAAACCCTTTATGCTATCACTTTGCAAACACATTTTTAAATAAAGATAGAATTTGAGACAATGATTTGTATCCAAAAAGTTAACTTGGTAATTAAAACTTCAGTGTTACATTTCATAAAAATTTCTGATGTTACCTTGGCAATATGAAACCTTCTGTATACTGGCAGTAAAATGATAAAGTGGAATCAAGAAATAGCTGCAAATTGAATGACTGAAAATAAAATCAAATAAAATAGCAAGTCCAGACTTGGACCCTGTGATTTTCTTTTATAGTATAAATATTTCTATTTTATTATTTGGCTTTACAACAGACAGAAATGTTTGAATAACCTATGGCTTTCATTGCACAGAAAATTCCTCCTGTCTGAAAACAAATAATTTAGAAATAATTTATCATGAATCAATGGCACATCATTCCCTCTAGCTCATTCCACTTATTATTACACTTTCCTTAAAAGTGCCAAAGAAGGGATTTAAATTTATTACTGCTCATTAAACCTGTAAAAGCCTGTGTTAATTGGATGTCAACCATTTTTATTCACTTACACGTAGACTGACATTAAGGGCCTGGTGATTTACAGGCAACCTAAAGAGTATGAAGAATATCTGCTATATTTACTAGCTTATGGAGAAATAGTATATAGTTTCTATCCCTATCAAGCCACAGGCATTCAGCATGTCATAAAAGAAGCAATCACTTTTTAAAAGACAGAGTGAAGATATATTTCTTTATGTAATTGAAAGTTAGGAGCTTAAACCATCAAGCTCTGTAAGAAAAGGAATGGGTCATCCTTAGAATGTATTAGAAAAGCATTGTTAGATAAAAGCATATGCCTCCACTCAGTCTTTGTTGGATTAAAGAGAAACCAGCAATCTTAAAATCACCATAACACCCACACTTGCAACATGTAAACACAGAAGCAAAGCATATTTAAGTCTTTAGTAGCTCAAAAACCTATTCTCTTCTGTAACAACTCAAATATTTTGCTTTGTAATTCTATAGTTTTATAAATGCAATTATGCTTGGGAAGCAAACCAAGCACTATTTAATTGTCCTGACAATCATGGTAAAAGGAGACCAGGAAACTACTCCATCTTGTCAGCTCTTACTCTTGAAAAGATCTGAAGAATTTAATTCACTGGACTTTATTTTGAGTGACAGAAGCAATTTACATACCTTCCAGATTCTAGTGTCTATGTGCTTAGTCACTCAGTTGAGTTCAACTCTTTGTGACCCCGTGGATTGTGCCTGCCAGCCTCCTCTATTCATGTGATTCTTCAGGCAAGAATACTAGAGTGGGTTGCCATGCCCTTCTCCAGGGTAACTTCCCGACCCAGTGATCAAACCCACGTCTAGGTGGGTTCTTTATCACTGAGCCACCTGGGATTGCCTGAGGAACATGTGTGTGTGTGTGTGTGCATGTGTGTGTTTCTACAGTGTGTTGCATGAGATATGTAGGCCTAATACTATACTGTAAGTGTACATGAATGTAGTATGTATGTAATCTCTAACACAGACATACTGGTGAGATACTATTTCCAGGTCACCAAAATCAAGCAAATACTGCAATAAAGTAAATCACACATTTTTTTATATGTACCCTTTGACTATGAAAGATACATTAATGGGGAAAATGCAAATTTGTTTTATTATTGAAGTATAGTTGACTTGCAGTGCTATACCAATTTCTGCTGCATAGCAAAGTGACTCAGTTTTACACATATATTCATTTTTTTAAATATTCTTTTCCATTATGATTTATCCCAGGAGACTGGATATAGTGCTATATACTTTTATGATTCTAATGTTTTTTAACCTCTCTACAGGCCTGAATCAGCTTTAATATGTTTGAATTTTAATGGTCAGCAAAAATCAACTAAAATCACTGAGAAAGTCTTGGGATTTTGTTGTTGTTTTGTATGACTCCTCTTCCTTCAAGTGAAGGCTGTAAAACGTTCAGACATCACTGAGAATAAACTGGAAGATTTAGAAGCCAAACATTCTAAATCGTCTCATTAGAAGACATATTATGTAAGGCAGAACTCTTATTTTAGGTAAATTTATGCCCTGGGTTGGGATGATTCCCTGGAGAAAGGAATGGCTACCCACTCCAGTAATCCTGCCTGGAGAATTACATGGACAGAGGAGCCTAGTGGGCTACAGTCCTCAAGATCATAAAAAGTTGGACATGATTGAGCAACTAAAACTTTCTCTTTTGTGCTTTCCTGGCAAAGTTTGGGGACCACTGTGTGTAAATATTCATCTTACAAAGATTCTTTATCTCTCTTTAGCATTGTAATGGGTTTAGGATTGGAAACAGAAGGGAATACCAGCATATGTAATCTAAATTCACAATAAAAACTACAATGTGTGGTCAAAGAAAGCTTATTTTTCACTGCAGAAGACAAAATAGCAGTACACAGCAGGTTATATTTTTTAGGATACTTCCAAACATAGCTATCTAGAAAAGTCTTATTTGAAACAACTCACCAGAAAGTAAACTTGCAACTCTTTAACTGGTTTAAAGAGAGAATTTTTGATCAAAACAAAAATGATCTTTATTTGCTTGGTGAGCCAAAAGTATCTTTACAAAATGCAATAGAAAATTTTTATATTTAAAAGTAATTGAAAATAAATTTAAATCAGAAGGCAGTGTTGGTTTCCAATTCTAATAAAATAGTTCTGAAACAGATATTTTAAGTTTCAAGAACCCAGATTCCCTAAATGGAGAATGCGCATGCATGTTCAATCATGTCCAACTCTTTGCAACTCCATGGACTATAGCCCCCCAGCCTCCCCTGTCCATGGGATTGCCCAAGCAAGAATACTGAAATGGGTTGTCATTTCCTTCTCCAGATCTGTCCAACCCAGGGGTGGAACCTGGGTTTCTTGTCTGCTACATTGATAGGCAGATTCTTTACCACTGTGCCACCTGGGAAGTTATGAATGGATAGTACATGTGTAGATCTCAAATAATTAACATTGGAAACATTGAGATTATCAGAATTTACAATAATATGTGGCAAGGGGTATGAGCAACATATCCCAGTTTCCCATCAAAAGAAAAGGATGAAATCCATTCTTAGAGTACACAGAGGTCCTAGCGAGAATTAAGTACACACAACCAGAGTTAGATGAGTCCTGAATCCTTCAACTTGAGAGGTGTCTCAGACATGGGAGCAGGTAACAGGACCCAGACACAAAGAAGGGGATCTGAAAATAGAGAGGTACTTTCCCACTTTGCCTCTGGAACTCCAGGGGGAGGCTTCCAGGGAGATTCCCAGCCTGAATGTGGACAGCAGTCCCAGACTGGACTCACAGGCAGGGCATCTTCAAGCTGTGAGAGAACCAAAAAGGAGCTCATTCCCACTCAAGTCTAAATTGGGCAAGACCAAGTCTTTCCCACATGTGTCCTTGAGTTGAACAGACCATTCACAGAGTCTGAAATTTGAAGAGAGCTGGGTATGAAGTGAAAGGGCTTTATCACCAGAGGCTGCAGAGAGAACAGCAGAAGCAATGGAACCGACATATGTCAGAAAGTTCCGTGCCATCAGCTCCACTTTCAGCAAAAGGCCATGAGATTTGAGGGGAGAGGATGTGTCTGGGGATGCTCTTTGGCCGCCATGTTATAACCTGGTTTCCTCTATACCTAGGTATCACTCAGAGCTGAGGAAAGATGTGGAAGGAGGGAAAGGCAAGCCTAAGTAATCCTAAAGGTGCCAAATTGTAAACTGAAAGATGCAGTTATCAGGTAGTGGTAACAACAAGCTTCTTTGAGTATTGATTGAATGGAAGCCAGAGAAGATTTGAAAAATTTTATCCCAGGAAGGAGGGAAGGAGAGAAAGAGGTAAGGAAAGGAGGGAGAGATCGAGAAACAAGGAGAGAAGGAAGATCTGTACAGGGGTTTAAATTTTAAACTGTTATTCATAATGTTAGTTTTTAAATTTTTCTTCCAGAGATGTCAACCCAACAACCTCACAGAACTAATTACCATTCGGCTTTACGCTAAATGTCACTCTTCCGTGTAATTCTGGAAAATATACAGAAATGTCTATGCTATATATAGAACTGGCTATATACTCTGATATACACATTGTGTTGGTCTATTAAGAATTCTCTGACTCATCATATATTATAATCGTTTTTAAGTTTTATCAGATTTTTAANATAATGTTAGTTTTTAAATTTTTCTTCCAGAGATGTCAACCCAACAACCTCACAGAACTAATTACCATTCAGCTTTACGCTAAATGTCACTCTTCTGTATAATTCTGGAAAATATACAGAAATGTCTATGCTATATATAGAACTGGCTATCACTCTGATATACACATTGTGTTGCTCTATTAAGAATTCTCTGACTCATCATATATTATAATCGTTTTTAAGTTTTATCAGATTTTTGAATCTAGGAAATGAAATTGGGAGCATTTAAGAGCTGACACAGAATATAGCTTGCTATAATAATATTAATTGTAAATATGAAAATATAATTGTTTTATTGATTTGGCTGTCCTTTGTCTATGGGATTCTCGAGGCAAGACTATTGGAGTGAGTTGCCATTCCCTTCTCTAGGGGATCTATCTGACGCAGGGATCAAATCTGTGTCTCCTGCATTACAGGCAGATTCTTTTACTGTCTGAGCTATCAGGGAAGCCCATAATAAATTGTATGAATATAACAATACAATTATTTTATTGACTCAGATGTAGTAAACATAATGATATAACTGATACTATATAGTACTAGCACAAACTTTCCATAATATTTTTATTAAAAATTATTTATTAAAATTACTTGGAGATTCACGTAGATCACAACAAATTTCTTTTGAAACATTAACAATTAGACCTAACCATATAAAAGCTTACTTTGCAAATTAAAGGTTACAATATCTGTATAATTTCTGTTTCATAGCTTTATCTAGTCTTCCTGAAATATACATGAAATTATGTGAGATTAATTCTGTAGCAGGTATTCATAAATTATAGAACATTTAAAATTCAAAACTATTATTATTGGAGTTTTTATTTCCTTATAGTTTGAGGATTGCATCATAATGCTGTGTTAACATTTTATAGACATTTTTTTCTCCTTTTCAATGAGGCACATGTCAATTTTTGTGCTCTATGAACAACTGGTTAGGAAAATATATCAAGACAGAGTCATTACGTGGCTGAATGGTAGTATAACTATAATCTTCCCTTAGAACAAAAGGACAATGGAAGTGAGCCAAGGGTATGTCACATGGTCAAGACATTCATCCCCATCTGAAAACTTGCAGGATCTGACTGATCTATTATATTATATAATAATGTATGCTTTGTCATGTATGACTCCTTGTGACCCCATGGACTGTAACCCATCAGGATCCTCTGTCTATGGGATTCTCCAGGCAAGAATACTGGAGTGGTTTGCCATTTCCTTCTCCAAGGGATCTTCTTGACCCAGAGATCAAACCCCACATCTCCTGTGTCTCTTGCATTGTCAGATGGATTGTTTACCTGCTGAGCCATGAGGGAAGCCCCTGTTATAATAATATTATTAGAGTTGATGGACTGAGTCCCTGACCTTTCAGTTTTTATGAAAAAAAAAAAGAGGTTTTATGAGTTTATGATTGAAAGTGAAAAGGCTATGTTAAATACACACACACACAAATGTGTACACACACACACACACACACACACACACACACACATATATATAAATAGAGAGAGAGAGGTGCACACATTAGTATTTCCCCTCCAGAAAACATGGAATAAATGACAACATTACACAGGTTTCAGAAAGTTAATTGATCAGGAAAAAAATCCCAGATGGTCAACTGTCAAGAATTTCACTTAATGGGTGGCTTTCCCACCAGGAGCTCCTGTCAGACACAGTCCCTTAAGTATGGTTACAACCAAAAATAAAACCCTTTGATGGAAAATGCTGCAACTTCTAACTGAAGTTAAAATAGTTGTACNAACTCCAGGAGTTGGTGATGGACAGGGAGGCCTGGCGTGCTGAGATTCATGGGGTCACAAAGAGTCGGATACGATTGAGTGACTGAACTGACTGAACTGACTGACATTGAGAGTAGTGTTTTCCTGGGAGATCCTAGGAGAGTGGCATAAGGTCTTTGCAGCTCCCTTGCATCAGGAAATGGCAACCCACTCCAGTACTCCTGCCAGGAAAATCCCATGGAATGAGGAGCCTGGTAGGCTACAGTCTATGGGATTGCAAAGAGTCGGACACAACTGAGCAACATCACGCCACAAATTCACTGCATCAGTCCTCCACCTACTGCTGCTGGATGTTATCTTTAGGGCTTTGTTACCTTACCTCCCCACCACAGCCTCTCATCTTTATCCACTTCACATTTCTCTCCCTGGAAAATGAAATGATGGGAAAAATACCCATTTGTGATACTTCACGACTTTTGCCTCAGAAGCATACAAAAGTGTGAAGACATAATAAAATGATACCACTTAAGGAAATGGCAACTCACTCCAGTGTTCTTGCCTGGAGAATCCCAGGGACAGGGGAGCCTGGTGGGCTGCCATCTCTGGGGTCGCACAGAGTCAGACACGACTGAAGCGACTTATAAGCAGCAGCTTAGCACCAGCAAGGAAGACCAACAGATATCTACTTAAGTGCTTTTGCCAGCTAGTCCCAGGTGCAGTGGGATATTAGTTCATTATTGGTCATTATAGTCAATGTTGATGACATATAATGAATTTTCTAGTTTTTCTTGAGATTTATCATGAAAATAGGGAAGAAAAGATACCTGTGAGAAGAGGATAAAAAACAGAAAAACATGAAATGTTTGAACTCTAGCATTAGTGTGATATTATGCCTATCCGTCTAGTCAAGTCTATGGTTTTTCCTGTGGTCATGTATGGATGTGAGAGTTGGACTGTGAAGAAGGCTGAGCGCTGAAGAATTGATACTTTTGAACTGTGGTGTTGGAGAAGACTCTTGAGAGTCACTTGGACTGCAAGGAGATCCAACCAGTCCATTCTGAAGGAGATCGGCCCTGGGATTTCTTTGGAAGGAATGATGCTGAAGCTGAAACTCCAGTACTTTGGCCACCTCATGCGAAGAATTGGCTCACTGGAAAAGACTCTGATGCTGGGAGGGATTGGGGGCAGGAGGAGAAGGGGACGACAGGGGATGAAATGGCTGGATAGCATCACTGACTGACTGGGTGAACTCCGGGAGTTGATGATGGACAGGGAGGCCTGGCGTGCTGCAATTCATGGGGTCGCAAAGAGTCGGACACGATTGAGTGACTGAACTGACTGAAAGGTCCTCTGGTTACTCAAATGGTAAGGAATCTGCCTGCAACACAGGAGACATGGTTTCGAACCCTGGGTCAGGAAGCTTCCCTGGAGAAGGAAATGGCTACTCACTGTAGTATTCTTCCCTGGAGAATTCCATGGACAGCCTGGCTGGCTACAGTCCATGAGGTCATATTGAAATTAGTCATTTTAAATGAGTTCAAGCTCTCATAAAACTATCTTCAACTATAAGAACAGGAATTCTGCCATGGAATAATTCTCAATGCAAAATATAAAAACTGGTAGTTATTATGTACAATATGGATGCACTTTTTCTCTGATTATTCAGATAAAAGCCTTCCTTCTAGCTTGCTCTTACCAAGTGATCTTGTTTTGGTTTGCCAGCGCATCCCTGATTTCAGAAGTGGACCTCTGACCAAATTGAGAACAATTCTAAATCTCCACTCACATCACAGCGATTGGTCCAGAGATGATGACAAGTGACATTAAAATCTTTCCTGGACATTTTTTTCATTAGATATGTAGACAAGATTCCTCTCTGGTTTAAAAGCTGTCAAGAGACAAGCCCACCATTAGGAGAGCCAGACTTCATAAATCAAGGCAACATGAAGAAAGGTACAGATGAAAAAAGAAGGAAGGGATATTTACAATGTCTAAGCACATGGGTTTCAACCACCCCTAAGGTTAAATTCCCCCATGATTTCTCATAATATATTCAGGTGAACAAACGGATTTTTTTTTTAAACATAAGGTAAAGATTAATTTGGATTTTTGTGTGGGAAACCAAGAGTTCTGACTAACACAAAGTTCTACTATATTCCTTTTTCTTGGTACAATAGTTTCAATCGAAAAGAATGTTATAAATTCGTAACATATAACTTTGGGTCAGTTCTCTCTGTAGGATGTAATGCACTCATGTGAAAATTTAAATTCTGATCTGAGGAAATTTTGTCTAGAACTTTGTATGGAATAAAGCTATTTTGCATAAAATAACTATTTAAAAATTAAATGGAAATTTTAGTACTTCTCAATGCAACTTTAAACAGCAACAAAAAAAAGTGTTTAAGTAATTTGATCTGAAAAAGCAAATTATCAAGCAAATACACATGTTCCTAGTTCCCTGGAACATTATTTCATATAGACCATAACTGAAATATCTCTAAGCATGATTAAAGAACAAGATTCATGCATAACTGAATATAACTCAATTTTTGACACAAACACAATAATCAAATTAATTTCTAAAGTTTTGCTCAAAGTGATTTTATAGGATAAGTTTATTTTAACAATGTGATTGCATATCTCTTGACTGAAAAATAAATTCTAGCTTTCATAGTCTAAAGCTTGAAATATCAAAGACAGCTATTTTTTCTTAGTTGTAATTGCTGGCTTATTTGAGAATATAGTTTCCTCTATTAGACATTTACTTTTTTTTTTTTTAATTTTAATAAGTATGTCAATATGACCAGGCATGGAATTCTATATCCAGAAAAAAATTTCTCCTAAAAACAAAGGCAAAATATGTTGCCTACTTGACTTCTACCTCTGTAGCTAAAAGAAAACTGAGATAACTTCTCTGCAAAGCTTTGCAATAAAGTCTGTGCTGACTGATAGATGGGGGTCCCTCTTGAAGAATGGTCTCAATAATAGCTCAGGAAGTGAAAGGGTGTATAAAGACATGTCTGCAGAACAAGCCTGGGTACAACTCAAGGACTCACTGAAGAGAAATAGATTCAATTCAATTCAGTCGCTCAGTCATGCCTGACTCTTTGTGATCCCATGGACAGCAGCATGCCAGGCCTCCTTGTCTATCACCAACTCCTGGAGCCTGCTCAAACTCATGTCCATAGAGTTTGTGATGCCATCCAACCATCTCATCCTCTGTCATACCCTTCTCCTCCTACCTTCAACCTTTCCTAGCATCAGGGTCTTTTCTAAAGAGTCAGTTCTTCACATCAGGTGGCCAAAGTATTGGAGTTTCAGCTTCAGCTTCAGTCTTTCCAATGAATATTCAGGATTGATTCAAAATTGGGAAAGGATTATGACGATGCTGTGTATTGTCACACTGCTTATTTAAGTTACATGCAGAGTATATCATTCAAAATGCCGTGCTGGATGAATCACAAACTGGAATCAAGATGACTGGAAGAAATAACAATCGCCTCAGATATGCAGATAACTCACCCTAATGGCAGAAAGCAAAAATGAACTAAAGAGCCTTTTGATGAAGGTGAAAGAGGGAAGTAAAAAGAGCTGGCTTAAAACTCATCAGTCAAAAAACTAAGATCATGACATCCAGTCCCATCACTTCATGGCAGATAGATGGGGTAAAACTGAAAACAGTGACATATTTTATTTTCTTGGAATCCAAAATCACTGGGTATGGTGACTGCAGACAAACCTAGACAATGTATTAAAAAGCAGATGGATTACTTTGCCAACAAAGGTATGTGTAATGAATGATTTTTCCAGTAGTCATGTATGGATGTGAGAGTTGGTCCATAAAGAAGGTTGAGAGCTGAAGAATTGATGCTTTTGAATTGTGATGCTGGAGAAAACTCTTTAGGGTCCTTGGAATTCAAGGAAAGCAAAGTAGTCAATCTTAAAGGAAATCAAGCCTAAATATACATTTTAAGGACTGATGCTGAAGCTGAAGCTCCAATACTTTGGCCACCTGAAGAAAAGTGCCAACTCATTAGAAAAGACCCTGATGCTGAGAAAGATTGAAGACAAAAGGAGAAGCGGGCAGCAGAGGATGAGATGTTTGGACAGCTCATAGTTATCCCTTGGATAACTCAAGGGACATGAATTTAAGCAAACTCCAGGAGACAGTGAAGGATGGGGAGCCTGGCATGCTGTAGTCCATGGGGTTACAGTCGGACATGACTTAGTGACTGAATAACAACAGCAAAACATCTGTATCTATACTAAGTTCATATGTGTTCACACTGATGTGGCCTAATCCAAACCACTACCACCTGGGACATGCCATACCTCCTCCTTTTGCTTATCTATAACCTCCACTCCAACACCGTGAAACCTGGCTCTGACCATCCACTGAACACAGATTACGTTGTTACACTGTGTTCTCACATTTCACATTCCAAACTGCCATCCTTGATTTCCTAAATAATTTTAATTGCACATACTATGGTTAACTGGAGAAGGAAATGGCAACCTACTCCAGTATTCTTGCCGGCAGAATCCAATTGATGGAGGAGCCTGGGTGGGCTACAGTTCATGTACACAAAGAGTTGGACATGACTGAGTGGTTAAACACCATTACCAATTAAGGCTCACTCTTTCTGCTGTAAAATTCTATTAGTTCAGAAAAATTCATGTTCTGCATCTACTATTATAGTGTCATACAGAATAGTTCCAACTCCTCACCAAAAAATATCCTTGTGCCTTACCCATTAAAAAAGAATTCCCCTCTCCATGGGCTCCCCTCATAGCTGAGTTGGTAAAGAATCTGCCTGTAATGCAGGAGACCTGGATTCGATTCCTGAGTCAGGAAGATTCCCTGAAGAAGGAAATGGCAATCCACTCTAGTATTCTTGCCTGGAAAATGATATGGACAGAGGAGCCCAGCAGGCTACAGTCCATGGGGTCACAAGAATCAGACATGACTTGCGACTAAACCACCACCACCACGGCTCCTCTTGTTACACTTTGGCAGTTGCTGATTTTTTAAAACAGGTTTACCTTTTCCAGAATATCATACAATTGGAATTATACAGTGTAGTGGCTTCCCTGTGGCTTAAACGGTAAAGAATCTGCCAGCAGTGCAGACGATCTGGGTTCAATCCCTGTGTTAGGAAGACCTCCTGGAGGAGGGCATGACAACCCACTCCAGTATTCTTGCCTGGAGAATCCCCATGGACAGAGGAGCCTGGAGGGCTACAGTCCACGGGGTTGCAAAGAGTCAGACAATGACTGAGCGACTAAGCACACACACATATCATTTTTAGACTGGTTATTTTACTTCCAAAATATATTTAAAGTTGACTTATGTCCTTTGGTGACTTAATAGCATGTTTCTTTTTATGGACAAGTAATACTCCATCGAATAGATGTAAACTAGTTTGCATATCCTTTCACTTATTAAAGACATCTGAGTTGCTTCTGGTTTGAGGCCATTATGAATAAAGCTGCTATAACATTCTCTTGCTTTTCTGTGTGGGTAAGCTTTTGGATCAGTTCAGTTCAGTGGATTAGTTCTGTCTGACTCTGCAACCCTGTGAATCACAGCATGCCAGGCCTCCCTTTCCGTCACCAACTCCCGGAGTTCACCCAAACTCATGTCCATCAGGTCGGTGATGCCATCCAGCCATCTCATCCTCTGTCATCCCCTTCTCCTGCTGCCCTCAATGCCTCCCAGTATCAGGGTCTTTTCCAATGAGTCAACTCTTCACATGAGGTGGCCAAAGTACTGGAGTTTCAAATTCAACATCAGTCCTTCCAATGAACACCCAGGACTGATCTCCTTTAGGCTGGATTGGTTGGATCTTCTGGCAGTCCAAGGGACTCTCAAGAGTCTTTTCCAACACCGCAGTTGAAAAGCATCAATTTTTTGGCGCTCAGCTTTCTTCATAGTTCAACTCTCACATCCATACATGACCACTGGAAAAACCATAGCCTTGACTAGATGGACATTTGTTGGCAAAGTAATGTCTCTACTTTTGAATATGCTATCTAGGTTGGTGATAACTTTTCTTCCAAGGAGTAAGTGTCTTTTAATTTCATGGCTACAATCACCTTCTGCAGTGATTTTGGAGCTCCCTCCCCAAATAAATTCTGACAATGTTTCCACTGTTTTCCCATCTATTTCCTATGAAGTGATGGGACAAGATGCCATGATCTTCGTTTTCTGAATATTGAGCTTTAAATCAACTTTTTCACTCTCCTCTTTCACTTTCATCAAGAGGCTTTTTAGTTCTTCACTTTCTGCCATAAGGCTGGTGCCATCTGCATATCTGGGGTTATTGATATTTCTCCCAGCAATCTTTATTCCAGCTTGTGCTTCTTCCAGTCTAGCATTTCTGATGATGTATTCTGCATATAAGTTAAATATGGGTGACAATATACAGTCTTGATGTACTCCTTTTCCTATTTGGAACCAGTCTGTTGTTCCATATCCNTTTAGTTCCTCTTCACTTTCTGCCATAAGGGTGGTGCCATCTGCATATCTGGGGTTATTGATATTTCTCCCAGCAATCTTTATTCCAGCTTGTGCTTCTTCCAGTCTAGCATTTCTGATGATGTATTCTGCATATAAGTTAAATATGGGTGACAATATACAGTCTTGATGTACTCCTTTTCCTATTTGGAACCAGTCTGTTGTTCCATATCCAATTCTAACTGTTGCTTCTTGACCTGCATACAGATTTCTCAAGAGGCAGGTCAGGTGGTCTGGTATTTCCATCTCTTGAAGAATTTTCCAGAGTTTATTGTGATCCACACAGTCCAAGGCTTTGCCTTAATCAATAAAGCAGAAATAGATGTTTTTCTGGAACTCTCTTGTTTTTCCCATGATCCAGTGGATGTTGGCAATTTGATCTCTGGTTCCTCTGCCTTTTCTAAAACCAGCTTGAACATCTGGAAGTTCACGGTTCACGTATTGCTGAAGCCTGGCTTGGAGAATTTTGAATATTACTTTACTAACGTGTGAGACGAGTGCAATTGCGCAGTTGTCTGAGCATTGTTTGGCAGTGCCTTTCTCTGGGATTGGAATGAAAACTGACCTTTTCCAGTCCTATGGCCATTGCTGAGTTTTCTGGCAAATTTGCTGGCATATTGAGTGCAATCATCTTTCAGGATTTGAAATAGCTCAACTGGAGTTTCATTACCTCCACTAGCTTTGTTCCTAGTGATGCTTTCTATGGCCCACTTGACTTCACATTCCAAGATGTCTGGCTCTAGGTGAGTGATCACACCATCATGATTATCTTGGTTGTGATCATTTTTGTTCAGTTTTTCTGTGTATTCTTGCCACTTTTCTTAATATCTTCTGCTTTTGTTAGGTCCATACCATTTCTTTCCTTTATCGAGCCCATCTTTACATGAAATGTTCCCTTGGTATTTCTAATTTTTTTGAAGAGATCTCTAGTCTTTCATATTCTGTTGATTTCCTCTATTTCTTTGCATTGATCACTGAGGAAGGCTTTCTTATCTCTCCTTGCTATTCTTTAGAACTCTACATTCAGATACTTATATCTTTCCTTTTCTCCTTTGCTTTTCACTTCTTCTCTTCTTTTCACAGCTATTTGTAAGGCCCCCTCAGACAGTTTGGATCAGTTAGGTAAATTCTAAGAGGCATAGTTACTGAATTATAGAGTAAGCTTATGTTTAGATTTGTAGACACTGACATATTATCTTCCACAGTACCTGTACCATTTTGTGTTTCCACCAACAATGAGAGCTTCTTCTAGCTAGTTTATAATTTCTGTTCTCTCACTAATGAGATTCAGCTTAATTTCTCAAATCAGACATTTTATTATAGAGCAAAGCCATATTAGTGTGAAAATGAGTGAAAAGTTTGAGCCGAATACCTATTATTTAAAGTCAAGTTACAGGATACCTAGAGAAGCAACAATACAGAAAAACACAATGTCATCTCTCAGAGAACTTTGTGCAATTAGCTCTTTTTTTTTTTAAGTAAAACTTTTTATTGACGAATCTNTGAGTGAAAAGTTTGAGCCGAATACCTATTATTTAAAGTCAAGTTACAGGATACCTAGAGAAGCAACAATACAGAAAAACACAATGTCATCTCTCAGAGAACTTTGTGCAATTAGCTCTTTTTTTTTTTAAGGAAAACTTTTTATTGACGAATCTTTGCTTTACAGCATTGTGTTAGTTTCTGCTGTACAGCAAAGTGATTAGCTGTATGTACACATTTATTTTCTCTTTTAGGTATTTCCTTCCCATTTAGGTCACTACTAAAGCCAGTTCCTTATCAGCATATCACCCCTTTGAATACAAACAGACAGTGGTAAAATGCTTACAAACTTATTTGCTATTAGCATGGAACCATATACACTGCCATATGTAAAATAGATAGCCAGTGGGAATATGCTGTATGACTTAGGGAGCTCATATCTGGTGCTCCTTGCAGCCTAAAGGGGTGAAATGGGATAGAATGTAGGAGGGAGTTTCATGAGGGAGGGGACACAAGTATACCTGCGCTGATTCATGTTGATGTATGGCAGAAACTAACACAATACTATAAAGCAATTATCCTTCAATTAGAAATAAATGAACTGTAAAAAGTATAGCAACCTAATATTTCCACCGATATTTTAAAATTTAACATATATTTTTTTAATCAAAATTCAGTATATCCTGCTAAATTTCTATCTATTATAAACAGGCCCACTAAAAATAAAAATCAAATAACTGCTTCACATCTTTCATTTTCAGGTAACTGTTCTTTGTTGGATTTGTGCTCTTGTGGAGTTTCTGTTCAAATATAACTAATCAAATAAATAGTGTACTTTCCCCTGAATCTGATATACTAATATTCTGTTTTATATGAAGTTTTTTCTATGGGTAAAAGTTTAATAATGAAATTTATGATAACCAAAGTCCTAGGCAAGCAAAATCTTTTGTACTCAAGCTTTACAATGTCAGTTAAACTTTCTGCTACAACCATCAGAAAAGATCATTTACAGATTAAAAAAAAAAAACAAAACACCTTACACCTGTGCTGCAAATTTTAACCAGTTCTGCTTTTCCCGAGTTACTTTTAGAAACTTTATTATGGGCTAATAATTCTCAAAAAAAAAAAAAAATTTCTCAAAACACTGCCAAACAGTGTGTAACTGAGGTCATATTATAATGGTCTACAGTGCTCATTCTCTACATCCACAAATGGACCTTTGCTTCTGTCTCTGATCATTCTTTGGTGCTGACTTAAGGGAAACCAGAAGCTTCATCAAAGAGGGAGCCTCTATGAGACAGCCTTTCAAGAACAGAGTGAAATGTAACTATTCAAAATGGTACAATTGGATGCACATAAATTGCTGTCCAGGAGTGAGGATTTGCCATTCTATGATAAAATAAAAAAATCACAGAATAGTCCCATCCCATGGACTGTAGCCCACCAGGCTCCTCTGTCCATGGGATTTTCCAGGTAAGAATACTGGAGTGGTAAGCCATTTCCCTCTCCAGGGGATCATCTTGACCCAGGGATCAAACTCAGGAATTCTGCATTAGCAGGCAGATTCTTTACCACTGAGCCATCTGGGAAGCCTACAAATAGTCCCACACTAATGTGCAAATTTATTTTTTAAAAAAACATGATATTGTTAGCTAATATTATGTTCAAGTCCCTGAAGAAATAAAATGTTGTCTTTAGTTTTCAGTGACATATGCTGTAATGATGAATGTCATGCTCCTTGGTAAAATGAAAACATTACACATAACACAGTGAGACACGACCATGATGATGGCAAATATATATTTATAATTCAGGCTTCTCTCAGCTGTTGGTACCCATTATAGTAATTTACTGCTCAAAGGTGATTACCCACCTGCCTTATGATAACTGCTATTTGTTTGTTGCCCCTGTAGTTTTGCTTTCCCATAAAGGCTGTAGCATCACTGACTCAATGGATATGAATTTGAACAAACTCCAGGAGATAGTGGAGGACATTGGGAAGCCTGGTATGTTGCAATTCACGGGGTGGTAAACAGTCAGACATGACTTAGTGACTGAACAACAACAAAGGCTTTTAAATAGAATAGTTGTTATACTGCCTTCTGAGTCTTGTTCAACTAAAGTAGCATAAAGTACTCTGCAATTTTCTGTGTTATTAACTGTAGCAGCATTTTTTATTCCTTTGTGTTGCCAAGTAGCAGATCATCCTATAACATACAATTTAGTTTATCTATCTGACCATTGGACATTGGAATTTTCCAGTTTTGGATGAATGTGAATAAAATTGATCTAGGCATATGCAAAAAGTATTTCTATGCCTATAAATTTACATTTTATTGGAATCAATACATCAGGTCACTTTGATCATACATTTCTGGATGAAATGTTTATGTTTATTCATACTTAAGATGCTATGGCTTTTATTGCCCTGTATAAAGTTCTGTGCTGTGCTGTTCTGAGCTTAGTTGCTCAGTTGTGTCCATCTCTTTGCGACCCCATGGATTGTAGCCTACCAGGCAACTCTGTCCATGGGACTTCCCAGGCAAATTCTTGGAGTGGGTTGCCTTTTCCTTCTCCAGGGAATCTTTCCGATCCAGGGACTGAACCTGTATCTTCTGTGTCTCCTGCATTGCTGGTGGATTCTCTACCCACTGAGTCATCAGGGAAGCCTGATCATATATAACATGAACATATTTTTGTTTTGTTTTAGTTTTTAGATGAGTTTTAATGCACATACAGTAAAGAGAACTTATCATGGACAATGAATTTTGAAAAAAAAATTCAAATTTTATGAAAGAGCTATGATATCACTGTGTGATGGACATCTGGGCAGTTTATACTTTGGAGCTATATCACACAGAGATTTTCTGAATGTTCTTTTGCACTTGCATGAGTATCTCGCTCTTCCACTGGTTACAGGCTGGGGAGTGAAGTTTCTGGGCTCTAGGATCTATATATATTCTCTGAGAGAAGATACTGCCAGGAGCTTCTCAGAGTGGTTTTACTCTTATGTTCTCCCAGCAGGAATATTTGAGCTTCAGTTGCTTCAAGTCTAACTAAATCGGTGTTTTCATTTTCATTTTGCTCCTTGTGTCCTGGTATCTCCTTCTGCCTTCAGCTGCACGTCTCTGAGTGTGCTTCCTTTTAGGAGACTGCAAATTCTTTGCTCAAATGACTGTTCCATTTTAAATCTATACCAGCAATGCGTTCCTGCTGTCTGCAGCCTCACCAGGCCTAGATGTGTGTCATTTTCTTTACATCCCATTGTGATGTTGTGTAATGGCATCTCACTGTTGATTTTATTTGTTTCCCTGGTTACCAATAATGGTGAATACCTTTCATGTGCTTCACTGATGATATCTCAAAAACTTTATACCTAATTTTAGTGTGATTTTACTAAAACTGAGGTTTGTAATTTCTATATTCTTGTTAGAAATTTGTTATCAGCTATATACTTTGTGAAAACGCTGCAATAAAGTCTTATCTATCACTTTTTTTCTTTTATAGATAATAATTTTTCTATAAAGTATAAGAAATTTTGCCCACCTGGAGGTCCCAGAGATTTCTCTCTCTCTCTCTCTTTTTTTGTTTTTTGTTTTCTTCTGGAAGTTTTATAGTTTTAGGTTTTCACTTAGGGGTATAATCCATAATTTTTCTATATGATTCAAGGGATGGGGCATTATTCCTTTCTTTTTGCATAGATGTCAAATTGTTCCAGGATCCTTAACAGGTTAAGAAAAGCCCCTTTCTCTAAGAAGCTTACATTATAGAAAAATACTCAATAACTAGTAAACAAAATAAATAACTGTTTTATGTATTATATAAGATACTAAGTATTATTATTATAAGAAAACTATATGTATAGAATAGCATAAAAATATAGATAGTAGAAAAAAGGATTTCAGATTTAGATGAATTTAAGATGAGTTCAGAAATGATGGAACAGATATCTGCCTAGTTCATGGGAGATTTTTAACCTTCTGTATTTCTTCTAAGTATCATAAAATGTAAGAGCAACTCTATAGTACTTCTGAAAAAACTCTTGACACTCAGTAGTAATGAAAAACTTAAACAATGAAATGTGACTTATTATCTCACTATTAACACTAGGTTGAACCCAAGTAACAATTGTAGTTACAGATTTACAATCACAATGAAAACATAATTCATTAACATGTTATAATACTCACAATCCAAATTCCTAGGAGAATATTTAGATTATGAAATTCTTTAAAATTAATTTCCACTTTTTAAATTATAAATATAGTTAAGTTTTGATAAGCAAAACAGTGATAATATCAATAGTAGATATTTAAAAACCCACATACTAAATATTTAATCTTTGGTTTTGGTATCAGTGATAGAGGCCTCATAGAATAAGTTTGGGAACGTTCATTTTTATGCAATTATTAAATAGTTTCAGAAGAATAGTTGTTAACTTTTCTCTAAATGTTTGAGAGAATTCATCTGTGAAGCCATCTGGTCGTGGACTTTTGTTTGCTGAAAGATTTTTAATGATAGTTTCAATCTCAGCATTTGTGACTGTCTGTTCATATTTTCTATTTCTTCCTGGTTCAGTCTTGGGAGATTGCAGCCTTCTAAGAATTTTTTTTCATTTATTAAAGGTTGACCATTTTATTAGCACATAATTGTTTGCAGTAGTCTCTTATAATCCTTTGTATTTCTATGGGNCTCAAAACACTGCCAAACAGTGTGTAACTGAGGTCATATTATAATGGTCTACAGTGCTCATTCTCTACATCCACAAATGGACCTTTGCTTCTGTCTCTGATCATTCTTTGGTGCTGACTTAAGGGAAACCAGAAGCTTCATCAAAGAGGGAGCCTCTATGAGACAGCCTTTCAAGAACAGAGTGAAATGTAACTATTCAAAATGGTACAATTGGATGCACATAAATTGCTGTCCAGGAGTGAGGATTTGCCATTCTATGATAAAATAAAAAAAATCACAGAATAGTCCCATCCCATGGACTGTAGCCCACCAGGCTCCTCTGTCCATGGGATTTTCCAGATAAGAATACTGGAGTGGTAAGCCATTTCCCTCTCCAGGGAATCATCTTGACCCAGGGATNCAATTGGATGCACATAAATTGCTGTCCAGGAGTGAGGATTTGCCATTCTATGATAAAATAAAAAAAATCACAGAATAGTCCCATCCCATGGACTGTAGCCCACCAGGCTCCTCTGTCCATGGGATTTTCCAGATAAGAATACTGGAGTGGTAAGCCATTTCCCTCTCCAGGGAATCATCTTGACCCAGGGATCAAACTCAGGAATTCTGCATTAGCAGGCAGATTCTTTACCACTGAGCCATCTGGGAAGCCTACAAATAGTCCCACACTAATGTGCAAATTTATTTTTTAAAAAAACATGATATTGTTAGCTAATATTATGTTCAAGTCCCTGAAGAAATAAAATGTTGTCTTTAGTTTTCAGTGACATATGCTGTAATGATGAATGTCATGCTCCTTGGTAAAATGAAAACATTACACATAACACAGTGAGACACGACCATGATGATGGCAAATATATATTTATAATCCAGGCTTCTCTCAGCTGTTGGTACCCATTATAGTAATTTACTGCTCAAAGGTGATTACCCACCTGCCTTATGATAACTGCTATTTGTTTGTTGCCCCTGTAGTTTTGCTTTCCCATAAAGGCTGTAGCATCACTGACTCAATGGATATGAATTTGAACAAACTCCAGGAGATAGTGGAGGACATTGGGAAGCCTGGTATGTTGCAATTCACGGGGTGGTAAACAGTCAGACATGACTTAGTGACTGAACAACAACAAAGGCTTTTAAATAGAATAGTTGTTATACTGCCTTCTGAGTCTTGTTCAACTAAAGTAGCATAAAGTACTCTGCAATTTTCTGTGTTATTAACTGTAGCAGCATTTTTTATTCCTTTGTGTTGCCAAGTAGCAGATCATCCTATAACATACAATTTAGTTTATCTATCTGACCATTGGACATTGGAATTTTCCAGTTTTGGATGAATGTGAATAAAATTGATCTAGGCATATGCAAAAAGTATTTCTATGCCTATAAATTTACATTTTATTGGAATCAATACATCAGGTCACTTTGATCATACATTTCTGGATGAAATGTTTATGTTTATTCATACTTAAGATGCTATGGCCTTTATTGCCCTGTATAAAGTTCTGTGCTGTGCTGTTCTGAGCTTAGTTGCTCAGTTGTGTCCATCTCTTTGCGACCCCATGGATTGTAGCCTACCAGGCAACTCTGTCCATGGGACTTCCCAGGCAAATTCTTGGAGTGGGTTGCCTTTTCCTTCTCCAGGGAATCTTTCCGATCCAGGGACTGAACCTGTATCTTCTGTGTCTCCTGCATTGCTGGTGGATTCTTTACCCACTGAGTCATCAGGGAAGCCTGATCATATATAACATGAACATATTTTTGTTTTGTTTTAGTTTTTAGATGAGTTTTAATGCACATACAGTAAAGAGAACTTATCATGGACAATGAATTTTGAAAAAAAAATTCAAATTTTATGAAAGAGCTATGATATCACTGTGTGATGGACATCTGGGCAGTTTATACTTTGGAGCTATATCACACAGAGATTTTCTGAATGTTCTTTTGCACTTGCATGAGTATCTCGCTCTTCCACTGGTTACAGGCTGGGGAGTGAAGTTTCTGGGCTCTAGGATCTATATATATTCTCTGAGAGAAGATACTGCCAGGAGCTTCTCAGAGTGGTTTTACTCTTATGTTCTCCCAGCAGGAATATTTGAGCTTCAGTTGCTTCAAGTCTAACTAAATCGGTGTTTTCATTTTCATTTTGCTCCTTGTGTCCTGGTATCTCCTTCNTATATATGTTCTCTGAGAGAAGATACTGCCAGGAGCTTCTCAGAGTGGTTTTACTCTTATGTTCTCCCAGCAGGAATATTTGAGCTTCAGTTGCTTCAAGTCTAACTAAATCGGTGTTTTCATTTTCATTTTGCTCCTTGTGTCCTGGTATCTCCTTCTGCCTTCAGCTGCACGTCTCTGAGTGTGCTTCCTTTTAGGAGACTGCAAATTCTTTGCTCAAATGACTGTTCCATTTTAAATCTATACCAGCAATGCGTTTCTGCTGTCTGCAGCCTCACCAGGCCTAGATGTGTGTCATTTGCTTTACATCCCATTGTGATGTTGTGTAATGGCATCTCACTGTTGATTTTATTTGTTTCCCTGGTTACCAATAATGGTGAATACCTTTCATGTGCTTCGCTGATGATATCTCAAAAACTTTATACATAATTTTAGTGTGATTTTACTAAAACTGAGGTTTGTAATTTCTATATTCTTGTTAGAAATTTGTTATCAGCTATATACTTTGTGAAAACGCTGCAATAAAGTCTTATCTATCGGGATTCGGAGAAGATGGCGGAGGAATAGGACGGGGAGACCACTTTCTCCCCAGCAAATTCATCCAAAGAACATTTCAACGCGGAGGAAAATCTACAAAACAACTTCTGAATGCTGTCAGAGGTCGTCAGGCATCCAGAATAGCAGAACATTGTCTTCAAAAACAGGTAGGAAGAATACNACTTTTTTTCTTTTATAGATAATAATTTTTCTATAAAGTATAAGAAATTTTGCCCACCTGGAGGTCCCAGAGATTTCTCTCTCTCTCTCTCTTTTTTTGTTTTTTGTTTTCTTCTGGAAGTTTTATAGTTTTAGGTTTTCACTTAGGGGTATAATCCATAATTTTTCTATATGATTCAAGGGATGGGGCATTATTCCTTTCTTTTTGCATAGATGTCAAATTGTTCCAGGATCCTTAACAGGTTAAGAAAAGCCCCTTTCTCTAAGAAGCTTACATTATAGAAAAATACTCAATAACTAGTAAACAAAATAAATAACTGTTTTATGTATTATATAAGATACTAAGTATTATTATTATAAGAAAACTATATGTATAGAATAGCATAAAAATATAGATAGTAGAAAAAAGGATTTCAGATTTAGATGAATTTAAGATGAGTTCAGAAATGATGGAACAGATATCTGCCTAGTTCATGGGAGATTTTTAACCTTCTGTATTTCTTCTAAGTATCATAAAATGTAAGAGCAACTCTATAGTACTTCTGAAAAAACTCTTGACACTCAGTAGTAATGAAAAACTTAAACAATGAAATGTGACTTATTATCTCACTATTAACACTAGGTTGAACCCAAGTAACAATTGTAGTTACAGATTTACAATCACAATGAAAACATAATTCATTAACATGTTATAATACTCACAATCCAAATTCCTAGGAGAATATTTAGATTATGAAATTCTTTAAAATTAATTTCCACTTTTTAAATTATAAATATAGTTAAGTTTTGATAAGCAAAACAGTGATAATATCAATAGTAGATATTTAAAAACCCACATACTAAATATTTAATCTTTGGTTTTGGTATCAGTGATAGAGGCCTCATAGAATAAGTTTGGGAACGTTCATTTTTATGCAATTATTAAATAGTTTCAGAAGAATAGTTGTTAACTTTTCTCTAAATGTTTGAGAGAATTCATCTGTGAAGCCATCTGGTCGTGGACTTTTGTTTGCTGAAAGATTTTTAATGATAGTTTCAATCTCAGCATTTGTGACTGTCTGTTCATATTTTCTATTTCTTCCTGGTTCAGTCTTGGGAGATTGCAGCCTTCTAAGAATTTTTTTTCATTTATTAAAGGTTGACCATTTTATTAGCACATAATTGTTTGCAGTAGTCTCTTATAATCCTTTGTATTTCTATGGGGTCAGTTGTAACTTCTCCTTTTTCAGTTCTTTTTAATTAATTATGTATTTTAAGGATAATTACTTTACAGTATTGTGATGATTTTTGCCATACATCCACATGAATTGACCACAGGTATACATGTGTCCCCCACATCCTGAACCAGGCTCTGTCCTCCCTTTCTACCCTATCCCTCTGGGTAGCCCCACAGAACTGCTTCGGGTGCCCTCTGTGCATCTAACTGCACTGGCCATCTATTTTCCATATTGTAAAATATGTTTCAGGGCTTCCCTGGTGCCACAGACTATAAAGAATCTGCCTGCAATAGGGGAGACCTGGATTCAGTTCCTGGATCAGGAAGATCCCCTGGAGAAGTGAATGATAGCCCACTCTAGAATTCTTGCCTGGCGAATTAGAGGGGCAGAGGAGCTTCATGCGCTACAGTCCATGGAGTTGCAAAGAGTTTGACATGATTGAGCAATTAATTGGAGAAGTCAATGGCAACCTACTCCAGAACTCTTGCCTGGCAAATCCCATGAATGGAGGAGTCGGGAGGGCTGAAGTCCACGGGGTCGCTAGGAGTCGGACACAACTGAGTGACTTCACTTGCACTTTTCACTTTCATGCATTGGAAAAGGAAATGGCAACCCACTCCATTGTTCTTGCTTGGAGAATCCCGGTGATGGGGGAGCTTGGTGGGCTGCCGTCTATGCGGTCACACAGAGTCAGACACGACTGAAGCGACATAGCAGTAGCAGCAGAGCAATTAATACTTGTCCCATGTTTCAGTGCATTTCTCTCAAATCATCCCACCCTCACCTTCTTCCAGTGAGTCCAAAGGTATTTTCTTTACATCTGTCTCCTTTGCTGCCTGGCATGTAGGCTCATCAGCACTGTCTTCATAAATAACATATATATACATTCAGTTCAGTTCAGTTCAGTTGCTAAGTCTTGTCTGACTCTTTGCGACCCCTTGAATCAAAACACGCCAGGCCTCCTTGTCCTTCACTAACTCCTGGAGTACAATGAAACTCATGTCCATCGAGTCGGTGATGCCATCCAGCCATCTCATCCTCTGTCACCCCCTTTGTCTCTTGCCCCTAATCCCTCCCAGCATCAGAGTCTTTTCCAATGAGTTCACTTTTCACATGAGGTGGCCAAAGTACTGGAGTTTCAGCTTTACCATCAGTCCTTCCAATGAACACCCAGGACTAATTTCCTTTAGAATGACCTGATTGGATCTCCTTGCAGTCCAAGGGACTCTCAAGAGTCTTCTCCAATATCATAGTTCAAAAGCATCAATTCTTGGGCANTGATGTCATCCAGCCTTCTCATCCTCTGTCGTCCCCTTCTCCTCCTGCCCCCAATCCCTCCCAGCATCAAGAAACCCACAAATTTGAAAAGATACATACACCCCAATGTTCACACCAATGCTACTGACAATAGCCAAGATATGGAAGCAATCCTAAGTGTCCATCAACATATGAATGGATAAAGAAGATATACCCACAAACAGACATATATACACATGGTAGAATATTACTCAGCCATGAAAAAGAAATTCTGCCATTATCAAGAATGTAGATGGACCTAGAGGTTATTATGCTCAGTGAAATAAGNCTGACAATAGCCAAGATATGGAAGCAATCCTAAGTGTCCATCAACATATGAATGGATAAAGAAGATATACCCACAAACAGACATATATACACATGGTAGAATATTACTCAGCCATGAAAAAGAAATTCTGCCATTATCAAGAATGTAGATGGACCTAGAGGTTATTATGCTCAGTGAAATAAGTCAGATTGAGAAAGATAAATACTGTATGTTATCAAGTAAGTGTGGAATCTAAATGATAACCACATATGTATAGTAGACCAGAAATAGACTCACAGTTAAGGAAAATGAACTAGTGGTTACCAGTGGAGAGAGAGTAAGGAGAAGAGGCAAGATATTTGTATGAAATTAAGAGATACAAACCACTTTGTATAAAATAAATACGATACAAGGATATGTTGTACAGCACAAGGAAAGGCAGCCCTTATTTTGTAATAACTTTAAATGGAGTATAATCTATAAGAATATTGAATCATTGTTACATATCTAAAATTCATAAATTAAAAAATAATTCATAATTTTATTAGAGAAACTTGAGAAAATATGAAGCCATTGGTAGGAGAGCAAACTACGTAAAATTTAACTATGTATACTACAGAAGAAATGTTGTATATGATTTAAAGCATTATTTTGATATGAAATAGTTCTGAAATTTCTGCTTCTTATAGTGAATAGAAAGCAATCCAAGAGTCTATGATTTTGTGAATGTTTTCATTTTGTTATNAATATTGAATCATTGTTACATATCTAAAATTCATAAATTAAAAAATAATTCATAATTTTATTAGAGAAACGAGAAAATATGAAGCCATTGGTAGGAGAGCAAACTACGTAAAATTTAACTATGTATGCTACAGAAGAAATGTTGTATATGATTTAAAGCATTATTTTGATATGAAATAGTTCTGAAAGTTCTGCTTCTTATAGTGAATAGAAAGCAATCCAAGAGTCTATGATTTTGTGAATGTTTTCATTTTGTTATTCATCTGGCAAGTATTTTGGGATTGCCATTTATGTAAGAAAGGACAGGCTGACTTGAATTGAACGCTCTAAAATGTTCTCCTTGAATTCCAAAAAACTCTGAAAACAATGACTGAGAGTATGTGGCAATAGTTAACAAAACAAGAACAAATCCATAAAATCTTTCCAAATCAGTGAATATTTTGAGATTACTTTAGTGTCAAATGTATTTAAATCAAGTATAAATGTACCTGTCAGAGAGAAGATGCAATGGAAAATAATACTTTTGATATAAGTGTAGATAATACCAGGGAAGTCATACCTTGATAGTTAATTCACACTAACCTTGAATGTGAAAATTAGTTAAATTCTCAGTTTAAGGATTTGTTATCCTTACATGCATAGCAGTGTAAACTGATACTTTGAAAAAAAAAATCCAGAGTGTAAAACTGATGTCAGTTGTCAGGTTCCTAAAGTATAATGGAAATGTTTATTTAAAAATTCTGTCTAGTTTTTTTTATCTTAAAAGTGTTATATCAATAAAAATATTTCACAACCGCCTGAGGAATACCTCACATCCTACAGAAGAATTCAGCACTCAGAAAATTAAATTTGAGCCAATAAGGGAGAAGATGATTTATATGCCATTTAGAAATAAATTAGGCTCTTTATAAATCACAAGTAGTTTAATCTAAATAGCTCCCATGTATCAACAACAAAACTAAATAAAGCAATTTTTCATATGGGGGCCATAGCTCTGGAATATACACAAAATTAAATTATAAAATGTGCTATTGATAAAAAATAATGTGACTGTCAAATATTTCAAGTCTCTTATATTTACACATTCTCCCATCATTTCAACAATTTTCACTTTTATAGGGCTCATTTTATCATGTTTGTTAACACAACTGGGCCATGAGTGCCTGAGGCATTGCCAAGTAATTAGAAGTGATCCAAGAACACCCTCAGACACAGTTCTCTATACAGATACAATTTTAGTTTTCAAAAATACTGGCTATATAAAATGCAGAGGAAGTAGAAAAATATATTGATATATTGCTTTCGGTAGATGCATATTTTCTTTTGATTTTGGAGAAGAACTGATACTTTCAAATTGTGGTGCTAAAGAAAACTCTTGAGGGTCCCTTGGACTGCAAGGAGACCAAAGCTGTCAATCCTAAAGGAAATTAACCCTTAATAGTCACTGGAAGGAATGATCCTGAAGCTGAAACTCCAATACTTTGGTCACCTGATGCGTAGAGCTGATTCCCTGGAAAAGACCCTGATGCTGGGAAAGATTGAAGGCAAAAGTCAAAGTGTGTGACAGAGAATGAGATGGTTGGATGGCATCACCGACTCAATGGCCATGAGTTTGAGCAAACTCTGGGAGATAGTGAAGAACAGGGAAGCCTAGTGTGCTGCAGTCTATGGGGTCACAAAGAGTCAGACACGACTTAGCAACTGAACAATGAACAATATTTTCATCAATAGATACTGAATGTATAATTGCCATTCATTCCATTTTTAAAACTTTAAACAATAATTTATACACACAGTGGCTGAAGACCAATATTTTAGAATTTTTAAAACCCACTGAATATATAGATATTTAAAGTTAAAATAGCAATGACTTCAATTAATTCCAGTTTGGCACTGCTTCTCAAAATATTGAATCCTGGCACATAAAGGCAAATTAGAAATATTTAAACTATTTCAAAATAAATTGTTTTCCATTAAGAGGTTAGACTGATTTCTACTTATCTATTTTGATTGATAAAGTTATTGATGCAGGAAGTTTCAATAATTAGAATGCTTTCTCCTGAGTTATTCAGTACATAAGATTTGTGATGACAGTTTTTTTTTTTTATTCCTTGTATAATCATCTTATTATGAAACTTAGTTTGCTTGGTTTTTGTGAATCATAGGAATACTCTTCCCCATTCCTACTAAACATGGATATCATTTTCTTTTTCTATAACTTGTTTCTGGTGTGGTAATATGAAATCTAGTGACCTAGGAGGATTCACATGATTCCCCAACTTGAACACAGCTCAGGTACACTGGGAGGTCATTCACTGGGGTATAGAACCTGAGACACTGCTTCCAATTCACTGTAGACATTATTCTCTGCCTTTTGCACACCAATTCCAGTGATGAGAAAACACAGCAAATGCATTACGTCCTACAGTCCATCCTGCTCAGCAGAAACCTGCTCTGAGGTATAGATATTGGGGCTGGAAGCACGGTCTCTGTTCATGGTGCCTTATCTGTCCTTGCTAGAGCTTTAGTGAAGACAGTTTGGGGGCATTCCTGCTTGATGTGTGTGTTTTGGAGGATGGGAAAGAATATGATACTTGAGATGTATTTGAAGGCATTAAATACTGAAGCTTGATTTTATTATCTTTATTTTTGTGTGAGCTGGCATGAGAAATAATTTGTGTTGAAAGTTTGCTCAGCACTGAACAATGGAGAAAACTTCCCTTTAGCTAGGTTTTACTTAGGGATGGGAAAATAGAAGTCCAAGATTTTCCCGATACTGCTTGTTTTGGCAGAGTTAAGGACTGTGGTATCACAGGGCCTTTGCATTCAAGTACTTCTGCTCCCAAGCTGCAGCCCGCCTCAAATTCATCTGCCTCCATAAAAACCCACTGCTTATTTTTATGAAAAGAAATAATAGGCTAAATACAGTAACAGATTAAAAACTAAGCAAAGGCAGGATATAGTCAGATTAAGGAGATTCTTTACCGTCCGAGCCACCAGGGAAGCCCATTGATAACACACAGACATGTAAAGAAGCTTTATGAAACTGAACATCTAGATGGTAAAAATTTACCATCAAAATGGACAAAGTAAAAGAGAAACAATTTAAATTTAATGATATTAAGGAAGAGGAACTTTCTTTAAAGCCCATTTGATGCAACTCTCTTTAGCATCACACTTTCTCATTATGCTTTAACCCAGGCATCATTTTGATGATCATGAAACCTCACATCCATATTTAATCATATTTAAGAGTTATAATGTTTCATAAATATTGTATAAAATTTTTTAAATATAAATACTTTTTTCAAAATTATATGTGCCCCTGTTTAACATAGTTATATTTCAATTACACAAAAAAGAGCAAAACTCAAATATATCAAAAGGAAAGGGAGGGGAATGAGATAAGCCAAATGGAAGAACTATTACTATTTTTTTCATTTCTAATAAAACACAGTGCATCCTTGTGAATTACAGAAACTCTGGTCTGATTAGAGTTCTCCAGATTTCATCTCCACAAGAATATGATCCATTTGAGCAGTTGACATGAAAACTCAGAAAAGTGGAAATAATTATCACAGATATGAAGGTTAACTTTGAGGACTTGGGGAGATTATCAGAAATGAGAAAACTTGGTAAGTGCAATTATTAAAGTTTAAAAAAAAGGAAGAAAGAAAGATAAACTCGAAGTAGCTAAAAACAGACTGATAAAAGAAACTAACATTTACAGTGTAGAATCTATTGACTTATACACACAATGTAAGAGTTGTGAGTCAAGTTTTACTTGCAGCAAATGAGGACTATAGCGGGAGATAGCATCTCAGACAACTCTGAGAAACTGCTCCAAAGAGGCAGGAGGGAAGGTCAGTATATATGCAATTTGGGAGAAGGAGGAGTGGATGTGATCAAGCACACATTTTTTGCAGAAGGGCACTGCTAGTCACAAGGAGCAGATTCACTGTGAAGGATCGCAGGGCTTTCCTAGACATGCAGATACAAGAGTTAGGCTTGTAAAATCAGCTCCTGAAAATATCAAACTATCTGAAGACCTGTCCTGCCTGTTTTACCCTGAGCACAGAGTACCTCATTTCTGTTCTTCACCCTGAACTCTTTCCAGGAGGTGTTGAAAATCAGAAGCTGCAGCAACACATTTAATTCTTATAGAGGTAGATGGCAGGCTTCCCTGGTGGTTCAGATGGTAAAGAACCCTGCTGCAATGCAGGAGACTAAGGTTTGATCCCTGGGACAGGAAGATCTCCTGGAGAAGGGAATGGTGACCCACTCAAGTTTTCTTGCCTGGAGAATTCCATGGATAGACACAGACACAGCAGAATGACTCTCTCTCTCTCTCACACACACACACACACACACACACACACACTCACACACACACACACACACAGGTAGATGGCAAGTGCCCACAGTCAGTGCTGATTTGTAGTTGACAGTACTTTGAAACTCTCCTGGTATAAGTATTACTCCATCTTTAAAAGAATGTATTAAGTGAGGAATCACTCTCATTTACATTTTGCTGATTGGGAAAGAGTATTGCACACAGCACAAAACCTTCCCAAAGTCCCATAGCCAGGAACTGATAGCTTCAGAACTCGCAGCAATTTCTTCAAGTTCCATGCAGCTTTCTGGAGCTATAGTGATTTGGGAAATTTCTCAACAAGACACCACCTCATTGAATGAACGGTGGCTTGTCTCCTACATGACATTTTATTGTCACTTGATTCTTCCATAAGGTTGACTCTAAGTGTCATTGGGGCATTTATACACTCACAGACAACATCCTGCTGTCCCCTCCTACTCTGTACGTTCTGAATTAACGAAAACTTCCATTCCTCCTTGGCCTGAATAGGCCATGGCATGCTGGCAAATGTTTAATAACCAGTTATCTTAAATTTTTTTAAAAAGCCCTCATTTATGGTATTTGCTGATTTCCATGGTGCAAAAACTCCCACAATGGTTGATTTCAAGCTATCCAAGTTACATAATTAAACACAGATTTGGAAAGCCAGTGTGATTCAGGTTAATGACTATAACATGAGGTTTATCTCTTGTCTCTCTGACGATTGTCAGTTCAAAGCAAACTGACTTGTCAGTAGTGATATTGGTACTGGTGAAATGCAAGCCAGGCTTCAGGCAATAGGATATTGGTATTAACCAGAATATCTCATCTAAAAAACTGATATGCTGAGCACATCTACAAAGCATTCTAATAAGATGTTATGATAAAAATGATAGTGCCAATATTTCTATTGATTTTGTTACCCGAAAATATTTGAGGGGGTATTGTCATGTTTTGAAATTAATGTAAATTCTTAGTTAAATGCAGATTTTTGTCCTGGATATTGTATTTTGGATTAGGCAATTTAAACTTGCAAACTACAAGATAAAATATCCATCAATATATTACTGGGGAGCTTCCCTGGTGACTCAGTGGTAAAGAATCCACCTGTTAATGCAGGAGACAGGAGTTCAATCATTGACTTGGGAAGATTCCACCTGTCTTGAAGCAATTAATCCTGTGTGTTACAACTACTGAGCCTGTGTGCCTAGAGCCCATGATCCACAACAATGAGAAGCCCACACAGCACAACTGAGAATAGCCCCCACTCAACACAACTAGAGAAAAGCCCTGCAGCAATGAACACCCAGCATGGCCAAAAATAAATCAATAAAAATAATTAAAAACACACACACACATTGCTGGGTCCTGCTGGAAAGTGATCTTTCCAAAGCTATTATTCCTTCTACAAAATCTCCTGGTCTAATGGTATTCCAGATTGTACACTATAACAGATGTATAGAAATATTTCACAGTGATTAAGAAACCACAAATTACAAAAATGAAAACAATAGAGATATCTTCAAATTGAGATATATTCATACCAGTCTAGCAATATTATACCAAAAGTCTAAAATCTTTCATATGATGTTATTTATTCTTTATAAAGGAAAGTCAAACTGCTTCACAAAACTAGTTTGGGTACTTGCAATGGAGTTTATTAACTACAGAACAAGGACTATAAAAATAAGGTTTTAAGACTCTTGGAAAAATTCATATTGGAAAAAAAATCACTGAAAAGCTTTATAAGTAAAACTCTGTTTCCATCCATTTTAATTAAAATCATAAATCTCACATTTTCCTGCCTCTTAGGTGCCTAAAATATGCTTTCTAAGCTACGCTGTATTTCTAGGTTCTTTACAATTTAACTAAAACTATTGTGATAATGTAATCAAAACCTTTGTAAAATTGTCTAAATTTTTGTCAAACTAAATTTCTTTTTTTGCAAATGATGTTACTAAGATACGTAAGAGTATATATTAAAGCTTATAATAATTACATATGAGGATGCATGCTGATTTCACAATTTTGATGCTATTCAGCTTTGCAAAGAAAAAAGTAATTACTGCTGGAAAACTTCTTGATGATCATGTCCAGATATACAGGCTTCTTGTATTGTTTTAAAATATAGAGATTGTTCCCAAAACCAAATTTAAACCTAGATGAGACTACTTAGAAACCTTATAATGCTATTTGTTTTGTCCATTTCAGACACTGCATCAATACTGCTTCTTTGAAATAATTTACAAGAAAATAGGAGTTTTACTAACTTACTACTTCAAATGCTTTGTTATTCCCAAATGTCTACTAACTCATTGCACCTAATTACACAGTCACTTTTCAGCTCATTCTATCACACAGATTTTGAGCAATAAAAAGCAAATATACAAACTTTTGTTTTCTAAACAAGAATTTTGTTTTATTCCTTTTTAATGGAATACCATTCTATCATAAAAAGGAATGAAATAAAATTCTTCTTTCAAAAAAAATTATATATTTGCTTTTTGATGATAAAAATCTGTGTGAAAGAATGAGCTGAAGAGTGATTGTGTAATTAGGTGGACTGGTTTTATGGTAGAGTAGTATTCCACTGGGCTTCCTCGGTAGCTCAGACAGTAAAGAATTTGCCTGCAATGCAGGAGACCTGGATTTGATCCCTAGGTTAGAAAGATCCCCTGGAGAAGGCAATGGCTACCCACTCCAGTATTCTTGCCTGGAGAATCCCATGGACAGAGGAAACTGACAGGCTATACAGTCCATGGGTTTGCAAACAATTGGACACCATTAAGCAATATCTATTTGTCTGATAGTATTCCATTACCTATATATACCACACTTTCTTTAGCCGTTCATTGGTTAATGGACACCTGGGTTGCTTCTGTATCTTGGTTATTATAAATGATGCTGTAGTGAACGCCAGTGTATGTGGATCATTTTGAATCAGTTTTTTTTTTTTTTTTCCACATACATACCCAGGAGTAGAATTGCTAGGTTATGTGACAGTTTTATGTTTAGTTTTTTGACGAGTCTCCATACTGTTTTCCAAAGTGGCTGCCCCAATTTATATTCCCACCAAGAATGTAGGAGGGTTCCCTTTTCTCCACACCCTCTCCAAAATTTGTTATTTGTGTTTTTTGATGATGACAATTCTGACAGTTTTGAGCTGATACCTCATAGTGGTTTTCATTTGCATTTCCCTGATGACCAGCGATGTTGAGCATCCTCTCATGTGCCTGTTGACCTGATGTATTTTATCTTTGGAAAAACGTGTGTTCAGTTCTATTTTTTAATCAGGTCATAAAAAAGAATGAAATTTTGCCATTTGCAGCAACAAGAATGGGCTTGGAAGGCATTATGCTATGTTGTATGGCATCATTTATAAGTGGAATCTAAAACATACAAAAAAACTAGTGAATATAATGAAGAAAAAAAAAAAAGCAGACTCATTAGCATTGAGAACAAGCTAGTGTTTACCAAAGGGGAAAGAGAAGCAGGGAAGGGCAATACAGGGGTGATTAAGAGCTACAAACCATTAGGTATAAAATAAGCTACAAGGGTATACTGTACAACACAGGGAGCATAGCAATATTTTGTAAGTGGAGTATAACCTTTATAAACTGTGAGTCACTATGTTGCACACCCACAGCATATAATATTGTACTTTAATAAAAAAAGAAAAATGTTGAAATATATCTATTCAAAATTTGCAAGTTATTATAATTTTTTCAAGCTCTAGATCTGATGGCCAAAGGAAGGCATTTTTGCTCACTACTCTATTTCCAACTTCACTGAGAAAGAATACTGAGAAGTATTCCTGCTTTATTCAAACTTAAAAGAAAGGGACATAACTACAACTCAGATACTATAAAGCTCAAATTCACTGGTATGTAGATTGAACAAAAAATGTCACAAGCTTCCAGAGGAAGCAATTTGTATATGGTCTTAGAACAAATACTCATAAGAGTTGCAGAGCACCCCAGTAGCCTCTCTCTCCGTGAAAATATCACACACACACACACCCCACAAAGGACATTGTTCTACCCCATAACCACACAGGAATCCATACCTATCCTAGCCTGACCTCAGCTCAAAAACTTGCAAAGAAAAAAAAAAAAAAGAAGACAGAAGTGTAAGCTAAAATTGGGATTGCAAAGAGTCGGACACGACTGAGCAACTGAACTGAACTGAACTGGAACACATAGCAAGAGAAAAAAATGTAACAGAAAAAAAAAATGTAGCCAAACATTTTAACTTTTCTGTTAACACAATTTTAAAATGTAAAAATGAAGTACAATGGTTCAGAGAAGAGATTATGGTATAGAAATTAGAGATCAAAATGGAGTTGATGTTACTGCTGCTGCTGCTGCTGCTGAGTCACTTCAGTCATGTCCGACTCTGTGCNGAAAGATATACCCAACTGAATGCAGAGTTCGGAGAATAGCAAGGAGATATAAGAAAGCCTACTTAAGTGAACAATGCAAATAAACAGTAGGATGGGAAAGACTAGAGATCTCTTCAAGAAAATTAGAGATTCCAAGGGAAAATTTCATTCAAAGATAGACACAATAAAGAACAGAAATGGTATGGATCCAACAAGAGCATAATATATAAAGAAAAAGTGGCAAGAATACACAGAAAAACTGTACAAAAAAGTTCTTAATGACTCGGATACCCACAATGGTGTGATCACTCACCTAGTGCCAGACATCCTAGAGTGTGAAATCAGGTGGGCATTAAGAAACATCACTACAAACAATGCTATGAAGGTTTGTTTGGAATTTATGGAATTCCAGCTAAACTATTTCAAATCCTAAAGATTTGACGTTAAAGTACTAAATTCAATATGCTAGCAAATTTGGAAAACACAGCAGTGGCCACAGGACTGGAAAAAGTCAGTTTGCTTTTAAATCACAAAGACAGGTAACATCAAAAAATGTTCAAATTACTGTACAATTGCATTCATTTCACATGCTAGCAAGATCATGCCCAAATCCTTCAAGCTAGGCTTTAGTAGTATGTGAATCGAGAAATTTCAGATGCACAAGCTGGATTTAGAAAAGGCAGAGGAATCAAAGTTCAAATTGCCAATGTCCCCTGGGCCATAGAAAAAGAAAGGGAATTCAAAAAAGAATCTACTTCTGCTTCACTGACTATGCTAAAGCCTTTAACTGTGTGCATCACAATAAACTGTGGAAAATTCTTAAAGAGATTGGAATACCAGATCACCTTACTCACCTACTGAGAAATCTGTATGCAGGACAAGAAGCAACAGTTAGTACTGAACATGGAACAATGGACTGTTTCCAAACTGGCAAATGAGTACATCAAGGCTGTTTATTGTTACCCTGCTTATTAAATGTCTATACAGTGTACGTCACGCGAAATGCCATGCTGGACATTCACAAGCTGGAATCAAGACTGGAGAAGTACCAACAACCTGAGATATACAGATGATACCACTTTAATGACAGAAAGCAAAGAGGAACTAAAGAGCATCTTGATGAATATGAAGGAGGGGTGAAAAACCTGACCTAAAACTCAACATTCAAAAAATGAGGAACATGGCATCTGGTCCCATCACTTCATGGCAAATAGATGGAAAAGCGGAAACGGTGGCATATTTTATTTTCTTGGAATTCAAAATCACTGCAGACATTGTCTGCAACCATAAAATTAAAAGATGCTTGCTCCTTAGAAGAAAAGCTATGACAAACATATTAAAAAGCAGAGACATCACTTTACTGACAAAGTCTGTATATTCAAAGCTATGGTTTTTCCAATAGTCATGTATGGCTGTGAAAATTGGACCGTAAAGAAGACTGAGTGCTGAAGAATTGATGCTTTTGAAACTGTGGTACTGGAAAATACTCTTGAGAGTCCCTTGGACTACAAGGAAATTAAATCAATCATTTTTAAAGGAAATTAATCTTGAATATTCATTGGAAGGACTAATGCTGAAGCTGAAGCTCCAATACCGGCCACCTGAAGTGAAGATCCAATTCACTGGAAAAGACCCTGATTCTGGGAAAGATCGAGGGCAAGAAGGGGGTGACAGAGGATAAGATAATTGGATGGCATCTCTGAGTCAACGGACATGAGTTTGTGCTAACTAGGGAGATAGTGAATGACAGGGAAGCCTGGCACGATGCAGTTCATGGGGTCACAGAGAGTCGGACATGATTTGGAAACTAATATAATAACAATACGTAAAGTTCATTGCTTTAATATCCACGTGTGCTTGCGACTCACAGACAGCCCTAGTGTGATGGCTAAATCTGAAGCCTCTGCTCTTGCAGTTCCACCACTCAGTGGCTGGGCCATTTAAACAGTGCATCTGAACTCTCTGTGCTCAGGATGGTGTCTGGCACATAGTATGTGCTATATCTTAATTTAATAAAAGTCGACATGGATATGATAGAAAGTGTTATCTTTTAAAATGAACCCCACAAAATTTTCACTTTTGTCATGTCTCACACAACAGCACAAAAATAACTAGATAAACTCCTGCTTCCTGGTGACACCCTATCCAAGATCCATCTGGTAATCTTGTCAGTGTTATTGTTTGTCTCACTTTTATCATTTGTTGGCATGTAATGAAAAGTTAAGTTAGAAAGAGACCAAAATAAAATGATCTTTTTGACTGCAACTCCTGACAGATTGAAAATGATGATAACAAAAAATATATGCACTCAATAGCTCAAATTTATTTGTAATTTGCAAAGAAATCACAGATGAATGTTATAGTGTGGTAGATCCACAGGTATAAAAGACGTCCCTGTTTTAATCCCCAGAATCTTTAAATATGTTACTCTAAGTGGTAACAGGGACTTTGCAGGTGTGATCCAGTAAAAGATGTTGAAATGAGGGAATCTTTCTAGAGTATACAGTGTGTCCAATATAATCATAAGGATAATCATCACTTATGGAAATATAATATTTTTGACTAGCTCTTTATATTTATTTAAGGTATACTGTCATGAAAGAGACTATAAGTTAATAATGATAAGAAATTACAAAGAGATAAATTTAAATTTTTTAAGTGTTTTTTTTTTTTCATTGACCATTGGAATAATGGTCACTTCACCTAGACAAAGAAGCAACAACAAACCATTAATTTTGTTTGATTATTCTGCTGTTTTTAAGAAAAGTATTTTCATATGCAAATTATACTTGTAGGGCTTATATACTGAATGAATTTATAATGTTACTTACTTTGTCATGGACTTAATCTCAAAGTAAAAAAATTAAGCAAATATAAATGTTTTTCAGGTCATCTATAATGCAGCAAATTTGAATATAGTTCAATGTGTTTCTCACCACATCACACAAATAATGAGCTAAACTCTTAAACATATTAACATAACGTCCATAATATTATCAAGCACACAGGCTTTATTAAAATTCATTATCACATTTTTAAGCTGGTTGGCTCAAATCAAGATTTACAATCCATTTATTGAATTTGCTTGCTAGATTATTTTTAATCTAGAGTCTCCTCTTGTATTTTCTTCTTGCCATTTGTTATGAAGAAAACCATTACATTTTCCCTGTAGAGTGATCTATCATCTAGGTTTGGCTGACTTTTTCCCACTGTTTGTATAATATATTCTGTTTATGCTCTGATAAACTGGTGTTCAGAGAAAGAGTCTTGGTCAGATTTAGGTTTGATTTTTGTCAAGAATATATCATATTTAGTTCAATATATTTCTGCTTGCACTGTATCAGAAGACACTTCAGTTATAGCTGTGTTTTTGTTGTTGTATAAAATTTATCAGTGGAATAAAGTGTTTCCATTTACATATTATAAAATTCCCCTTGGTTCTTTATTTAATGATTTTAGAAGTCATGGATGTTATATTCTATTATCTTATTTGGGGTTCTGCAAATGCTATATTATAATTATATCACTTATTAACAGAATTCTCATAGAAAGAAGAAACCTTCTCATCAAATTTTTGTTGCCCAAAACACAGTTTACATACCAGTCAGCACAATGTGGGCTTATTTTCATTTCTTATATTGTCTCATCTTTGGTGAATGGGAGCCTTTTCAAGCTGACATGGAAAAGTTGACATTTTGTGCCCTTTTATGGTGAATTCAATATTTTTTCAAATATCCTTTGATTTCTGGATGATAATACCAATTAGTTTCATTTGTATATGTCTTGCTCCAGATCTAAAATCAGCCACCTGTCTAAGGAGCACTAATTCCCCTGAGTGAGAAATGTCATTAGAAATCACAATGTAGACATTTGGAATAATCAGTGCTATTCAGTTCTCATTTATTCTGGATCTTTGGAGGTGGGAGTAGAGGCAAAAAGTGTACATATATGTATTCATGTTTATAATAAATATCATATATAATTCATATATGTTTATTTTGTTATTTTAAATGAAAATACAACATGAATTCACGATTAGTATCTCCCATTCAAATTTAGAATTACAATATTTTACCTATTTCAGAGTTTTGATGTAATTTGATTTTTGTTTTTTTTTCTCTTATTGTAAGACTCTTATTTGAATATATTAATATACTTACTTTTTATCAAATTCATGTATATATATATATGCATATATACATACATATATATGATTCAGAGGTATACACTTATATAGAGAATAATATACCTAATAAGTTCAGAGATCAGTCCTGGGTGTTCATTAGAAGGACTGATGCTAAAGCTGACACTCCAATATTTTGGCCATCTCATGCAAAGAGTTGACTCATTGGAAAAGACTCTGATGCTGGAAGGGATTGGGGGCAGGAGGAGAAGGGGATGACTGAGGATGAGATGGCTGGATGGCATCACTGTCTCAATGGAAGCGAGTCTGAGTGAACTCCGGGAGTTGGTGATGGACAGGGAGGCCTGACGTGCTGCGATTTATGGGGTCGCAGAGTCGGATATGACTGAGCGACTGAACTGAACTGAACTGAACATGCTGCTGCTGCTGCTGCTAAGTCACTTCATTGAACATAAATATTACCAACTAAATATGGTTATGAAAAAGTGTTTAAATCTTTCTTACAGTTCATTTTGTTGTTGGCTTATAAACCAGTAGAGATCTCTAAAATACCTTGGAATATTTACTCTGTGTGACTAAGCCATCAACACCCAGGGAAAATGGACTTGGGCCTCTTTGCTTTGAATTTTAGGAATCACTTTTTAAAATGTTGGTTTCATTTTGTTTTATAATTGAACAAATATTTATTCAGTTTCAGTATCAAGCAAAAAATGTAGATTTAAAGATACTGAGTTACCATCTCTATTTTTTCTCTATAGATAACATATTTTTAAGCATTGATTTTATCCACTACATTTCTTGTTCTTTGAATGCCATATTTCTATTACTTATCATTTTCCAAATAATTGCTAGTCTTTGTATTCTCTTTTGATAATGTTTTTACATAACAGGAATAATGATTTTCTATGATATGAATTGCAATTATATTCAGCTTTTTCCATTTATCTTGTTAAAGTACTGCTTAGGGAACAATCTTGCTTTTGCTATGTGTGGCTATTTTTAATGAAGTTATCTATGAAACAAAAATAGATTCACAGACCTAGAGAACAGATTTGCAGTTGCCAAGTGGGGTGTAGGAGAGGGATGGATTGGAAGTATGGGATTTATAAATGCAGACTATAGTATATAGAATAGATAAGCAACAAGGTTGTACCACATGCATAGGGAAGTATTGTAGACCATATTGGAAAATTATATATGTTTTTGTGAAAGTCAGTTGTGTCTGATTTTTTTTGCAACCCTATGGACTATACAGTCCATGGANTCTCAATGGAAGCGAGTCTGAGTGAACTCCGGGAGTTGGTGATGGACAGGGAGGCCTGACGTGCTGCGATTTATGGGGTCGCAGAGTCGGATATGACTGAGCGACTGAACTGAACTGAACTGAACATGCTGCTGCTGCTGCTGCTAAGTCACTTCATTGAACATAAATATTACCAACTAAATATGGTTATGAAAAAGTGTTTAAATCTTTCTTACAGTTCATTTTGTTGTTGGCTTATAAACCAGTAGAGATCTCTAAAATACCTTGGAATATTTACTCTGTGTGACTAAGCCATCAACACCCAGGGAAAATGGACTTGGGCCTCTTTGCTTTGAATTTTAGGAATCACTTTTTAAAATGTTGGTTTCATTTTGTTTTATAATTGAACAAATATTTATTCAGTTTCAGTATCAAGCAAAAAATGTAGATTTAAAGATACTGAGTTACCATCTCTATTTTTTCTCTATAGATAACATATTTTTAAGCATTGATTTTATCCACTACATTTCTTGTTCTTTGAATGCCATATTTCTATTACTTATCATTTTCCAAATAATTGCTAGTCTTTGTATTCTCTTTTGATAATGTTTTTACATAACAGGAATAATGATTTTCTATGATATGAATTGCAATTATATTCAGCTTTTTCCATTTATCTTGTTAAAGTACTGCTTAGGGAACAATCTTGCTTTTGCTATGTGTGGCTATTTTTAATGAAGTTATCTATGAAACAAAAATAGATTCACAGACCTAGAGAACAGATTTGCAGTTGCCAAGTGGGGTGTAGGAGAGGGATGGATTGGAAGTATGGGATTTATAAATGCAGACTATAGTATATAGAATAGATAAGCAACAAGGTTGTACCACATGCATAGGGAAGTATTGTAGACCATATTGGAAAATTATATATGTTTTTGTGAAAGTCAGTTGTGTCTGATTTTTTTTGCAACCCTATGGACTATACAGTCCATGGAATTCTCCAGGCCAGAACACTGCAGTGGTCGCCATCCTTCTCCAGGGGATCTTACCTACCCAGAGATTGAACCCAGCTCTCCCATATCGTAGGCAGATTCTTTACCAGCTGAGTCACTAGGGAAGCCTAAGAATACTTGAGTAGTATGTGTGTGTGCGTGTGTGTGTGTGTGTGTATATATATATATATATATATATATATATATATAGAGAGAGAGAGAGAGAGAGAATTACTTTACCAACAAAGGTCTGTCTAGTCAAAGGTATGGTNCGTAGGCAGATTCTTTACCAGCTGAGTCACTAGGGAAGCCTAAGAATACTTGAGTAGTATGTGTGTGTGCGTGTGTGTGTGTGTGTGTATATATATATATATATATATAGAGAGAGAGAGAGAGAGAGAGAGAATTACTTTACCAACAAAGGTCTGTCTAGTCAAAGGTATGGTTTTCCCAGTAGTCATGTATGGATGTGAAAGTTGAACCAGATGGAAGCTGAGTGCCAAAGAACTGATGCTTTTGAACTATAGTGTTGGAGAAGACTCTTGAGAGTCCCTTGGACTTCAAGGAGATCCAACCAGTCCATCCTAAAGGAATTCAGTCCTGAATATTCATTGGAAGGACTGATGCTGAAGCTGAAACTCCAATACTTTGGCCACCTGATCTGAAGAACTGACTCATTGGAAAAGACCCTGATGCTGGGAAAAATTGAAGGCAGGAGGAGAAGGGAATGGCAGAGGATGAGATGGGTGGATGACATCACCATCTCAATGGCCATGAGTTTGAGCAAGCTCCAGGAGTTGGTGATGGACAGGGAAGCCTGATATGCTTTGGTACATGAGGTTGCAAAGAGTCAGACACAACTGAGTGACTGAACTGAACTGAAGTGATGTGTGTGTGTGTGTGTGTGTGTGTGTGTGTGTGCGCGCATGTATATGAAGCACTTTCTGTATAGAAATTAATACAATACTGTAAAACTGACTATACTTCAAGAAAGTAAGTTTTAAAAATTGTCACTGTCCTGAGAATTGTTGTTTCTTTTCTTTTCCTTCTATTTCCTTTCTTTCTCTCTTCCACTATCTCTCTCCCTTCATTTCTCTATATGTCAGTCCTATAGAACTCTCTTCTTCCATTATCTTTTCAGGATTTTGAGTCTTTGGAAGCTTTCTTATACTGCTAGTGTATGGAAGAATTCATCAGTGTTTTCTTCTGGTATAAAGTCATTTTGTCTTGTCTTATATACATGGATCTTATGCTTGGAAGACATCTGATATAATTATTTTGACAAGTGACTATTTCTTTCCCTTAATGATCTGAACCATAACCCAGGTTACACAGCTTTGTCTACACAGCTGACAGGTCTGGAATTTAGTGCTAACTGGGGCAGGAAGAGAAGGGGATGACAGAGGATGAGATGACTGGATGGCATCACTGACTCGATGGACATGAGTCTGAGTGAACTCCGGGAGTTGGTGATGGACAGGGAGGCCTGGCATGCTGCGATTCATGGGGTCGTAAAGAGTCGTACACGACTGTGTGACTGAAATGAACTGAACTGATGGCTAAAAATATTTGAAGGGAGGTAGTACATGCTGTCACTGTGGTTTTCTTATTAATGGGTTTATCTAGCAGTAGGGGGGCTACTGAAGACAGAAGTTGGTTGCTCACCTGGACGTGAATGCTTCCTATCTGAGGAGCTCTCTGGTGAAAATCAGTGTAAGGTACAATATCTGAGCACTTCATGTCCTCATACCTTTTCACCCAAACTGCCTCTCTCTAACCTCCTAATCTGCACCAGTGTGCAACCATTTACCACTAACCAAGAATCTACATACATTCTTAGCTCAGACCACACATCCCTCTAGAGGGATGTCCATGTACACTGCTTAAAAGTCTACCTATTTAGTAGTCTACCTACTACCTACCCATCATTTTCCTTCAGTTACACCAGAACAGAACTTCAGTGTAGCCCCAGTCATTTTTGACCTCACTGTCATATCAAGGTAAATCACCTATGACCCTATAAGCCAGGTTCAAGTTTTTCCTTCTATCAGCTGGTCATAAACAAAATTCCTGAGACTGAGCTTCTCTAATGATTCAGTGGGTAAAGAATCCACCTGCAATGCAGGAGATACAGGAGGTATGAGTTTGATCCCAGGGTCAGGAAGATCCCCTGGAGAAGAAAATGGCAACCCACTCCAGTGTTCTTGCCTGGGAAATCCATGGACAGAGGAGCTGGTGGGCTGCAGTCTTTGGGTCACAAAGGGTCAGGCGCAACTGAGCATAGGCAGTACCATAATGTGCACAGTTTCTCTCTTACTCTTGGCATATTTGCTACCAAATTATTTGTGATCCTCTGGTCATCAAATCCAGTTCACAGGAGAGGATGAAAATAGAGAACAACAGTGACATTCTAACGGGTGACAAGGTAAAGAAAGTCTGCTCATCTAGAGAAGATGGAGTTAGCCTCAAAGAGTGGATTTTCTATAAATCTTCCCAGGTGGATTTGAACTACTTTTGTGCTCTTTCTTTCGGAGACTGGAAAAGAACACATCTTCCAAATCAATGAAAGCTTACCAAGAAGTACAGTATTTATTGATCTCTTCTGGTAATGATATTGGATCCAGCAAAGAACAGCACTGGGGTTTCATATACTTAATTTTATGGTAGTTCTCAGCCACCCACCAGGATTCATCTGTACTCTTATCGAAAATCCTATAACTGAATTAGATGGAGGCCATAATAGAGTCCAACACGACTGAATGCTTTGTGTCTTTGAGGGAGCATTCACCTTTGGTGTCCCACTCAGAAGGTCATTTTGCTTCTGATTACTTTTTTTTTTTTTTTTCCCAGTTGAAGGAGTTATGGAGTTTTAGGGTTCCTTACATCTCCCTTTCTTCAATTACACTTTTACACCCCAAAGATTAGGGAATTGTCATGATATTTTGTATGTTTATCTGTATTGTATACTTAAGTCCTGGGTGGTGGGGAGAAGTTGGATAATTCTCCAGACCTGCTGAATCACCTTCGAGAGGAACTTGAACCAAGAGTCTATGGATCCCTTGGCCACCATTTAGCTTCAGTCCAACAGTTAAAACATAATAGCACTGTGGGCCTTCTGTGCTCATCCCAATAAAAGCAATTCAACCTCCCCAGCCCAAAATGCATAATAGCACTTTGGTTCTCCTAGAATCACTGTCAGCTCATGTTCTGTATCTACTAACCCTGAAAAGATCTGGGTGGTCCCCTTCCTAATTTAAAGTCTTACAGGTCACTGGCTTTAGGTCCATTGGAGAAACATTGGGGAGATAATTTTGTACAGATCTAGTGGTACTTTTGGAAAAGGCAATGGCACCCCACTCCAGTACTCTTGCCTGGAAAATCCCATGGATGGAGGAGTCTGGTGGGCTGCAGTCCATGGGGTCGCTAAGAGTCGGACACGACTGAGTGGCTTCACTTTCACTTTTCACTTTCATGCATTGGAGAAGGAAATGGCAACCCACTCCAGTGTTCTTGCCTGGAGAATCCCAGGGACGGGGGAGCCTGGTAGACTGACATCTATGGGGTCGCACAGAGTTGGACACGACTGAAGCGACTTAGCAGCAGCAGCAGCAGTGGTACTTTAGTGTCCTTCCACAGGATAACTCAATTATCATTTAATCAGTGATATCTGGGCATGAGAAATGCTCACTCTAAACACTAGAAGACAAATTATGGTTTTCCATTGTGGACCTGCTGACTTTCTATCCAGCAGAATTTTATGATATTTTAAAATGTAAACTCATTGTCTCCCCATCAGTCTGACTCATAGGACAGTATTGGTAATTATCACCGTGGATTCTTGTGCACATGATCTACTGGTTGCCATGTGGGGCAGTGGCCACCACGGTAAGGAATTCTACTCATCTTGATCCAGATGGTTTGTTATTGTTTAGTCACTAAGTTGAGTCCAACTCTTTTCCCACCCATGGACTCTAGCCCACCAGGATCCTCTTTCCATGGGATTTCCCAGACAAGAATACTGGAGTGGGTTGTCATTTCTTTCTCCAGGAGCTTTCCTAAACCAGGCATCAAACCCACATCTCCTGCACCAGCAGGAGGATTCTTTACTTCTTATCCATCAGGGAAGCTCTTCTTGATAGAAGAAGAGCTAGCAGATAATCTTTCCAATTTGACAATATCTGAAATGGTTAATTTTACATGTTAACTTAGGAGCCATGGTATCCAAACATTTGGTCAAACATTTGTGTAGATATTTCTGTGAAGGTACTTTTTTTAGATGAAATTAACATTTACATTAGTAGACTTTGAAGTAAGCTAATCATTCTCCATAATATGATTGGATTTCATCTGATTAGGTAAAGAACTTACTAGAAAAGCAAATTTTCCCATGTTTTTCTAAAAATAGAAATGTCCATTTATCTAACAAACTGTCCAGATATCCCATTTCTCTGATTCTGTGGAGAACTGTAACAATACCTATCATAATATCCTAAACTCATAATGCTCATTAGCAAAGCCTCCAGTGTTAAGGTTAAAACAAACAAACAAACAAACAAAAAAACAAACACAAGAAACAATTAGCTTACTGGGTATATATTCAATGAAAACCATAGTTTGAAATAACACGTGTACCCCAATGTTCACAGCAGCACCATTTATAACAGCTAGGACCTGGAAACAAAATAAATTTCCACTGACAGATGAATGGATAAAGAAAATGTGGTACATATATACAATGGAATATTAGTCATAAAAGATTGAGATAGTGCCATTTGCAGCAACATGGACCTAAGGGGTTATCATACTAAGTAAATCAGACCAAGAAAAATATTATATGATATTGCTTCTATGTGGAATCTAATAAAAATATATACAAATGAACTTATTTACAAAACAGAAACAGACTCACATATCTTTAAATCACACATGACTACCAATGGAGAAATGTGGGAGGAAGTGATAAATTAGGAGCCTGAGATTAACATACATATACTACCATATATAAAACAGATAACCAACAAGGACCTACTGTATAGTACAAGGAACTCAATATTCTGTAATAAACTATATAGGAAAAGAATCTGAAAAAGAAGGAATACATGCATAACTGAATCCCTTTACTATACATTTGAAACTAACACAACCTTGTAAGTAAACTATACCCCAATGGAATTTTTAAAAAAATTAACAACTAACTTGCCTTTTTGGAGAGGGGTCTCATAAATATGGAAGAAAATGACAGAATCTCTTCCACCTGAGAGAGAGAGAGAGAGAGAAAGAGAGAGATTGTGTGTGTGTGGTGAGTTCAATAGGTAAAGATGTCAGGGATTGTGGTTATTCTAAGTTCTGTACACTAGATATTTCCACCTCTCTCATGTTCTGTAACACAGCAACGATGTACATTCTAAGCCTTTTGACTGATGAAGCCATGACTAGTTTGGGCCCATGAGCTTGGAGTAAAAGTGACATTTCTCACTTCCAGGCTGGACACTTAATTATCAATACATATCCTTTGTTCTCCTTCCCCTCCTACTGTTAGTATATTCACTCTGGTTCTCCCTCTTGGAAACCTAGGGACAACAACAACAGCCACTATTATACAACCTTCAAAGAAGAAACTGGTGTTTGTGGATTTAGCCATAAGGGTGTGGGGACTGTTTGGTACCACAACACAAAATAGAGGATACTGACCCACACAGTAAGTGCATACCACTGCATATCTAGAGTGGATTAGTGAGAGGAAGTTCATGAGGCCAGGTCTAGGACCTCATTTCTACCTGAGGAGAGAGGCAGCCAAGCCCCAACACTGGGAGATCTTACATGAATGTAGACTTAACTCGGTCCATGAATTCCATGGATGTGCTGACGGTGCAACACGAAATGAAGACATAGTTAAACAAGATTGTAGACAGCATATAGTGATCTACGTAAAAATCAATTCACTAACTTACAGGCGTCAAACATTTTAATAATTTTAAAGTACTTTAACTAAAAAAGGCAAAATATGTAGTTTACTTGGAACTTTGAAAAATGTAAATGATTTTGTTCTCTTTTTGCTCACTGAATAAAGAAGGCTGCTTTGATTTGCCTTTATTCACTATAGAGTTCAACCTCCACTGAATGTAGAATTGTGATTTCTGGGACACATGCTTGATGTATTTCTAAAACTCTTACTTTGTAAAGAGAAGCAGTTGACAAATGATAGAGGTTAACAGGCACATGAAAGGTCTATGTGATTTGTATACTGAATGGTTGTGCTAACATAAATGGAAAACAAGTGCTCAGTTAAAATTCATTACCAGAGTCAAAGAAGAAAATTAATAGCTTTTACTACTACTCATTGTATTTATCTACTCTTATTTACTACTTCAGAGTAATTGCAATAAAATATATTTTTTCTTTCTTTTTAAAATACTGTTTTTTTTTCTTTCATGTAACCAACAAGATTACTTTGAACTCAAAAGATAGGCAATCTCAAGCTTGATTTTAGCATGAGTCATAACATATCAATCCATCTATCTAAAATAAGCTTCATGGAAGATAAATACAAGTGGTTTCCATGAAATTGTTGGTGAAATCCATCTCTCTAATATATATTAGTCCTGAAATTTTGATGACTTAGTAAGCAATCACTTTATGAAATTAAATTGTCACAAGAATATTTTCATTCTCTAGAAAGCATAATAACAGGATGATAATTAAATTTGGAGTCTTTTACTTGATGGAGTGCCCTGTTATCTACATTGGAAAGATATAGATAAAATCCTCTGTGAATGAGTTTAATGATTCTGAACACTTCTCATCTTGAACTCATCAAATTTTCAATATTCTTTTTTCCTCTTGTAAGTTCTCTGACCATCGGTTTTCTATCACAAGTAGATGAATAACAATTCTAGAAATCGGCAAGGCCATTTTAACTGATGAAAGCAAAAATGGATCACTTGCCTTGCTACTTCAAAGTTAAGCGAGTGTCTCATTGAGATAAAATACTCATCTTTTCTTATTTTTATATCCCATTTATGCCATATATTGAAAAAATTTTTATAGACATCAGGCAATGGTTTATTGTTTTGTAAGCCTTTAAAAATATAGAGAATCCATATGATAGCTATTATAGGTCAGTATTTGGTCTGCATAAGGGTGCTACATAATTTAATCATAACCAGGGACCTACTTATATAGAATTATTACAATTACTTGTAAATGTAGAGAATACACAAATACTGCTAGTTTTAGATGACCTAAAGCAAGTTTGTATCATTTGGGAATAGCTATGGGCTGAATTGATGCTAAAGCTGGAGCTCTAATACTTTGGCTACCTGATGCTGACTCACTGGAAAATACCTTGATGCTGGAAAGATTGATGAAAAAAGGAGAAGGGGGAAGCAATATTTGAGATGGTTAGATAGCATCACTGACTCAATGGTCATGAATCTGAGAAAACTCCAAGAGACAGTAAAGGGCAGGGGAGCCTGACTTGCTGCAGTAGGGTCACAAAGAGTGAGATATGACTTAGCAACTAAACAATAACAGGGGCTGAATTCTCAAGAATTCTGAGAATTCTGAAGTTCCTCTCAAGATTAATTTATTTATGGAGTACATCATGAGAACTGCTGGGCTGGATGACTCAAGATGGAATCAAGACTAGCAGGAGAAATAACACCCTCAGATATGACAGAGTAACAGGCAGGAAGGCCAGGGGTCTCCACACTGAGGAAATAAGCTCCAAGTGTCAGACATTTTTATCTCTCTTAAGCGGCAGGAGGAAACAAACTAGTGATATATTTTTTTCCCTTCTCTATACAAATTTAAAAGGAGGTTTCTCTTAAAATACTGTGTTGCCATAATGACACCTGGTTTCACCTCAAGTTAACTATTCTCAAATCTTGAGTTAACCAATGCCTTTTTCTTATGGAAATGTTTGTCTTAAGCTATGTTAATGTACTATGCATTTACCCCAGACTCTGTCTTCAACTTGGTTCCACCTAATGGCTCAGAATCTACTTGACAAACAAGTATGTTATACTCAGATATTGTTCCCACTGAGCGCAGGCAGCTGTGAGCTGGCGCACTGAGCATGGCTGAGAGGAGCTACCCTGCGTCAGGGGTCAGGGGTGGCAGCCAAGAGGAGCTACCCCGAGTCCGATGTCAGTGGCGGCTGGGAGGACACACCCCATGTCTGAGATCAGGGGCGGTGGGCGGGAGGAGCTACCCTGTGACCAAGGCCAGTGGTGACCTGCATCTGAGGTCAGGGGCGGCAGCCAGGAGGAGCTATCCCATGTTAGGGGTCAGGGGTGGCCAGGAGAAGCCACCTCGTGCGGCCAGGGGCGGTGACCCTGAGGAGCCACCCTGAGCCCGAGGACAGGGGAGATGGCTGGGAGGAGCCACCCACGCCCAAGGCCAGGGCCGGTGGCCAGGATGACCAACCCGAGGAGCTGTGACTGTACAGGCACAGGAGGGCCTAGAGGAGTTATCCCACATTGAAGGTCAGGAATGGCGGTGGTAAGAAGATACCCCTCTTCCAAGGTAAGGAGCAGTGGCTGTGCTTTGCTGGAGCAGCCGTGAAGAGATACCCCACGCCCAAGGTAAGAGAAACCCAAGTAAAATGGTAGGTGTTGCAAGAGGGCATCAGAGGGCAGACACACTGAAACCATACTCACAGAAAACTAGTCAATCTAATCACAATAGGACCACACTCTTGTCTAACTCAATGAAACCAAGCCATGCCTGTGGGGCAACCCAAGACAGGCAGGTTATGGTGAAGAGATCTGCAGAATGTGGTCCACTGGAGAAGGGAATGGCAAGCCACTTCAGTATTCTTGCCTTGAGAACCCCATGAACAGTATGAAAAGGCAAAATGATAGGATACTGAAAGAGGACCTCCCCAGGTCATAGGTGCCAAATATGCTACTGGAGCTCAGTGGAGAAATAACTCCAGAAAGACTGAAGGGATGGAGCCAAAGAAAAAACCATACCCAGTTGTGGATGTGACTGGTGATAGAAACAAGGGCCAATACTGTAAAGAGCAATATTGCATACAAACCTGGAATATCAGGTCCATAAATCAAGGCAAATTAGAAGTGGTCAAACAAGAGATGGCAAGGGTGAACGTTGACATTCTAGGAATCAGCAAACTAAAATGGACTGGAATGGGTGAATTTAACTCAGGTGACCATTATATCTACTACTGTGGGCAGGAATCCCTCAGAAGAAATGGAGTAGCCATCATGGTCAACAAAAGAGTCCGAACTGCAGTACTTGGATGCAATTTCAAAAACAACAGAATGATCTCTGTTTGTCTCCAAGGCAAATCATTCAATATCAAAGTTATCCAAGTCTATGCTCCAACAAGCAAAGCTGAAGAAGTTGAACTTGTACGGTTTTGTAAAGACCTACAAGACTTTTAGTACCAACACCCAAAAAAGATGTCCTTTTCATTATAGGGNTTCAAAAACAACAGAATGATCTCTGTTTGTCTCCAAGGCAAATCATTCAATATCAAAGTTATCCAAGTCTATGCTCCAACAAGCAAAGCTGAAGAAGTTGAACTTGTACGGTTTTGTAAAGACCTACAAGACTTTTAGTACCAACACCCAAAAAAGATGTCCTTTTCATTATAGGGGACTGGAATGTTAAAATAGGAAGTCAAGAAACACCTGGAATAATGAGCAAATTTGGCCTTGGAATGCGGAATGAAGCACGGCAAAGACTAATAGAGTTTTGCCAAGAAAATGCACTGGTCATAGCAAAAACCCTCTTCCAACAACACAAGAGACGACTCTACACATGGACATCACCAGATGATCAACACCGAAATCAGATTTATTATATTCNTCTTTGGAAGGAATGATCCTAAAGCTGAAACTCCAGTACTTTGGCCACCTCATGAGAAGAGTTGACTCATTGGTAAAGACCCTGATGCTGGGAGGGATTGGGGACAGGAGGAGAAGGGGATGATCTAGGATAAGATGGCCGGATGGCATCATGGACTCTATGAACGTGAGTCTGAGTGAACTCCGGGAGTTGGTGATGGACAGGGAGGCCTGGCGTGTTGCAATTCATAGGGTCACAAAGAGTCAGACACGACTGAGCTACTGAACTGAATTGAACTGATCTATGTAAATGAAACTATTTGTATGGTAATCTGCCCTTCTACAAGATTCTAGTCAATCATTTTATGGCGGGGATGAATCATCTGGTGCCAAGATTATCCCAAAATGCATCTTATGGGTGAGGGGCCTGGTTCCATTCTGAGTTTTAAGACATTCCTTTCTTTCATTAACAGATTGCTGTTGCTGCTGCTGCTAAGTCACTTCAGTCATGTTTGACTATCTGANCTTCTACAAGATTCTAGTCAATCATTTTATGGCGGGGATGAATCATCTGGTGCCAAGATTATCCCAAAATGCATCTTATGGGTGAGGGGCCTGGTTCCATTCTGAGTTTTAAGACATTCCTTTCTTTCATTAACAGATTGCTGTTGCTGCTGCTGCTAAGTCACTTCAGTCATGTTTGACTATCTGACCCCATGAACGGCAGCCCACCAGGCTCCCCCATCCCTGGGATTCTCCAGGCAAGAACACTGGAGTGGGCTGCCATTTCCTTCTCCAATGCATGAAAGTGAAAAGTGAAAGTGAAGTCACTCAGTCGTGTCCAACTCTTAGTGATTCCATGGACTGCAGCCCACCAGGCTCCTCCATCCATGGGTTTTTCCAGGCAAGAGTACTGGAGTGGGGTGCCATTGCCTTCTCTGAACAGACTGCTAGTGACTATGTAACACCCAGCTGAAGACTACCAGTGGAGTACTGTTTCTGCCCCCTTCTGATGTGTATGTCAGAAGCTTTCTCTATCTCCTTTATTCTTTAATAAAACTTTATTACACAAAAGCTCTGAGTGATCAAGCCTCATCTCTGGGCCCGGATTGAATTCTTCTCCTCCAGAGTCCAAGAATCTCAGCGTCTTTTTATTCAGCAACAACTTTTCAGATATGCAGATGACATGAACCTAATAGCCAAACACGAAGAGGAACTAAAGATCTTCTTGAATGAGGGTGAAAGTAGAGTGAAAGACTGGCTTAAAACTTAACATTCAGAAAATGAAGATCATGGTATCCAGTGCCATCACTTCATGGCAAATAGATGGGGAAAAAGTGGAAACGGTGACAAATTTTATTTTCTTGGGCTCCAAAATCACTGTGGATGGTGTGGATGGTGACTGCAGCCATGAAATTAAAAGATGCTTGCTCCTTTGAAGAAAAGCTATGACAAACCTAGTAGCATATTAAACAGCAGAGACATCCCTTTGCTGACAAAGGTTGTATAGTCAAAGCTATGTCTGAGACAGTGACTGTCCAAGAATCCCACTGCTATTGCATTCTAACAGAAAAATACTTTCCACGTTCAGTGCTAACTCCAGAAGGTTTCCACCAAAGGTAAAATTCATTCATCTGCATGACATCTTCAGAACTGAACACAAAAGTTAGGGAAGACATTGTTCAGCTTAAAAATTGCATTCCAGGGGAAAAAGTGTTAATTGCTCAGCTGGATCCAACTCTTTGCAATCCCATGGACTGTAACCTGCCAGACTCCTCTGTCCATGGAATTTTTCAGACAAGAATACTGAATTGGGTTGCCATTTCCTCTTTCAGGGGATCCTCCTAGGGATCAAACCCAGGTCTCCCACATTATAGGCAGATTCTTTACATCTGAGCCACCAGGGAAAGTTCCTGAAGTGATTCCCCTAAAAGCCCTCGTGATAAACACTCCTGCCACTTCCCAGGGAGTTCCACTTTGTGCCCTTAGATAACAACCCCACAGAGCATATCAAACCCCACTCTTCTTGGCTTGAATTGTCAAGGAACCCCAAAGCACTCCATGAATAGACCCTAATAAAGGTATATTCCCCAGGCCCTTTCTCTCTCTGTCTTCACCCATCCTAGCCTTGACCTTCTTACATGGCCCCAGGAAGTGTGTCCCTCTACTCCTACCTGTGAGTAATAAATCTCTTTAATAATTTTTTTTCTTCTGTAGTCTGTTGTTGAACCACTGCTCACCTTCCAGCACCCTTGGCCTCTACTTAATAAATGTTAATTTAACAAAACTTAATACTTCCTGAGGAAAAAGACACAAATAGGGTATCTTCCCCACACTGCACTGAATTATGTTGACATTGTGGAAGGGTCATACTAAGTGAAGACAATAACTTTTATTAGTCATTTCAATGCATTTATTCTGATTTGGCACTTACTTTGCATACGGTGACTTATTATCTGGTCACATGTTAAGAAGGGACCCAAAAGGGTTTTGAGTCATGTACTGCTGTTAAGTCAGTGTGTTTGTGAGGGAATGAGGCTTGGGTCTTATTCTGCCACTGCTCACTTTAATTACTAATTTTTAAGGACAAAATGTAACAGTAGCCAGAGAGAAACATCATATTACCTTATAGGGGAAAAATAGTTTGAGTGATAGTGGACTTATTTCAGACATCATGGAAGCCAGAAGGTAGGGCACTCCATTTAAAAATGCTATTTAAAACAAACAAACAAAAAACTCAAACTGTCAACTCAACATTTTATATCAGTGAAAATATTCTTCAGGAATGAAAGGAAAATTAAGACATTGTCAACTGAAGGAAAACTAAAAGAAGTATTCACAATAAGACCTCTCCTAAAAAAATGGCTAAAGGAAATCTGAGAAACAGAGGGAAAATTAAAAAAGAATAAAATTGGAAATCCAAGAAATGAGCAATAAGAATGCAAAGAATTAAATATGGGTACATGGAATAGATTTTCCCTTTTTCTCTCGAGTTTTAAAAATTATGTTTGATGGTTAGAGCAAAAGTTAATCTTATGTGATTCTTACTGAATATGATTTTTACCGAATGTAACTGAAATATGTAAGGGAATTATATTTTTACTAGAAATTGCTGTCAGAAATTTCTATTGATTTTTTTAAGTGCAACACTGTAAAAGTCTGTATTTAAAACACATTTGTGGTTAAAGGAAACTGAGGGTCTACAACCTGTCTGAGATTGATTTATTCTACACTCTAGATGAAGAAGCTATAATTGTTAAATATTATGTACTTGATTTGGAATTGCTCTGATTGAATATTTATTGATCAAACACTTAATAAACATGTTTCAGAATAAATGGATGATGATTTTTAGAGAATTTTAGAGTAATCTTTAGTACATTCTAATTTATCTAATTCTTCATTTCAATTAATTCAGAAGGCTCATTTTGTAAGGGTCATGGCAAAATGTTATGGGGAAAAATATAATCAGCAATATTTTTCAGTGCATTAACCTAGAAAAACTGCAATGAATCCACGGCAGTTGAGAAAAGATGAGAAATAGGAAGGCAGATACAATTTTTATAGAAAGGAAGATTATAAGAGGCCCACAAAGTGGGTGAAATGTAAATCTAGTCCATGAACATTATCTGCTAGCTTCCAACTTACTCTCCAATTATAGACCTGTCATTCGCCACCTGTCAGACTCCGTGAATGGATGTTTGTCTCTGATGCATCACAGCAGGGAGCCATCAGTATCATCCCGCCTTGATTTAATGAGAATCCTGCCCAGCACCCTCCTGACAGCTTGTGTTTGTATCATTCCTTAGTGCCAGCCTTCGACCCAATGACAAGAAACTGCGTCTTATGCAGCCATTTCTTTAGCATATATTACAAATGCCACTTTTGATAATTTATATAGAGTCCATTTTTCATCCAGGCTTTCACCACTGTATACATCTCAAAGGTTTGATAAAACCACTGAAAATTTACTCTTTCACAAAACATGATAGCACAAACTGTACTTAAACTACCAGAATGCTGCTTATACATAAAAGGCTAATTCTACAACGAGTCTTGCTCAAATGATCAGGATGGTTCTTCTACATTTAATGCCCTACCCTTTTTGTACCCATAGATGCAAAACCTCCCATACTTCAAGCCCATCACAGATTTTAGACTCATCTTTAGTACACATATATAATACATGCTCAATGAAGAAATAAAGAACAACCATTTCTTTTTAATCCACGTTATTGGGCTAAAGCCTTGTGGTTTTTGATATATTGGATTCTCATTGACAGAAGAACATTCTTTGGGAACTGTTGATAAATTGTAAGCTAAATAATTTAAGGAAAAGGGGAAGATTAGAGTAAATCTCTCTCTTAGTGGTGCACCAAGCTCTAAAAGTTAAGGAATCCCATTAAAGGAATATATATACCCCAATAATTCATGGGCTGTAACAGGATATTCAATAAAAGTAATGCAAAAAATTGATGTCTTACAGACTGAACAATATCTTTTCTACATCAGTCTCTTAATTGTCTTAGTTTCTATTTAAGCCTCAGGACACAACAACACTTTGTTCTTTTGCTCCAAGAGTAGAAAGCTGAGAAATTCGCAGATAAAACTTCAGTGTGAACAGGCACACACTGCCATAGTAAAGAATACATTTTGAGGAATGAGTCCTTGGTTAGCTGAGAGTCTTTGTGAATTTACACATAAAAAGAGTGTATGAAACAAAATAAGGGCAGCACTGTTAAAACCTGAAAGTATCTTAAGGGAATTTTCAGAAGTAAACACCAAAAAGGAAAACAAACTACCAAGACACACTTAATGACTGTGCTACATTCTATTCATCTTTAGGACAGAAAAAAAGTGAGCATGCAGTAGTGTTAAAGAAAAGAGATACCTGTGTCTCTGTTCGGATTTTCGGCTTCAATCCAGTCTATAGAGAAACAAACACACATTCAATCACTTTCATCTCTCAATTAAAAAAATGAATGTGGAATATTCCTCTCTCTGTGTCCTCTCTATGTGTTTGAGAATATGAAAGTTTTAGGTACAGCAATATTCAAAGTTTTCTCTTCAAGTCTAGGCTTTCCCTTTGTTTGTTTGCTTTATCAAGTTTCAAGCATTTAGTGAAAAATTATCCATCAAGGTATTTCTTCAATGTAGCTAGTCTGAAAATATCATCATGTTGTCTTTATTGGTCTCACCATTCTGTGCCTAGAGGAAAGAAAAAAGGGATTCAAAAAAAGAGTACCTGAGATGTGATTTTATACTGTATCCATGCCAAGGACTAGTACAGTATCAGGATTCCAACTCTGTCTGTCAGTAGTAACAGAAAATGTTTGCACATTTTTAGAGTTTGGGGGGAAAGATGGTGTTTTGTTTGTTTGTTTTTTACTGCCCCAGTAAATGAGGAACGGGAACATTAACATTAACAGTAAAGTTCTGTTTAACACAGACTGAATCCAGCCAGTGGAACTTTAGGAGCCTTAGAAAGCACAACTGTGTCAAGTCTGTCCTATGCAAGTGGTGTCATCTTGAGGAAGATGAGATTTAGTTGGGGAGACAAGTGAAATACATAATGGGAAAAACTTTGACATGAGCAAAGAAATAAGAACATTAATTCTGCTTGTGTGAACTGGCAAGGATTTCTTGGAAGATGTTTATTTGCTCTGAAATTGAAGGCATGGAAAAGTTTACTGGTTAGAAAAAACCATGAGACTGCTTTTTTCTTAAATTGTAAATAACATTTCTGCCCATTGGTCTATTACTTAAGAATCCCAGGGATCTATTTCTGTGTTCTGCAGATACAGTATTCTAACCTATTTCTGTGTTCTGCAGATTCAGTTTTCTAATAATTAAAAAATAAACATATTTATAAAAATAAATAACAGTGCTATTTTACTTAACATTTCTTTTTATTGCATATTTAATGCCCATGAATTAGTCATTGAATTAATATTAAATAAACATTAAATATTTAAAAATACTAAATTTCAAGGGAAAATTCAGTTGAAAGGCTTCTTCAATTTTAGGATACCTAAAATTAATTAACTTGAGTGGGCTTTGATTTGAAAGAATGTAGGTCAAGTTGTACTGTAAACTGTATAAAGGGAAAAACTGATCTTTGAAAGAGTGCAAAATCCAGGCTCACCATCTAAACTACTATATTCCACATTGATTCTTTGTTTTTATTTGTATACGCTGCTCAGAAATCAGAGCAGTTTGATAATATATAAAAGAGAAATCAGCTTTTCTAATACGTGTCTTGGCAAAAAAAGAGCCAGTAGGTAGATTTTGAATAGTATCCATCTAAAGCTATTGAACTTGGAAGATAAAGGTACTGAAGAACAAAAGTAACTACTTTATAAGACAATGACTAAGTAAAACTCTGACTAATGTGCAGAAAAATAGAGTGTAAATAAAAAAACAGTAAAAAGAGAAAAAATTATCATAAATTAACACATATCTAGACAAATGGTACAGATGAGTCTATTTGCAAGACAGGACTAGAGATGCAGATATAGAGACTGGATCTGTGGTCATGGGAGGGGAAGGAGAGGGTGAGAATAATATGTACCACCATGTGTAAAATAGATGGCTCACAGGAAGCTGCTGTATGGCACAGCTTGGCATTCTGTGATGACCTAGGGGAGTGGGATGGGGTCATGGGCAGGCGGGAGGTCCAAGAGGAAGAGCACATAATATACATATAGCTGATTCATTTCACTGTACAGCAGAGATTGACGCAATGTTATGAAGCAACTACCCTCCAATTAAAAGCAGAAAGATGTGTACCAAGATGCCCATTAGTAAGAGGCACACTACTTATGACTATAAACGCATATTGAATCAGTAACTTCTTTTTTTAGATGACTGATTGTATTATGATACCAAAACTTGGCAAATTAATACAACACAAATGTTTTGTACTGTTCACAAGTCTGTGGGTTGAGTGGGTGCTGGGCAGTTCTGCTGATACAGGCCAGGCTTGGTTGGTGTTAGCTTGGCTCTCTAAAGCATTTGCAGTCAGAGGGCAGTCTGGCAGAGAACAGACTCTGTGGCAAGGAGGGTCTCTTAGCATCAAACAAGTAAGCTTGAACTATTCTCCACAGTGCTTGGGCAGCATTTTGGGAGAATGAGCCAGAACATGCATGTCCTCTTGAGACACATGTCTCTTCTCAGTTCAGTTCAGTTCAGTACAGTTGCTCAGTCATGTCTGAATCTTTGTGACCGGATGAATCATAGCACACCAGGCCTCCCTGTCCATACCAACTCCAAGAGTTTACCCAAACTCATTTCCATTGATTCGGTGATGCCATTCAGCCATCTCATCCTGTGCCTTCCCCTTCTCCTCCTGCCCCCAGTCCCTCCCAGAATCAGGGTTCTTTCCAATGTCTCTTCTACTACATGCTGTTTGTTAAAAGAAGCCAAGAAACAAGTCTAGACTCAAGGAGTGGCAGAGGCACACAAAATCCATTTCTTGATAGGCAAACCTAAAAAGTCCCATCACATGTATGAGTGATTATGGTGAAATAAATTTTTCAGCCATTTTTCCAAGCAATCTACCATTTTATGCTATTAAATATTTATGTTGCTTTCTACATTTTGCAAAATACATTGAAGTAAGTAAGCTATAGATTATTATCAACTCTGAAATTTTTAAATTAGTAATCTGATTTATAAAACAAAGGTGATATGGGTTACAAAACTAATATGATATTATGTGACTTTATTTTTCAAATCACAGATTCACTCTCAAATTATGAGAAAACATAAATATTGACCAGGGTTTGAGAGTGACTGCAAAAACTCTTAGAGACAAAGTAAACCAGAAGTTCAATTATTGGAAAGTAAGATAAACATTTATAGAAGTATCAGTTCAGTTCAGTTCAGTCAGTCAGTCATGTCCGACTCTTTGAGACCCCATGAATCACAACATGCGAGGCCTCCCTCTCTATCACCAACTCCCAGAGTTCACTCAAACTCACGTCCATCGAGTCGGTGATGCAATCCAGCCATCTCATCCTCTGTCGTCCCCTTCTCCTCTTGCCCCCAATTCCTCCCAGCATCAGGGTCTTTTTGTATGAGTCAACTCTTCGCATCATGTGGCTAAAGTATTGGAGTTTCAGCTTGAGCATCAGTCCTTCCAATGAACACCCAGACTGATCTCTTTTAGAATGGACTGGTTGGGTTTCCTTGCAGTCCAAGGGACCCTCAAGAGTATTCTCTAACACCACAGTTCAAAAGCATAAATTCTTCTGTGCTCAGTTTTATTCACATTCTAACTCTCACATCCATACATGACCACTGGAAAAACCATAGCCTTGACTAGATGGAGTTTTGTTGACAAAGTAATATCTCTGTTTTTCAATATGCTATCGAGGTTGGTCATAACGTTCCTTTCAAAGAGCAAGCGTCTTTTAATTTCCTGGCTGCAATCACCATCTGCAGTGATTTTGGAGCCCCCCAAAATAAAGTCTGACACAGTTTCCACTGTTTCCCCATCTATCTGCCACGAAGTGATGGGACCAGATGCCATGATCTTAGTTTTCTGAATGTTGAGCTTTAAGCTAACTTTTTCACTCTCCTTTTTCACTTTCATCAAGAGGTTTTTTAGTTCCTCTTCACTTTCTGCCATAAGGGTGGTGTCATCTGCATATCTGAGATAATTGATATTTCTCCTGACAATCTTGCTTCCAGCATGTGCTTCTTCCAGCCAGTGTTTCTCATGATGTACACTGCATATAAGTTAAATAAGCAGAGTGACAATATGCAGCCTTGACGTACTCCTTTTCCTCTTTGGAACCAGTCTGTTGTTCCATGTCCAGTTTTAACTGCTGCTTCCTGACCTATATACAGGTTTCTCAAGAGGCAGGTCAGGTGTTGTAGTATTCCCATCTCTTTGAGAATTTTCTGCAGTTTTTTGTGATCCACACACACAAAGGCTTTGACATAGTCAAGAATGCAGAAATATGTGTTTTTCTGGAACCCTCTTGCTTTTTTGATGATCCCTCAGATGTTGTCAATTTGATCTCTGTTTTCTCTGTCTCTTCTAAAACCAGCTTGAACATTTGGAATTTCATGGTTCATGTACTGCTGAAGCTTGGCTTGGAGAATTTTGAGCATTACTTTACTAGTGTGTGAGATAAGTATAATTGTGTGGTAGTTTGAGCATTCTTTGGCATTGCCTTTCTTTGGGATTGAATGAAAACTGAACTTTTCCAGTCCTGGGCCACTGCTGAGTTTTCCAAATTTGCTGGCATATTGAGTGCAGCACTTTCACAGCATCATGTTTCAGAATTTGAAATAGCTCAACTGGAATTCCATCACCTCCACTAGCTTGTGATGCTTTCTAAAGCCCTCTTGACTTCACATTCCAGGATGTCTGGCTCTAGGTGAGTGATCACACCATCGTGATTATCTGGGTCATGAAACTCTTTTTTGTACAGTTCTTCTGTGTATTCTTGCCACCTTTTCTTAATGTATTCTGCTTCTTTTAGGTCCATAACATTTCTGTCCTTTATTGAAACCATCTTTGCATGAAATGTTCCCTTAGTATCTCTAATTTTCTTGAAGAGATCGCTAGTCTTTCCCATTCTGTTGTTTTCCTCTATTTCTTTGCATTGATCGCTGAGAAAGGCTTTCTTATCTCTCCTTGCTATTCTTTGGAACTCAGCATTGANTGCATTTAATGTTTTAAAAATTAATTTACCCAATAGTTTCATGGTTGATTTGTTTTTCAGTAGTTCCTTGTTAGGATATTATTTAAATGATGTGATCTGCCATTCCTGCACACTGGAAATTTCTGAATTGTTATGTGGTGAAAGCAAGAGAAGGTGAAAAGTCTCATACATGTGGATCTGGGGACCCAGACTAAATTCAGACAGAGGAAAATGGGCATTGTCAAGGATATACTGGAGGGTTTGNTGGTTGATTTGTTTTTCAGTAGTTCCTTGTTAGGATATTATTTAAATGATGTGATCTGCCATTCCTGCACACTGGAAATTTCTGAATTGTTATGTGGTGAAAGCAAGAGAAGGTGAAAAGTCTCATACATGTGGATCTGGGGACCCAGACTAAATTCAGACAGAGGAAAATGGGCATTGTCAAGGATATACTGGAGGGTTTGGTGACAGCTGCAGACAGCTTGATAACTTTAATAATTCACTTCACCTGTCCTTGCAATGAATTCTTCTCAGATTTAAGTTTTCATAGGACTATTGTCTTAGGAACATGAACATTAAATATTACTCTACATTTACATTGTGAATTATGCTCATTTACATTATCCTAATTGTATATTAATTATATGTATTAATTGCCCTTACATTAACTGCATGTCTTAGAATTCTATTCATGGTCAGCTGAGACTAAGTTTTTTATTTGCACACTAGGAGCATTTTTTATCTGTAACGTCCATAGGCTTGAAAAAAAAAAAAAGAAAGCAGAAGTCCCTCAAATCTCTATGACTCTTTGTAACCACATGGACTACAGCACACCAGGCTCTTCTGTCCATGGAATTCTCCAGGAAGGATACTGGAGTGGATAGCCATTTCCTCCTCCAGGGTCTCTTTCTGACCCAGGGATTGACCCATGTCTCTTGCACTGCAGGCAGGTTCTTTACTGTCTGAGCCACTAGACAGCAAGTTTTTTATTTGTACGTTAGCAATAACATTTTTTTATTTGTAATGTCCATAGGTTTAAGCTTGGCATTTTTAGGTCTTATTTTCTACGTAATTATAAGGGCAATAAGTAGTACTTGTATTAGGAATGAAGAGCAGGATGACCAAAATTTTGTGAGCTAACCCTGTAGCCTATTAAAAAAAAAAGCTTTAATGATTATAATTTTCAATATTTCTGTAAGCTACAAGAAGAAATATTATAGAGCTAAGCTAATATTAAATAAAATATACATTATATTTGAAAGAAGATTCTTCTTTATGACTTGATTGTTGAGGCTAAAAAGATCAAGAAACTGTGATGTGTTTTCTGCTTTAAATGGGACATTAAAAGTTCTAACTTAGCAAATACTCATTTAACAACACAGCTTGAGTGGGACTGATTCTGTGCAGCAAAGGTAAGACCCATCACCCCAGAACTGGTGTATTACCTCCTGAAACCACGCATGAGGTGTTGACACGTGGGCAGCAGAGCCCTGACACTCACAAAAGCCCTGGACATCAGACAAGCACATGACCAGTGTTATGGCGGTTTATGTCATCGCCTGATTTTTGTCTCACAAATATTTTACTGCTGTTGAAATGCTTGGTTGCTAATGTGTGCAAGTTGCACTCACTGATTCAATGAATGTATTTAATTTGCGTTATCAGATGTTCAAAACAGAGTAAACATGCAAGGGTATGTTTAAGCACATAATAAACCCCATGAATTGATGCTTTTGAACTGTGGTGCTAGAAAAGACTCCTGAGATTCCCTTGGACAGCAAGGAGATCAAACCCGTCAATCCTAAAGGAAATCAACCCTGAATATTCACTGGAAGGACTAATGCTGAAGCTCTAATATTTTGGCCACCTGGTAGAAAAAGCCAACTTATTAGAAAAGACCCTGATGCTGGGAGAGATTGAAGGCAGGAGGAGAAGAGAGCATCAGAGGTTGAGATGGTTGGATGACATCACCAACTCAATGAACATGAGTTTGAGCAAGCTCTGGGAGATAATGAAGGACAGGGGTGCCTGGAGTGCTGCAGTCCATGGGGTCACAAAGAGTAGGGCATGATTTAGCGACTGGCTAACAACAACAATAATGCAAGTAGAGGCTTTAAAAGGGCTTGTTCACCGGGGCTTGTGTCCTTGGGACTCTGATGTCCATACAAAGCCTCATTTGTCTAGGGAGGACTGGAGAAGTGGGGCAGAGCTCAGAATTTACAGATTTCTGAGGGAGTTCTGTAGGCAGCCCAGGTCAGTGGAAAACCTGCCCCCCACACCCTTCAGAGTGGCAGCGTCCCACTGACCTGGCAAGCCCTAGATATGTAAGTGTCTGGTATGTCCCTGAAATTCTGTGATATTTAACTTCGCAATGTTTCTGTACCAACCGCTGACTCATCATGACCAAGTGCCCACCCAACTGACTATTTCCCTTCAGCAGGTATGGCAATCTGACATCATTTCATAACATGAAGTTTTCAATTTAATCCATGCAGTATGAGTACACACACAAGCTTACTGAGACACAGAGAACATAATACACCACTCTGAAAAGACTTGTGTTACGAAAGAGGATTCTTCGTTGACTGACTTCTGAGTACTGCACAGTACAGCATTTAAGGCTCAAGCAGCAGAGTTTAGATACAACACAAAATGCTTTTTAACCTGTATCCTGTTATAATGTTCAGTTCAGTTGCTCAGTTGTGTCTGACTCTTTGCAGTTCCATGGACTGCAGCACACCAGGCTTCCCTGTTCATCATCAACTCCCAGAGTTTACTCAAACCCATGTCTATTGAGTCAGTGATGCCATCCAACCATCTCATCCTCTGTTGTCCCCTTCTCCTCCTGCCCTCAATCTTTCCCGCGTCAGGGTCTTTTCAAATGAGTCAGTTCTTTGCATCAGGTGGCCAAAGTATTGGAGTCTCAGCCTCAGCATCAGTCCTTCCAATGAATACCCAGGACTAGATCTCCTTTAAGATGGACTGGTTGGATTTCCTTGCAGTCCAAGGGACTCTCAAGAGTCTTCTCCAACACCACAGTTCAAAAGCATCAATTCTTTGGCGCTCAGCTGTCTTTATGGTCCAACTCTCACATCCGTATATGACCACTGGAAAAACCATAGCCATAGTGTAACTGATATTATTTCTATATTTTTAAATCAGACACAAAATTGTCATTGTATTCAAATTTCACTCATAAAATTTGAGTAGAAATAAAGATATTATGAATTAGTAAGGTACAGTCTTAAACAACTACAGTTTTACTCCCTACATCTGGACCACAATTTTGAATTTCCAAACATGCCTTTACCTGGAGCTTTATCAAGGACACACAGACATTTTTCCATACTACATTAAACTTAAAACACAGCCTTTTATTTTTATTTATGTAGAACACATCATGCATGTAGACTAGAAGGCTAATATCAAGTGTGATTTAGAGACTTGATGATGGCGGAGGCATTGTCTAATTGTAAAGACTGAAATTACACCTATTGGACTCTCTGCTTTGGGTGAAATCACCATTCTTTGAAAATCCTTTAACAGTATGTCTGCAAGAGGAAAGCCATGAACTTGTCAGCCTCTGTTTGCATGTTAACAAGCATCTAGTCACCACCTGGTGCAGCAAAGACACTCCTTGCCTCCCCAAAGAGGTCCAGATCCTTGATGGAGCCTGGGAATGTTACGTTACATGCAAAGCGGGGGTTCAGGAAGCAGGCGATTTCAAGAGAGGGAGAATATCCAGGTCTTACCTGGCTGAGCCCAGGTATGTGTATATTCATGTGCATTTGTGAGTGCATGCTAGGTCATGTCTGACTCTTTGCAACATTATGGACAATATCCTATGAGGCTCCTCTATCTGTGGGATTTCCCAGGCAAAAATATTGCAGCGGGTTGCCATGCTCTCCTCCAGGGGATCTTCCCAACCCAGAGATCAAATCCATGTCTCTCATGTCTCCTACACTGGCAAGTGGGTTCTTTAACCAGTAGCACTACCTAGGAAGTCTGTGTATATCCACAAGGGTCTTTAAACATGGTGGATGGAAACAGAAGAGTAAGGCTCAGAGCAGTGCAAAGTGGGAAAGACCCAGGCGGTGCCCGCCACCTTTGAAAACAGATGAAGCATGAGCCCAGGAATCAAGGAGAATCTAAGGGGTGGAGAAGGCAGGGATATAGATCCTTCCCGAGAGCCTGCAAAAGCATCGCAGCTCTGCCAACCCCAGTCAGACCCTCTGTCCATGTAATGCTCCAGGCAAGAATACTGGCATGGATAGCCATTCTCTTCTGAGCCTGAGAACTGCAAGATACTAAATGTGAGTTGTTTGAAACTAATATCCGTGGGGGAGGGCTGGGAGCCTGGGGGAAAGTTCAAAGTCCATGTTCAATTGAGGGAGGGGTGACAAGGGCAGGAATCTGAGATAACTTTTCTATTGCTGCTGCTGCCAAGGCCAAACTTGGACAGGATGTTAGCACAGCTCTGCATGGCTACTCCTGCAGCGGTTCTAGGAAGATAAACAATGAAAAGAGACAGCTGATCTGAAGCAGAAACAAGTATAACTAAATGAGTTAAAAAGGTAAAATGAAATTATTCTTAATAAGCAGTATTGTTGAAGATTTAACTTATATACGGCTTTCCTGATAGCTCAGTTGGTAAAGAATCTGTCTGAATGCAGGGGATCCTGGTTGAATTTCTAGGTCAGGAAGATCCACCAGAGAAGGGATAGGCTACACACTCCAATATTCTTGGGCATTCCTTGTGGCTTAACTGGTAAAGAATCTGCCTGCAATGTGGGAGACCCGGGTTTGATCCCTGGGTTGGGAAGATCCCCTGGAGAAGGGAAAGTCTACCCACTCCACTATTCTTGCCTAGAGAATTCTGTGAACTGTATAGTCATTGGGGTCGCAAAGAGTCGGACACAACTGAGCAACTTTCACTTTCTGACTTAAATACATTTGTATACCGGGCTTCTCTGGTGGCTCAGATGGTAAAGAATCTGCCTGCAATGTGAGAGACCTTGGTTCAATTCCTGTGTCAGGAAGGTATCTTGGAGAAGGGATTGGCAACTCTGCCTAGTATTCTTGCCTGAAGAATTCCATGGACAGAGGAGCCTAGCAGGCTACAGTCCATAGGGTCACATAAGAATTGGACACAACTGAGTAAGACACACACACTTGTATACACACATGGAGATATCCACCAAGATTCAAAATATATTGGATAAACTAGCTATGCATTTAAAAATTAAAAAATATATTAATGTACTTTTAAAATCTAAGAAGTCTCACAATATTTATAGGGCATATATTATGCATTACTATGAAACAGCACAGCTACAGTATAATTGAAAAATAGATATTATGGTACCTACTTTTTAGATTATAAAATTAGGTTCAGGATAGTAGAAGGACTCTTCAAAGGTTTCATAATTATTAACTGAGAAAGCCTCGATTTCTGGCTGGGATAGTCCAGAGTTTGCCAACAGCCTTGATTCATCCCAGGCCATCTAATTATGGAAATTATGGGTCCCCGAATATTCACAGACAGAAATAGTGGGCCCAGGAATGTGGATGAGAAACTCTGCCTTTATTTTCACTAACATCTAATTGAAATTTTTTATTTCTCTCTTACTGAATCCAGGCAACACATCACAGTAGTATTATGAGCATCTGTAACTTTGTCACCAATAGAAATCACAGATACTTTCATAAAGGTTGTGAATTATTGGAAAAATCTCAACTATTTTTTACCTTTACCACCAACTTAAAATGATCCAAACCATGGCTATCCCTCACTGTGCTGTGCATGCAAAGTCACTTTAGTCATGTCCGACTTTTGGCGACCCCATGAACTGTAGCCTGCCAGGTTCCTCTGTCCATAGGATTCTCTGGGCAAGAATATAGAATGGGTTGCCATGCTCTCCTCCAAGGGCTCTTTCCAACCCAAGGAAGGAACTCCTGTCTCTTATGTCTCCTGCATTGGCAGGCAGGTTCTTTACCACTAGTGCCACATGGGAAGCCCTCACTGGGCAATACATTATTAAAATACCACACATTTATGCTTTGACACGTGTTTCAATAAACACAGCTGCATTCATAATTTTGTATTTTAGTTCATACACGTGTAGATACATATATTGTTTTTATTATTAATCACTATTTTCATTATTGTGAGACTGGTCACATGGCTTCACTAGGCTATCAAATGCATCCACATCAAAAACATAAAATGATCAAGGGCCCTACTCTGCAAGTTGTCTTTCTAGAATGTTACTTGACTATTATGAAGGCATTACATTCTACTAAGTATTTTTTGGTAAGATGGTTCATTACTTTACAAAATGAAAATATTTCCATTTAAATCAATCTTGAATGGAGTCTTAGTTTTATTTGGACGAATTGTGTTTTGCCTTTGACTGCTCAATTACATGCGTGTAAATTACCATTACATCATTATCATGTACATAGAAAAACTGATAATCAAATATGCATCTGATAAAATGTATATTAAATAAAGCTTCCCAGACTTATTTCTCCAGTCTTAATAAATACAGTTTATCACTGTCCACTGGGAGTTGTAACCGTATCAAAGAAGACACATAGTAATAAGTTATGTCCTTATCAGAGATAAAATAACTAACACATTCCACATGAGAATGACAATATTATGGCAACTCATGGAAGGCAAATTTTTTCAGATAACTATTAAATGAAATTGTAATCTCTTATTTTCCCCAGATATGGTAAAATAAGAAAGTCATTGCTTTGATTTCTTTTATATCATCCACTATTCTGATAGCAAAGATTTATATTTTGCCTACATTTGAAAAGGGACCTAAAGCCATTTCACCACTGATCAGCCTCACATCACAGAGGTTCTTCATTCCTTCCACTGTTGTCTTCAAGCCCATTCACTGAATAACCTCATGATTAAAAGCTCCCCTGAAACTCATCTCTGGTCACTCTCGGTCACAGGTAAATAAACAGATGCTTTAATTCAGAGAGATCCCGAGAACTGTTTTCTCCTCCACACAGAAGGAAAATGGGCAGTGCAACTCTGTCTTCCCTTAGCAAACTAGGGCTGCTGTGAGACTGGTCTGAAATTTTATTTTGACTCTTCTTTTGTCCCTCTGTATTTTTCTGATGCTCACATTTTAAGATGAATATGGAAGGAAATGGAATGTGTTCAATGAAAAGACAGATTAAGGGAAGAATGATTTATCAACAAAGATGAAAGAAATTGAAGTTAGTCCAGCACAAGACAGGTTGAGAGAAATTGAATAACTTTCCAAGTATCCCATGAATAATTAGATAGCATCACTGACTCAATGGACATGGATTTGCACAAACTCCAGGAACTAGTGGAGGATAGGGAAGCGTGGAGTGTTGCAGTCCATGTGGTTGCAAAGAGTTGGATATGACTTAGTAACTAAATAACATTCAGGAAACAATTATTATGTGAACACTGATCATCTGATATCAATAGACATAGATTCCTGTTTTCATATAAATGTTGGGCTTCCCCGATGGCTCAGAGAATAAAATATCTGCCTGCCAATGCAGGAGACACAGGAGACCCAGGTTTGACCCCTGGGTCAGGAAGATCACCTAGAAAAGGAAATGGCAACCCATTAGCATTCTGCAAATAAAGAGAATTTACCCTCCATTGCCCTTGCCCCAGTTTTAGCATGCTTCCTAAACAGAAATCTGGCCAAAGGACTCTTCAAGTTACCAAAGGGGATGAATGAACAGCGTATTCAGGCAAAGGAAAGAACTGAGGATGCTGACTGCCCCAGGTAACAGAGCTTTGGCTGCCTCTCAGGTTAACTTGGCATAGGCATACCACATTTTCTCACCAACCAGGACAGAGCATGGCTGCATAGCTGCTGGATTCAGCAGCACCAAGATGTCACCAAGCCCCTGGTCCCCTCCATCTCTGCTCTGCTCTGCCTCTTTAAATATTCCCAAGCAGCTAGGTCAGGTGCTTCCTACAGCAGCAGAACTGAGGCAGCTCCTCTTGGTGTCCTTCATTCCAAAGAAGGTATTCACAAACTTGCACTTACTTATTGGTCAGAACTGCACTCCATTAATCGATGGCGAGGAAAATGCAGATCCTCTGACTGCTCCGAGTCACCCTCTAGGCAAACTGTGTGCTAGAGGACAGATTCATTAGACTTTTTGCTTTCCTTTTAGAGTGAAAAAAGAGAGTTTTGACCTTGGAAAATATCAGCACTGGGTAAGAAGTTGTTTACAGGGAGCTCCCTGGTGGTGCGGTGGATAGGAATCCACCTGCCAATCCTGAGGTCTGCATGCCCTGGAGCCCATGCTCCACAGCAGGAAAAGCCCCTGAGTGAGAAGCCTGCACACCACAACTAGAGGAGGCCCTGCTCAGCATAACTAGAGAGACCCAATGTGCAGTGACAAGACCCAGGACAGCCAAAATTAAATAAATAATAAAAATATTAACAGGTGGTTTATAAACAGGAAACTTGGGCACATTGGTGGCTGTAAAACCTAACTTTCTTCTCACTAGAAACGTTGTCTAATAAACCTTAGGATATTTTTAATCAAATTCTTACTAGTTGCCTGCTATGCTTGCATTATTATACCCATGTTAACTCATTTCAATCTCACCATTACCCTATGGAAGAAGTATCACTATGATCTGTATTTTACAAAGGAGATACTTAAAGCAGAGATAAGTTAGGTGAATTTCTCAAGGTCACACACTAACTCCAGAATCAGAAATTTGAACCACAGTAGCTTTGGCTCCATAGTCAAAGCTCTCAAAGACTTACTTTGATATATTATATATCAAACAACACATAAGTATATTTATTTACCAGTCTTATATTAAATGTAGGATTCAAAATTAAGCAGTTGGGAAGATAGAGACCCTTTTGCTTTCAAAGTTTAAAGTAAGGCTTATATTTAGGAATGATATTTTGCTTCCAAAAGCTAAAAATTCTGTATAAATTATAAGAAAGGTCTACTGGTGGGCATTAGAGGCTTAACAAGGTAGTGAAAAATTATTGATCTGGACAGAAGGGATAAAAACAGGTCTCCAGGGCCTGCCTGAGAATGTGTGGCTTGAAGCACCCCCCTAGATATATGTAAAACAAGAAATTACACAAATTTTCACAGGTAAAACTGGATGAAGAGAATCCTAGGAGCAAATGTTACAAACAGAAGAAAATCTCTAGAAGATGACAAAATCACTTTATCTGAATGTAAAATCAAATTATTCCTAGAATAATTTTGCAAATACAGAGTCTTACAAACTAAACAAAAGTACAAATAAGGAGTAAAACAACATTAAACAGAAGGAGCAGAAAGAACAGATACAAAAATTTACACACAGGGAAGCAGATGATCAGTGATGCTAGGAACACTGCATGGATTTAATGGCAGACTATACATATGTATCAAGTTTTCTAGTGGTTTAATGGTAAAGAATCCTCCTGCCAATGAAGGTGACCAGGATGGGTTTGACCCTTGGTCTGGGAAGATTCCCTGGGGAAGGAAATGGCAATCCATTCCAATATTCTTGCCTGGAGAATTCCATGAAGAGAGGAGCAGGGTGGGCTACAGTCTGTGGGTGGGCAAAGAATCAGACACTAGTTAGGTGCTAAATAACAACAACAAGTACATATGTATCCATTCTTCATGGCTGAAAAACAAGTCACCACCAATTCTATGGCTTTAATATAGCACCCACTTGTAATCTTGGAGCCAGCCGTGTAGATGGAAGGTCTGGGTATACATATACACACACACGTGTCTCAGTCATGTCCAACTCTTGGCAGCCCCAAGGACTGTAGCCCACTAGGCTCTTCTGTCCATGGAAATTTTCAGGCAAGAACACTGGAGTGGATTGCCATTTTCTACTCCAAGGTCTGGATGTGGCATGAACAAAGCAGTATTCTGCTTGGTCTCCAAGACCAAAGTCAAGCTGTGGCTGTGCTGTGTTCTCTTATGATAGCTCTGGGGATGTTGACCTCACCTCCAAACTCCTTCAGGTCGTTGGTCAGGTTCCAAGCCTTGGCCGAGGCCTCTGTCTGGTTCATGTCAGATCCCACTTTTCACAGCCAGAAACAGCAGGTAAAAGCCTTTACATATTTCAGATCCCTCAACTTCCTCTACAGCATCTTCTCTCTCTGCCTAATCCCTCCCCTGTGAGCCAGAGAAAGTTTTCTGCTTTAAGCTTGAGTGATGAGATGGCTCCTCAGATAATCCAGGATAAACTCCTTATGTTAAGATCTGTGACTTTATTTCCATCTGCAAAACCCACTTGTCACATCATGCAAAATACTCACAGATTCCAAGGATCGAGGCATGGACCTTTGGCTATAGGGGGGGCTCACTCCACCACAGTAACTGAAGGGTTCATTATTTTCAGTAGAAAACATCCACATGAAATCACAGAGAAAACAGGAGGGGAGTGGGAACCAGGACACATGGCACAGGGCAGAGAGGACCACACACATCGAGTCACATGCTACAGAAGAGGAGAGAGAAGTTGTGTTTGAAGACATAGTGTCTGAGAGTTTTCCAGACTAGGAAAGGCATCAGCATGCTTCTTGGAGCTCCAAAAAAGGAAGACAGAAGGAGGCCAATGCTGGGGACAGTGCAGCAAGACTGAAACACAAGAGAAATTCCTTGGAGGGGCAGAGGAATGACAGAAGTGCATTCAGAAGGGCAACAGCAATAATGAGCATTGATTTCTTGGCATTAAGGAAAAAAAAAAGGAAACCAGTAAAATAACTACCAAGTTAGATTATCCAACACACTAAAAAATCTTCAAAAATGAAGCTATTTAAGTATATTAGTCAGTTCAGTGCTACAGTCTTGTCTGAACCTTTGCAACCCCATGGAATGCAGCATGACAGGCCTCCCTGTCCATCACCAACTCCCAGAGTTCACTCAAACTCATGCCCATTGAGTCAGTGATGCCATCCAACCATCTCATTCGATCATCCCCTTATCCTACCAATTTCAAACTTTCCCAGCATCAGGGTCTTTTCAAATGAGTCAGTTCTTTGCATCAGATAGCCAAAGTACTGGATTTCAGCTTCAGCATCATTCCTTCCAAAGAAATCCCAGGGCCGATCTCCTTCAGAATGGACTGGTTGGATGTCCTTGCAGTCCAAGGGACTCTCAAGAGTCTTCTCCAACACCACAGTTCAAAAGCATCAATTTCTGGGTGCTCAGCTTTCTTCACAGTCCAACTCTTGCATCCATACATGACCACAGGAAAAACCATAGCCTTGACTAGAAGGACCTTTGTTGGCAAAGTAATGTCTCTGCTTTTCAATATGCTATCTAGATTGATCATAACTTTTCTTCCAAGGAGTAAGCGTCTTCTAATTTCATGGCTGCAGTCACCATCTGCAGTGATTTTGTAGCCACCCAAAATAAAGTCTGACACTGTTTCCACTGTTTCCCCATCTATTTCCCATGAAGAGATGAGACCAGATGCCATGATCTTAGTTACTGAATGTTGAGTTTTAAGCCAACGTCTTCACTCATCGCTTTCACTTTCACCAAGAAGTTCTTTAGTTCTTCACTTTCTGCCATAAGGGTGGTCTCATCTGCATATCTGAGGTTATTGATATTTTTCCCAGTAATCTTGATTCCAGCTTGTGCTTCATCCAGCCCAGTGTTACTCATGATGTGTTCTGTGTATAAATTAAATAAGCGGGGTGACAATATACAGCCTTGACATACTCCTTTCTCAATTTGGAACCATTCTATTGTTCCATGGCCAGTTCTATCTGTTGCTTCCTGACCTGCCTACAGGTTTCTCAAGATGGGCATCTTGAGATGCCCATCTCTTTAAGAATTTTCCACAGTTTGTTGTGGTCCACACAGTCAAAGGCTTTGTTATAGTCAATAAAGCAGAAATAGATATTTTTCTGGAACTCTCTTGCTTTTTAAATGATCCAATGGATGTTGGCAATTTGATCTCTGGTTCCTGTGCCTTTCCTAAAACAAGCTTGAACATCTGGAAGTTCATGGTTCACCTACTATTGAAGCCTGACCTGGAGAATTTTGATCATCACTTTTCTAGCATGTGAGTTGAGTGCAATTGTGCGGTAGTTTGAGCATTCTTTGGCATTGCCTTTCTTTGGGATTGGAATGAAAACTGACCTTTTCTAGTCCTGTGGCCACTGCTGAGTTTTCCAAATTTGCTGGCATATTGAGTATAACACTTTTACCACATCTTCTTTTAGAGTTTGAAATAGCTCAACTGGAATTCTATCACCTCACTATCTTTGTTCATAGTGATACTTCCTAAGGCCCACTTGACTTCATATTCCAGGTTTTCCTTTATTTCTTTGCACTGATTGCTGAGGAAGGCTGTCTTATCTATCCTTGCTATTCTTTTGAACTCTGCATTCAAATGGACAGATTTTTCCTTTGCCTTTCACTTCTCTCCTATTCACAGCTATTTGTAAGGTCTCCTCAGACAACCATTTTGCCTTTTTGCATTTATTTTCCTTTGAGATGGTCTTGATCCCTGCCTCTGGTGCAATGTCACAAAACTCCATTCATAGTTTTCAGGCACTCTATCAGATCATATCCCTTGAATCTATTTGTCACTTCCACTGTATAATCATAAGGGATTTGGTTTATGTCATACCTGAATCGTCTAGGAAAACCTCTCTACTTTCTTAAAGTATATATATATATATATATACACACACACACACACACANCTTACATTTAGATCTTTAAATCATTTTGAGTTTATTTTTGTGAATGGTGTTAGAAAGTGATCTAGTTTCATTCTTTTACAAGTGTTTGACCAGTTTTCCCAGCACCACTTGTTAAAGAGATTGTCTTTAATCCATTGTATAGTCTTGCCTCCCTCCCCATATCATCTTTCTGGGTCATCCCAGGGCACGAGCCCCAAGCATCCTGTATCCTGTTTCAAACCTAGACTGATGATTCATTTTGTACATGATAGTATACATGTTTCAATGCCATTCTCCCAATATGTTTGTAGAAGATAAGGTGTCCATAGGTGTGTGGATTTATCTCTAGGCTCTCTATTTTGTTCCGTTGATCTATATTTCTGTCTTTGTGCCAGTACCATACTGTCTTGATGACTGTGGCTTTGTAGTAGAGCCTGAAGTCAGGCAGATTGATTCCTCCAGTTCCATTCTTCTTTCTCAAGATTGCTTTGGCTATTGAGGTTTTTTGTATTTCCATACAAATTGTGAAATTATTTGTTCTAGCTCTGTGAAAAATACCGCTGGTAGCTTGATAGGGATTGCATTGAATCTATAGATTGCTTTGGGTAGTATACTCATTGGATAGCTTATATAGATATATTATATAGAGTTTGGCCAGGTCAACTGAGAGGGAGTATAGACAGAAAATAAAGTCCACTGGAACACTATTAAAATAATTGTGAGAAATAAGAGCTTGAACTAGGAAAGAGTGGTATTGATAGCAGCAAAAGTCTCATTATATAACTATTTTAGAATTATTTTACTAAACATTTGATACAGAGAGGAAGTTAAATAGGCATGGTATNGACATTTATAAACAATTTTAAGGCAGTAAATTCAAAAAGTTAGAGGGAATGCTCAAATGCCTAAGGAAACACATCCTATGAAAATTCAGAGCCAAAAGATAAAATTTACATACCTTACTGTTGTTAAAATATTAAATTTCACAGTTGCAAGCCTTCCCTTAATTTGGGGTTCACGTGACTTTACCAGCAAATCTTTTTAAATTAACATTTTTAATTGGAGGGTAATTTCTTTACAATATTGTGTTCACTTCTGCCATACATCAATATAAGGCAGCCATAGTTTCATATATATGTCCCCTCCTTCTTGAACCTTTCTCCTACCTCCCACCCCATTCCACTCCTCTAGGTGTTCACAGAGCCCTGGTTTGAGATCCTTCAGTAATAGAGCAAATTTCCATGGATTATCTATTTTACACATGGTAGTGTATATACTTGCATGCTACTCCCTCCATTCATCCCAGCCTCTACTACCCTCACCATGTCCACAAGTCTGTTTTCTATGTCTACATCTCCACTGATGCCCTGCAAATAGGTTCATCAGTACCATCTTTCTAGATTCCATATACATGCATTAATATAAGGTATTTGTTTCTCCTTATCAAATCTTATCATACACCTAAGAAAAACATATTGCCTACTTGATACTTATTTCAAGATAATATATAAAGTAGAAACATTTAATAATCCATTTCATAAATCAAGTAAAATTTGGTATAAAAATCTCTTATAGTTCTAAGGAGAAAGTGACAATAAAATCTCTCTGTATACATAGATTCCAAAATCCTGAAGAAAGTAATGATCAACATTGGAAAACTAAAAAGTTTACTCAGAAAAATTGGTTACATTTCTAAACCTGATAACATACAGAAATATATCAAAACTATACCTTTTATACTTGAGAGAAATGAATGTGAAAATATACTATACAGCATAATACTGATTGAAATACTTAATATTTAGAGACGTCAAATCTCACTGAACTGATCTCTGCAAGAATAACAATTCCAATCGTGGTAGTAGAAAAAGTTTTGTTTCAAGTTGCAGTAGACATGCTGATTTTAATATAGTTATGAAAATACAAAGGAGAAGAGCAGACAAAGCACTCTGGAAGAATAAGAGGGAGGATTGGCTATAAATGATAATGAGAGTTACTTTAAAACTTGCATAATATAGGCAGTGGGCCCTGGCTCTGGGACTGATAGGAAAGAAAAAATGAAACAAAATCCTGACTACACAGATATTTATAAAAACCCAGGCAGTACTGCCCAGCAGTGAAGCAGGGCACCTGTTCAAAGGTTTTCTTGATAATTTGACACTCCTTACCCTTTATACTCAAAGCAATAAGAGAAAAACAAATAAGTAACCTTGACTCATGTCAACATTCACAAAAACTTAAATCCGGATGAATAGAAATCTAATTAGTATGCTTGCTTTCAGAAGAAAAGCTATGAGAAACCTGGACAGTATATTTAAAAGCAGATACATTATTTCACCAACAAAAGTCAGCATAGCCAAAACTATGTTTTTTTCCACTAGTCATGCACAGATGTGAGAAATGGATCACAGAGAAGGTTGAGCACTGAAGAATTTATGTTTCTGAACTGTGATGTTGGCAAAAATTCTTGACAGTCTCTTGGACAGCAAGATCAAAACAGTCAATCTTAAAAGAAATCAACCCTAAGTATTCATTAGAAGAACTGATACTAAAGCTGAACCTCCAATACTTTGGCTATCTGATGTAAAGAGCTGACTCATTGGAAAAGACTCTGATGCTGGGAAAGATTGAGAGGAGGAGGAGAAGGGGCTGACTTAAGAGGCAGTGGTTGGATGGCATCACCAACTCAGTGGACATGAGTTTGAGCAAATTCTGGGAGGTAGTGAAAGACAAGGAAGCCTCGTGTGCTGTAGTCCATGGGATTGCAAAGAGTCAGACATGAATGAGTGAGTGAACAGCAACAACAAAATGGATTTAATATATATATTTAAAAAAGCTTTTAAAATAAAATGTAGGAGAAATTTTTCACTATTTGAGTAGAAAATATTTTTTAAGCTAGATATAAATTTGCCAACCATAAACTCAATATTCAGAAAACTAAGATCATGGCACCCGGTCCCATCACTTCATGACAAATAGAGGGGGAAACAGTGGAAACAGTGGCTGATTTTATTTTGGGGAGCTCCAAAATCACTGCAGGTGGTGACTGCAGCCATGAAATTGAAAGATACTTGCTCTTTGGAAGAAAAGCTATGAACAACCTAGACAGCATAATAAAAAGCAGAGACAATACTTTGCCAACAAATGTCTGTCTAGTCAAAGCTATGGTTTTACCAGTAGTCAGGTATGGATGTGAGAGTTGGACCATAAAGATAGCTGAGTGCCACAGCATTGATGTTTTTGAACTGTAGTGTTGGAGAAGACTCTTGAGAGTCCCTTGGAATGCAAGGAGATCCAACCAGTCCATCCTAAAGGAAATCACTCCTGGATGTTCATTGGAAGGACTGATGTTGAAGCTGAAACTCTAGTACTTTGGCCATCTGAAGTGAAGAACTGACACACTAGAAAAGACCCTGATGCTGGGAAAGATTGAAGGTGGGAGGAGAAGGGACAACAGAGGATGAGATGGTTGGATGACATCACCGACTCAATGGACATGAGTTTGAGTAAACTCCTGGATCTGGTGATGGACAGGGAGGCCTGGTTGTTGCAGTTCATGGTATTGTAAAGAACCAGACATGACTGGGTGACTGAATTGAACTGAAAGGAAAATATGATTAGTTACACTATATTAAAAATCAGAATTTATATTTATCACAATGTACCAGTGAAGAAAAATCAAGCCAAGAGTAAGAAAGATTTCTGACACATGCAAATGTCATCTAAGGAAATAATTTATGAAGAACTTCTCCAAACCAACTACCCAAAGGAAAAACACTTAAGAAATTTGTGCACGCTCTTCATGACAGATAGTTTCCAAGTGGAAATGTTTATGACCTAATTAGTGAAACTAAGTCCCTAAAACACAGTTCCTCTGCCAAGTTTAAGTTTATGATTCATCCTTCTATTCAAAACTTTATTCTCTTTCTGGTTTCCTCTAACTTCAATTCTATGTTCATTGCACACTCAATCACCTGTCAGATGTTAAAATTGTTGTCAACAACATCATTAAAGTACTAAAAATCACTATTACTAGGCATCACCATTATTGTACAAACTCAGGTTGTTTCTCCAAGACAAGATAAGCTCACAGACCTCCCAGCCATGGACTACCTAGCCCAAGAACCATAAACCAAAGATATTGTCACTCCAGATGCCAGGATTAAGAAATGTCACATGATAATTATTAGCTCAGCCTCTTTGTTATTCCCTTAAAAAGAACACAAAACAACATAAAATAACAACAGAATCTCAAATACCAAGGGGTGTGGATATGAGGTTGATTTTCTACCTCCTTGCTTGGCACCTGCACTAAACCCTTACTTTGTTGCAAACTCCTACTGCTAAATTTGGCTTTTCAGTGCCATGGCTTGGTTACATTAGGCACAAAGAGACATTCAGTTTCAATATTAAGGAAATGAAAACTAAGTCCAGGAAGCAACACTTCTACCTGCTAATCACCATTGCTGAAAGAAAGGAGGAGTGGTACAACAGAGATCACCTACAGTCCTACTGTGTAAGTAACTTAGTCTGACCATTGTGGTCAATGGCTTGACAGTTTATATTTTCTGTGTGCAGCAATACTCTTATTTTATGATCCAGAAAACTCACTTAGACCCATCAGAAGATACTTGCACACTTGCATAAAACAAACTGCATGATTCTCTAAAATGTAATACTGAAGTGAAAAAACAACCACAAAATCATCCACATCATATAATTCCTTTCATTTTGGCTTTTAGGGACACACCTTTAAGAAAACAGATTGTAAAAATCAGCAAGAAAGTGATTAGCATGGAAACCAGAGTGGAGTTTACTTTTAGGGTAAAAAAGTAACAAACTGTGATCAGAGGGAAGTAAGGGGATACTTCCAGTGTAACACTGTAAAATGTTTTTAAGTTGCTGGATGGTTATGCTAATGTTTTCTCTGAAGAAAGTTGGTGAGTGTATACTTCCCTACAAGATATTTTTGGGTATACATCTCTGTATATATCATCTATGACAACATAGATGTGATAAAGACATCAGAAAACTAGCTGGGAGGACAGCTGTGTCCTACATAAGTGAAAATTAAATTCCAGTGGGGGTTTGGTTTATAGCTGTGTGATGTCCTGTCTCAGTGGAATCCTAGATCTCATAAAATCAACCTCTCTTAGCAATTAGAAATGTGTGTGCTTTCCAGTGAGCAGTGTTCTCCATTGCTGAAGCATTTATGTACAGCAGAAGTGCTCCTTTAGTTATCTGATTTATTTCAGGATTAGTTAACTCATTTTGATGGAACCTTTGCATACATTCTAGATTAAAGGATTATTTGTCTGTGATAGAATACTGAAAACCATGCCCTCCCCTTGGACTTTCCCTGGTCACTGTAAAGCCTCACAACCGCCATGACTGGCTTATTTAAAGCTACTAGGCCAGGAAAAATTCCTGAGTCATTCGGACTCCATGGGCTCAAGGCCATCAGGGATGACATAATGGAAACTCTATCAGAAAATAACTCCACCTGCTCTTGGTACAGACCAATCCGTAAGAGATACAAAACCCTAAATCTGCGCACGCATATTGTATAATCAATCAGCTTATGCCAAATCTCTGTCTTTGTCTAAAACCTATAGATACTCCTGTAATTCTAGATTTGGGGCTTTCTCGCTTCTCTCCACTGTGTTAGAGGGGACAGAATGCCCTAACTCAAGTTAGCAATAAACTCCCTTCTTGCTTTTGCATTACTGTGGTGGATTTGTTCTCTCAGTCTATTCAGAGACTTGGGCTCGGAGCGTAACAGTCACCCTTTTCTGACTCCCTTTTCTACGGTGACTAAAGAGCTAAATTACAGTATTTTTTTTCCACTTGAGAAAACAGGTCCTTCTAGCAGTGAGTTTTCCACCATCACTATGTGAGTTTCACAGTTCCAGTTGTAAAGCTTTTGGTCTCTCAGTTTGAAAATATTTGACTCTGAATGAGCAGGAGTCTGCACTGGTTTGTATGCTGTCCTGTCTGTTGTCTGTCTCCCTTTTATTTGTAACACTTGTTTCTACCCAGCTTGAATGACAGCATTTTTGGCACAAACAACAGCTTATCTGACACACGATGCCTCCTACCATTTGGAAACGTGCTCTTAGCTCAGGGACGTCACCTTGAGTCAAATCTAGTGCAAAGCCTTGCTGAAGGGAGCATGCCCGCACCCAGAAAATAACACACTCTGAGTCCTCACACTTCACCCTTTGAATAAGGCTCTCCAAAAATTGTGGTGTGAGGGTTGTCGACACCTATGTTTGGTGGTGTTTGAAGATAAAGAAAAGTCTGATAACACATGCTTGAGTGGTACTTGACATTAGTGGAATTCTGCCTTCAGTTATACTAGAATGATAAGAGCCAAAAAGAGAATATTATTGACTTAAATGTACCTTCCATAGTATTATGGTTAGGGCTGTTATACCAGAATACTACAGGCTGGGTGACTTCAAAAACCAGAAAGATATTTTCTTACAGTTCTGGAGACTGAAGTCTGAGATCCAGATGCCCAGAGGTTTGGTTTCTGATGTGTTGTCTCCGTGGTTAGAAGACGACTGCTTTTTCTGCATGTCCTCACATGGCCTCTTCTTTGTGTGAAGAAAGAGATCTGTGACGTCTTTTCTGCTTTCTATTAGGATGGCAAGCATATCAGGCCAGGGCCCTACACTATCTCTAAATATAGGCACACTACCTGTGAGCATGTGGTCATGTCCAACTCTTTGCCACCCATGGACTGTAGCCCACCAGGCTCCTCTGTTCATGGGGTTTCTCAGGCAAGAATACTGGAGTGTGTCCCCATTTCCTCTTGCAGGGGATCTTTCTGACCCAGGGATCAAAATTTCATTTCTTATTTCTGCATCTCCTGCTGTGGCAGGTGGATTCTTTAATGCTGTGCCACGTGGAAAGCCCTCTAGGTACTAGAATAAACAAAACAGTAAGGGGAAAACATTCCGTGACTTCATGAAGCTAACGTCTATCTTTTGATTAGTAACTACACATATAATGACTGATAACATGAGTGGAAACAATTAAATGAAAGGACTTGTTCCTACTTTAAACAACCTAATGCAAATGAGAACTTCCAGATGCACAAGCTGGGTTTAGAAAAGGCAGAGGAACCAGAAATCAAATTGACAGCATTTGTTAGATCATGGAGAAAGCAAGAGAATTCCAGATAAGCATCTACTTCTGCTCCACTGACTATGCTAAAACCTGTGTAGTTCACAGCAAACCACACTGATTGTGTGGATCAAAACAAATTCTGGAGAATTCTTAAAGAGATGGAAATACCATATCACCTTACCTGCCTCCTGAGAAACCTGCATGCAGGTCAAGAAGAAATATTTAGAAATGGACATAGAACAACATGCATGCATGCTAAATCACTTCAGTTGTGTCTGATTCTGTGTGACCCTATAGACTGTAGCCCTTGGGGCTCCTCTGTCCTTGAGATTCTCCATGCAAGAATACTGGAGTAGGTTGTTCTTCCCTTCTTCAGGGGATCCTCCCAATCTAGGGATCAAGACTGCGTCTCTTATATCTCCCCTGCATTGGCAGGTGGGTTGCTTACCATTAGCACCACCTGGACATGGCAAAACAGACTGGTTCAAAACTGGGAAAGGAGTACCTCAAGGCTGTATATCATCACCCTGCTAATTTAACTTCTATGCAGAGTACATCACTTGAAATGCCAGTGGACATAGCACAAGCTGGAATCAAGATTGTCAGAACTATCGACAACCTCAGATACGCAGATGAAACCACTCTGGTGATAGAAATTGAAGAGGAACTATAGAGCCTCTTGATAAGGGTGAAAAAGGACAGTGAAACAGTTGCCTTGAAAGTCACCATTAAAAACAAAATAAGATCATGGCATCTGGCCCCAACACTTTTCGGCAGTTAGAAGGGGAAAAAAGTGGAAGCAGGCATAGATTTTACTTTCTTGGGCTCCAAAATCACTGCACGCAGTGAATTCAGCCATGACGTTAAAAGACACTTGCTCGGAGGAAGACGCGGTCGCCGCTGCAGCGGCTCTGTGTGCCGGCCGCTCCTGCTCCTGACTCACAGCTGTTCGCTCTAGCCAAGGAACAAGTCGGTCAGGAAGCCACGCCACATTTAAAAAAAAAAAAAAAAAAGACGCTTGCTCCTTGGAAGAAAATGTTTGACAAACCTAGACAGTGTATTAAAAAACAGAGACATCATTTTGCCCATAAAGGTCCACATAGTCAAAGCTATGGTTTTTTCAGTAGTCATGTATGGATGTGAGGGTTGGACCATAAAGAAAGCTGAGTGTGGAAGAACTGATGCTTTTGAACTGTGGTTGGAAAAGACTCTTGAGAGTCCCTTGGACTGCAAGGAAATAAAAGCAGTCAATTCTAAAGGAAATAAACCTGAATGTTAATTGGAAGGGCTGATGCTGAAGCCGAAGTTCCAATACTTGGGCCACCTGATGGTTAAGAGCTAACTCATTGAAAAAGACCGTGATTCTGGAAAAGACTGAAGGCAAAAGGAGAAGGGGGCAGCAGATGAGATGGTCAGAAAGTGTCACCAACTCGATGGCCATGAATTGGAGCAGACTTCAGGAGACAGTGAAGTCAGCGAAACCTGGTGTGCTGCAGTCCATGGGGTAGCAAAGAGTCAGACATGACTTAGTGATTGAACAGCAACACGAATACAGAAGAATTTTAGGGCATGGAGTCAGAGGAAGGCAAATGACTTTATCACTAATTTAAGCACTAGCTAAGCATATTCAAAAGCAGAGACATTACTTTGCTGACTAAGGTCCGTCTAGTCACGGCTATGGTTTTTCCAGTGGTCATGTATGAATGTGAGAGTTGGACTGTGAAGAAAGCTGAGCACTGAAGAATTGATGCTTTTGAACTGTGGTGTTAGAGAAGACTCTTGAGAGTCCCTTGGACTGCAAGGAGATCCAATCAGTGCATTCTAAAGAAGATCAGTCCTGAGTGTTCTTTGGAAGGAATGATGCTAAAGCTGAAACTCCAATACTTTGGCCACCTCATAAGAAGAGTTGACTCATTGGAAAAAACTCTGAGGCTGGGAGGGATTGGGGGCAGGAGGAGAAGAGGAGACAGGAGATGAGATGCCTGGATGGCATCACCAACTCGATGGACATGAGACTGAGTGAACTCCGGGAGTTGGTGATGGACAGGGAGGACTGGCGTGCTGCAATTCATGGGGTCGCAAAGAGTCGGACATGACTGAGCGACTGAACTGAACTGAACTGAATCAAGTTGTGGTTGAACTAAATAAATATATATGATTTTGTTTTTCTAGAGGTGTTATACGAATGCAAAGTTTGTCACACCAAATGCGTTTGCTTAGCATGATAATTGTTTTAGGTTGATTATTTTTAAGAAGGTCTTCCCTAATAGCTCAGTTGGTAAAGAATCCACCTACAATGCAGGAGACCCCACTTTAATTCTTGGATTGGGAAGATCCACTGGAAAACGAACAGGCTACCAACTCCAGTATTCTTGAGCTTCCCTTGTTGCTCAACTGGTAAAGAATCTGCCTGGAATGCGGGAGACCTGGGTTCGATCCCTGGGTTTGGAAGATCCCTTGGAGAAGGGAAAGGATACCAACTTCAGAATCCTGGCCTAGAGAATTCCTTGGACTGTATAGTCCATGGGGGTCTGAAAGAGTTGGACACGACTGAGAGAATTAATCAGAAAACTCATAAAATTTTTGTATTTAACCTCCCTATAATACTTTTAAAGTAATTTAGATAGGGAGCCTACACCAGGAAAACAGCTGTCATCTAAGGTAACTTTGTTTCTCCACAGAACATGTTGACCAAACTTTTGCTGTTCCCTTCCCTTGGGGAGAGTCTTCCTTGTGGATACAGTGGGGTAAGGAGAGAGTGAGTGGAATTGTGAGAAGAGCATGGAAATATATACATTACCATATGTAAAACAGATAACAAGTGAGAATTTGCTGTGTTAAACAGGGAGCTCAACCCAGTGTTCTGTGAAAACCTAGGGGGGTAGGATGGGGTGGGAGGTAGGTGAGGGGTTCAGGAGGGAGGGGATATATGTATACCTGTGGCTGCTTCATGTAGACGTGTGGAGGTGAAGGTGAGATGAAGTCACTCAGTTGTGTCCGACTCTTTGCGACCCCACAGACTGTAGGTTACCAGGCTCTTCCATCCACGGGATTTTCCAGGCAAGAGTACTGGAGTGGGTTGCCATTTCCTTCTCCAGAGGATCTTCCTGACCCAGGGATCGAACCCAAGTCTCTCACATTGTAGGCAGATGCTTTACCATCTGAGCCACCAGGGAAGTCTCTAATCCTTTTGCAGTAGAAATCAATTTTTTTCTGGCATGACTCCATTGCCAGCAACGGGATTTATCCAAACTACAAATGCCAGCACATTGAATGTTTCAGTACTGTACTCAGTTGTTCATATTTTAGCTGTGAAACAAACCAANTCTCTCACATTGTAGGCAGATGCTTTACCATCTGAGCCACCAGGGAAGTCTCTAATCCTTTTGCAGTAGAAATCAATTTTTTTCTGGCATGACTCCATTGCCAGCAACGGGATTTATCCAAACTACAAATGCCAGCACATTGAATGTTTCAGTACTGTACTCAGTTGTTCATATTTTAGCTGTGAAACAAACCAAATGTAAATGCTTAATATATAATACAAACCCACAGATTCTTCACAGAAGAAAACAATGGAAGACTGATTTTCTACATGTCACCTGTTCATTAGTTCTTCAACAATATGTCTTGAGTTATTTCAAATATAATGTATACACCACTACCTATGTTTTTCAACATTTTCTATTTAGGTCCTAAAGGGTATAAACAAGGATCCATACAGTCAGGTTGTTTTTATAAACTTTTGATGTTTCTTCTGTTATGCATCTTACAATAATGAATATAGGGAGACAAAGACAAATGTACATTTAAGTTAGTGGCTACATGAATTTTGCTTATATGGCTAGCTGTTTATATGGGTCTTGAAAATGACAAAATAAAATAACAAAGTTTGATAAGCCTATCCATGCCACATGAACTTTAGTCCACTCACAGTCAAGTTATGCTGTGAGTGAACTAAAGTTCACGGGGCATGTTGATGTGTGGCAGAGGCAAAAACAATATTGTTGAGCAATTGTCCTCCAATAATTATATTTTGCTCTATACATCTCAATATTGTACAATTATAATCTTTGATGATTAAATATCTAAATATATAACTATGGCATGCAAAGGCAGGATTAATCCATTTGAAGCTTTAAAATGGAGTTAAGGGGACCAAAACTATTTGCTACAATAGAAATAACAAATTGATAGTTGGTTATCACAAAAGTAGTTTAGCAAGCTATATAGCTTTGAAAAGGTAATTTATTGCTTACTGCCATAGGTATTAAAAAATGATTTTTCCTATAACAATCAACATATAGGGAGCATATAATGAAATTATATATGCCAACTTTATAGGGAAAATTAGCTGAAGATTTTAGAAATTGTAATAAATGGATCTTGGCTTAATCAATTTTAAAGTTCTAAAGAATAGCAAGGAGAGATAAATAAGTCTTCCTCAGTGACCAATGCCAAGAAATAGAGAAAAACAATAGAATGGGAAAGACTAGAGATTTCTTCAAAAAAAAAAAATAGAGATACAAAGGAAACATTTCATGCAAAGATGGGCACAATAAAGGACAGAAATGGTAGGGACCTAACAGAAGCAAAAGATATTAATAAGAGGTGGCAAGAATACACAGAAGAACTGTACAAAAAAGTTCTTCACGACCCAGATAATCACGATGGTGTGATCACTCTTCTAGAGCCAGATATCCTGGAATGTGAAGTCAAGTGGGTCTTAGGAAGCATCACTTTGAACAAAGTTAATGGAGGTGATGGAATTCCAGTTGAGTTATTTCAAATCCTGAAAGATGGTGCTGTGAAAGTGCTACACTCAATATGCCAGCAAATTTGGAAAACTCAGCAGTGGCCACAGGACTGGAAAAGTTTAGCTTTCATTCCAGTCCCAAAGAAAAGCAATGCCAAAGAATGCTCAAACTACTACACAGGTACACTCATCTCACATACTAGTAAAGTAATGCTCAAAATTCTCCAAGCCAGGTTTCAGCAATATGTGAACCGTTAACTGCCAGATATTTAAGCTGGCTTTAGAAAAGGCAGAGGAACCAGAGATCAAATTGCCAACATCTGCTGGATCATGGAAAAAGCAAGAGAGTTACAGAAAAACATCTACTTCTGCTTTATTGACTATGTCAAAGCCTATGACTGTGTAGATTACAATAAACTGTGGAAAATTCTGAAAGAGATGTGAATACCACACGACCTGACCTGCCTCATGAGAAACCTGTATGCAGGTCAGGAAGCAACAGTTAGAACTGGACATGAAACAACAGACTGGTTCCAAATAGCAAAAGGAGTATGTCAAGGCTGCATATTGTCACCCTGCTTATTTAACTTATATGCAGTGTACATCATGAGAAACGCTGGGCTGGAGGAAGCACAAGCTGGAAACAAGATTGCTGGGAGAAATATCAATAACCTCAGGTATGCAGATGACACCATCCATATGGCAGAAAGTGAAGAAGAACTAAAGAGTCTCTTGATGAAAGTGAAAGAGGAGAGTGAAAATATTGGCTTAAAGGTCAACATTCAGAAAAATAAGATCATGGTATCTGGTCCCATAATTAGATGGCAAATAGATGGGGATACTGTGGAAACAGTGGCTGACTTTATTTTTTTTGGGGGGGGGGACTCCGAAATCACTGCAGATGGTGATTGCAGCAATGAAATTAAAAGACGCTTACTCGTTGGAAGAAAAGTTATGACCAACCTAGACAGCATATTAAAAAGCAGAGACATTACTTTGCCAACAAAAGTCCATCTAGTCAAAGCTATGGTTTTTCCAGTAGTCATGTATGGATGTGAGAGTTGTTCTGTGAAGAAAGCTGAGTGCCGAAGAACTGATGCTTTTGAACTGTGGTGTTGGAGAAGACTCTTGAGAGTCCCTTGGACTGCAAGGAGATCCAACCAGTCCATTCTGAAGGAGATCAGCCCTGGGATTTCTTTGGAAGGAATGATGCTAAAGCCTAAAGTCCAGTACTTTGGCCACCTCATGTGGAGAGTTGACTCATTGGAAAAGACTCTGATGCTGAGAGGGATTGGGGGCAGGAGGAGAAGGGGATGAGACGGCTGGATGGCATCACTGACTCGATGGACGTGAATCTGAGTGAACTCCGGGAGTTGGTGATGGACAGGGAGGCCTGGTGTGCTGCGATTCATGGGGTCACAAAGAGTCGCACATGAGTGAGCTACTGAACTGAAGTGAACACCGTGGAAGGAAAGTTATAACGAACCTATTCAGCATATTGAAAAGCAGAGACATTACTTTGTCAACAAAGGTTAGTCTAGTCAAGCTATGATGTTTCCAGTGGTCATGTATGGATGTGATATCTGGACTATAATGAAAGCTGAGCTCCAAAGAATTGCTACTTTTGTACTGTGTTGTTGGAGAAGACTCTTGTGAGTCTCTTGGACTGCAAGGAGATCCAACCAGTCCATCCTAAAGGAAATGTGTCGTGAATTCATTGAAAGGACTGCTGTTGAAGCTGAAACTCCAATACACTGGCCACCTGATGCAAAGAGCTAACTCATTAGAAAAAATCCTGATGCTGGGAAAGTTTGAGGGCAGGAGGAGAAGAGGATAACAGGGAGTGAGATAGTTGGATGGCATCACCAACACAATGGACATGGGTTTGGGTGGACTTCGGGTGTTGGTGATGGACAGGGAGGCCTGGTGTGCTGTGGTTCATGGAGTCACAAAGAGTCAGACATGACTGAGCAACTGAACTGAACTGAAAAAGATTTTTAAAGTGGTTAACCTTTAAATACTAAACTATAAAAAAGAAAATTTTAAATTGATTTTTGAGTTTTCAGGATGTAATAATCTGTTTTTGTCCCTTAATAATAGCTTTTGTTTTAATTACATTCTTAAAATAACATTGTGAAGAAAGTATTATTATGCCCAAATTTTAGCTGAGGAAACCAAGGCTAGGAAAACTTACATAAATCCAGTTTAAAGTCACCCATTTAGTAGTTAGTTGAGCTAGAATTTGAACCAAATTTTGTCTTTCTCCTTAGTCTATACTTTTTCCATTATAACTACCATTTTTCTAAAATTAGTGTTAAGGTTTGATATTTGTTGAAATCTCATTTAGGCTACTATATAAAGAAGATGAGTAGACTTAATAATTATAATTTGGGTTTTTAAAAATGTTCTTACTGGTGAGTGAAAAGAAAGGGGTTGGTCTTTTCAATTATTAAAATGTCTCCATTTTTTATCTATTCTTTTCTACTGGCTAATTGCTCATCTTGCTTACCACAGACAACTGTAAAACTATTAAAAAAAAAACAAAACTTAAGCTTATACAGAGAATAGTTACCCCCTTAATCACACTCTAGTTAACATTTAGTTGATAGACATAACTCTTACATAACATATGTAACATATGATTTAGAACATAACATGTATAATAGGAAATTATTCTCCAGCTAATGTTTAGTTGACGCAATCTTGCTGACTGCATTTTCTTTTTCTTTTGGAAGCTAATGTGATCTGTGATTGTCTGAAGAGGTCTTACAAATAGCTGAAAAGAAAGAAGTGAAAAATAAAGGAGAAAAGGAAATATACACACATTTGAATGCAGAGTTCCAAAGAATAGCGAGGAGAGATAAGAGAGCCTTCATAAGTGATCAAAGCAAAAAAAAAAAAAAAAAGGAAAACAATACAATGGGAAAGACTACAGATCTTTTCAAGAAAAGTATAGATACCAAGGGAACATTTTATGCAAAGATGGGCACAATAAAGGACAGAAATGGTATGGACCGAATAGAAGCAGAAGATATTAAGAAGTGGAGGCAAGAATACATGGAAGAACTGTACAAAAAAGATCCTCAAGACCCAGATAACCACAATGCTGTGATTAGTCAACTAGAGCCAGACATCCTGGAGTCAGAAGTAAAGTGGGCAAGCATCACTACAAACAAAGCTAGTGGAGGTGATGGAATTCCAGGTGAGCTATTTCAAATCCTAAAAGATGATGCTGTAATAGGGCTGCATTCTATATCCCAGAAAATTTGGAAAACTCAGCAGTGGCCACAGGACCGGGAAATGTCAGATTTCATTCCAATTCCAAAGAGAGGCAATGCTAAAGAATGCTTAAACTACCGCACAATTGCACTCATCTTCAGTTCAGTTCAGTCGCTCAGTCGTGTCCAACTCTTTGTGACCCTATGAATCACAGCATGCCAGGCCTCCCTGTCCATCACAAACTCCCAGAGTTCACCCAACTTATGTGCATCGAGTCGGTGATGCCATCCAGCCATCTCATCCTCTGTCATCCCCTTCTCCTCCTGCCCCCAACCCCTCCCAGCATCAGAATATTTTCCAATGAGTCAACTCTTGACATGAGGTGGCCAAAGTATGGGAGTTTCAGCCTTAGCAGCAGTCCTTCCAATGAACACCCAGGACTGATCTCCTTTAGGATGGACTGGTTGGATCTCCTTGCACTCCAAGGGACTATCAAGAGTCATTTGCAGCACCACAGTTCAAAGACATCAATCCTTAGGTGCTCAGCTTTCTTCACAGTCCAACTCACACATCCATGCATGATCACTGGAAAAACCAAAGCCTTGACTAGACAGACCTTTGTTGGCAAAGTATTGTCTCTGCTTTTGAATATGCTCTCTAGGTTGGGCATAACTTTCCTTCCAAGGAGTAAGTGTCTTTTAATTTCATGACTTCAGTCGCCATCTGCAGTGATTTTTGAGCCCCCCAAAATAAAGTCTGACACTGTTCCCACTGTTTCCCCATCTATTTCCCATGAAATGATGGGACCAGATACCATGATCTTAGTTTTCTGAATGTTGATCTTTAAGACAACTTTTTCACTCCCCTCTTTCACCTTCATCAAGAAGCTTTTTAGTTTCTCTTCACTTTCTGCCATAAGGGCGGTGTCATCTGCATATCTGAGGTTATTGACATTTCTCCTGGCAAACTTGATTCCAGCTTGTGCTTCTTCCAGCCCAGAGTTTCTCATGAGGTACTCTGCATATAGGTTAAATAAGCAGAGTTACAATATATAGCCTTGATGNTTTTTTTTTTTAACACAAAAAAGCAGTTTTAATCTTACAATATAGTAACTTGAAAAGCACCATAGTCTTCCAGCTACAATACTGCTGGCTCTACGTTTGCTTTCAGACACTGTGGGCTTAAAATAAAGATGTTATACCATTGTAGCCTATACAGTACCATATAGTAAAGTCCACAAAAGCCCACTTGTAGAAGAAAGAAGCATGTGACAGTGTGTGCCAGATACTTGAACTAACTTCCCTGATTGGACATGCAGATGAGTGTTTGCATCTTTGAAGGTTTGCAACTTGAAAGCTTATATATGAGGGATTTACTTTATTTCTCCTCTTTCATTTCCTGTTTCTCTTAGTTGGGTCCTCTCTCTTTTCTTCTTGGTGATCCTGGTTAAATGTTTGTCAATTTTGTTTATCTTTCCAAAAACCTGTTTTTGATTTCATTGGTCTTTTCTTTATATATATANGGATTTACTTTATTTCTCCTCTTTCATTTCCTGTTTCTCTTAGTTGGGTCCTCTCTCTTTTCTTCTTGGTGATCCTGGTTAAATGTTTGTCAATTTTGTTTATCTTTCCAAAAACCTGTTTTTGATTTCATTGGTCTTTTCTTTATATATATATATATATATATTATTTTATTTTTTAAATTTTATTTTATTTATTTTTTTTTCCATCTCAGGTGTACATGAGTTCCCAATCTTGAACCCTGCCCCCCCACCTCCCAACCCACATCAATTCTCTGGGTCATCCCCGTGCACCAGTCCCAAGCATCCTGTATCCTCTATCAGACATAGACTGGCAATTTGTTTCTTACATGACAGTATACATGTTTCAGTGCCATTCTCCCAAACCATCCCACCCTCTCCCTCTCCCTCAAAGTCCTAAAGTTCATTCTATACATCTGTGTCTCTTTTGCTGTCTTTCATGGTTTATTCTATTTTTGTTTGTTTTTACTATTTCTTATATGATTATTATTTCATTACTTCTACTGACTTAGGCTTTATTCTTCTATTTCTAATTCTTTTAGGTGGTACATTCAGTTTTTCCTTTTTCCTAAAGAAGGCCTATATCTCTATGAAGTTCCCACTTAAAAATGCTTTTGGTGCATCCCATAGATTTTGAAAAGTTGTCTTGCCTTTTTCACTTGTCTTGAGGTATTTTCTGGCTTCCTCTAAGGTTTTGTGACTGACCCACTTTTTATTGAGGTATAGTTGATGTACTGTATTATATAAACTTCAAGTGTGCAATGTGGTGATTCAAAATTTTTGAAGGTTATAGTCAGTCCATAATCATTATAGAATATTGGTTATACTCTATGTATCCCTGTGGCTAGTTTGTTTATGGACAGCGGTCTGTGCCTCTTCACTCCGCCCCTTTCCTTGCTCCACTCTCTCCCCTCCCCCAGCCGGCAACTATCAGCTTGTTCTCTGTACCTGTTATTCTGTCTTTTTATTATTTTCATTCATTTGCTTTATTTTTTAGATTCCACATGTAAGTGATATCGTATAGCATTTGTCTTTCTCTATCTGGCTTATTTCACTAAGTGTAATACTCTCCAAATTCATTTACAGTTTTGAAAATAAGCATACCTTCTAGGTCCCAACAAAATATCAGATTTATAAATCATGATACAATTTTCCAGCTATTTAGGAGTTGCTGTGTTAAATATACTTTTAATAGTTTTACATGTTATGTTGTGAGTAAAAGAAGAAAGTTTAAAACATCTATCCGGATGGCCATCTGGGAGAGAATAGCTATTTCAAACTTATGCTGAATGAGGCACTTATGTTTTGTCATTATAAGGCAGCAGTTATACATTGAATTATCAGAGGTCTCTTAAAAACCCAGTATTTTAATCAATGATCTCTTATTTATATAGAGCAATCATAGGATTTCAGTTGTTTTATTTCAAAGTTTTTTTTATTTGAATTAAAAAAATTAATTAATTTATTTTAATTGGAGGCTAATTACTTTGCAATATTGTAGTGGGTTTTCAGCTTTTTAAATATGCCTTTTAAATTTCATGAGATCTACCTCATTAGATAATTGAGACCCTGAAGCACTGAGACATGACTTCTGGACAAGATGAAAGGCTGAGGTCTTTCCCCAGGGCAGTAAAGATTTCCCCTTTTCCAGGGCTCAGAGGGGGGAAAGATGAGATTTGTGATAGTACCATCTCACTGGACTCAGCAATGCATCGTCCCTTCTCTCTCCTGATTTTAGGAGCATCAAACCAATGATTAGGAGAGATAATATCACAGAGATCANGAGAAGACTCTTGAGAGTCCCTTGGACTGCAAGGAGATCCAACCAGTCCATTCTAAAAGACATCAGTCCTAGGTGTTCTTTTGAAGGAATGATGCTAAAGCTGAAACTCCAGTACTTTGGTCATCTCATGTGATGAGTTGACTTATTGGAAAAGACCCTGATGCTGGGAGGGATTGGGGGCAGGAGGTAAAGGGGATGACAGAGGATGAAATGGCTGGATGGCATCACTGACTCGATGGACATGAGTTTGGGTGAACCCCAGAAGTTGATGATGGACAGGGATGCCTGGCGTGCTGCAATTCATGGGATCGCAAAGCGTTGGACACAACTGAGAGACTGAACTGAACTGAAAATCTCTGCAGATGGTGATTGGAGCCATGAAATTAAGATGCTTGATCCTTGGAAGAAAAGCTATGACCAACCTAGACAGCATATTAAAAAGCAGAGACATTACTTTTCCAACAACTCTCCATCTAGTCAAAGCTATGGTATGGGTGTGAGAGTTGGACTACAAAGAAAGCTGAGCTCTGATGAATTGATGCTTTTGAATTGTGGTGTTGGAAAAGACTCTTGAGAGTCCCTTGGACTGCCAGGGAGATCCAACCAGTCAATCCCAAAGGAAATCAGTCCTGAATATTCATATGAAGGACTGATCCTGAAGGTGAAACTCCAACAATTTGACTACCTGATGCAAAGAGCTGACTCATTTGAAAAAACCCTGTTGCTGGGATAGATCAAGGGCAGGAAGAGAAGGGGACAACAGAGAATGAGATGGTTGGATGGTGTCACTGACGCGATGGACATGAGTTTGAGCAAGCTCAGGGAGTTGCTGATGGATAGGGAATTCTGACATGCTGCAGTCCATGGGGTCACAAAGAATTGGACATGACTGAGTGACTGAACTGAACTGATGTGATCTTATGCTGCTTACTAATCCACACATAAGGAGGCCTCAGAAGTAGGAACCTTAATCATGATATACTCATTGTTGTTCAGACACTGAGTTGTGTCTGACTCCTTGCAACCCTTTGAACTACAGTCCATTTCTGAATATAATAAAGCAACCATTGTCTATTTTCTAAGCATTTTTGTGAGTAATATGTCTACTTAATAATTATATAGTATGATCATAGTAAAAAAAATAGTTATAATTTAGATAGGGATCCTTCACCAATAAACAGCTGTCGCCCAAGACATCTTTGTTTCTCCAAAGGACGTGATGATCAAAGTTTGGCTCTTCCTTTCCCCTGGGGAAGGTCTTCCTTCCACTTTGAAATCCCTATTAACTACTGGTTATAAAGTCAGTTGTCTGACTCTCCTGAGGACTTAATATTCTCTTTTAATATTTATTTATATATTTGGTTGTGCTAGATCTTACTTGCAGCACACAGTATCATTTGTTTGCAGTATGTGGACTGTTAATTGCACTGTGTGTGATCTAGTTACCTTACCAGGAACTGAACTCAGAACCACCCCCCCCAGCTGCACTAGGAACATGGAGTCTTACCAACTCAACCACCTGGGAAATTTCAAGGCTTCACCTTCTTATGGAGCCCTCTTTCATGTGAATTTAAATTTGATTTCCTCCAGTAATGTCTCATATAAATTCAATTATTAGACTAACCGGAAGAACTGGGAAGGGCAGAGGAAAATTTTTCTTCAGACGCCATACAAGAAATGTAAACACAATGTGCACTGGATATAAACCTAAATTAATTGAAAAAGTGCATAGTGGTAATGTACTTCAACTTTTATGAAATAGACACTATTTATAATTCCTAGGAAGAGATCATTCACAACTTCTTGAAAAGATTATTTGACATATAGTTAACTTGTAACTTTCTGGGAAAATTACTTTGAAGCTATTTCTAAAATATTACAAATAGATTATTCAAATTATTAAATGAATTAATGCTCAAATTTCAAAAGATTATAAGAAAAAATATGTGAGGTAATTAATTTTATAGAAAAAAAGTCAACCAAAATTCCTTCAGAAAAAATGTTTTTTTCTTAAATCACAATGGATCTTATATGTATATTTACATGCATAAATTTTATTTTTTTAAAAGTTAATCATTATATTCATATAGTGTCCTTTTCCACTTATAAAATATTAAGAAATTCCTAACATATCAAAGATACAACTATATAAATATTTTCAGTGGTTTATCACCTACCCCTGCTGGCAGATTATAATGACTCTACACCTGGACTCAGACTGAATTTCTGAGTTGTGACTCAACCAGACATCACCTATATGATAAAACGTTGCACATCCTATGTCCTGATCCATAACTGGTGGCAAATGGCAGAAGAGTTTAGACACCTCTTGATGAGAGCCACAGACATCTCTGGGAGGCTATGTCATATGTGTGTGATCAGTCTTGGTTGCCAATGGTACAGAAAAATAGAGCATTGGCAATGTCCAAGACAGTAACCATATAACAGTAATGTATATATATAAATGTAATACGGGCTTCCTTGGTGGCTCAGACAGTAAAGAATGTGCCTGCAATTGAATCTGGGTTCAATTCCTGGCTCCAGAAGATCTCCTGGAGGAGCAAATGGCAACCCACTCCAGTATTCTTGCCTAGATAATCCTATCGACAGAGGAGCCTGGAGGGCTACAGTCTGTGGGGTTGCAAAGAGTCAGACAAGACTGAGCAACTAATATGACAACAACAAAAGTAAATGTTGCCCATTGTAAACCTTTTTTTAAAAAAATATTTTTTGATGCAGACCATATTTATTGAATTTATTACATTATTTCTTCTGTTTTGTATTTTGGTTTTTTGGCCACAAGACATGTGGTATCTCAGCACCCAGACCAGGGACAGAACCCAAGTCCCCTGCATTTGAAAGTGGAATCTTAACTACTGGATCACCAGGGAAGTTCCCCCATCTCCATAAAACTTTAAAGGAAGTGTGATCTCAACGTTAGTTCTAAATCTATTCCTTGTGTTCCTTCTATCTGGTAAGTATGGTAACGGTGGATTTTCTGCCTTACTAGCAACATGAAGCATCCCATTTCCATTACATTTAGATTTTACTGTTGTAACTTCTCTGAAATACACTATGGAATATTACAAATCAAAAAAAAATATGTAGAAAATAATTCTTTAACTATATAAGTTCTAGACTATAGTTGAGCTTTTTCAACACTCAGAAAATATATTAGATTACATTTTTCCTTAGATCAGAATAATTTGAGATAAAGAACATCAAACTTGCTTTTCCTTATTCATTTTTTAAACATTCAGGTGATTTAGTGTGATTTAAAATTTTAAGAGACAGTATCATGACAGTACTAAAGGAATACAAATGCTAAATGATTTAGCTTTAAATTAAGTCACTTTAATGGGTATAGCTGATCATATTGTTGTTGTAAGCCTGTTTAATATCATAGTTATATCCAAGCACTTCTATTTCAGGCATATATACTTTCCCTAGTATGGACTTCCCAGGTGGTGCTTGTGGTAAAGAACCCACCTGCCAATGGTAGATATATAAGAGATGAGTGTTCAATCACTGGGCTGGAAAATCCTCTGAAGGAAGGAATGGCAACCACTCTAGTATTCTTTCCTGGAGAATCGCATGGACAGAGAAGCCTGTTGGGCTACAGTCCACAGAGTCACACAGACTTGGACACGACTGAAGCAATTTAGCACATCAAGCATACATGCTTCCTCCAAGGAATAGTGTTTATATAGCTATAAAGTTTCTGGTTATTGTAGTTGTTTTGAATTCTGACACAGAATACTGACCTCTGAAACCCCTTCTTTATTAAAGATGGCTTGAAATTTCTTTTTCCTACAATATTAAATTAGGGTTTTACATCTTCAAATATTACACTAGTCTGTATGCCTGGCAGTTAAATTTCTATTCTATGCTCAAAGGATTCATAGCTTCCAAAATAGAAAATCCCCCAAAGCAAAACCAAAACTGTCAAGGGGACAGTATGTGAAATTACTGAGAGGGGAAAATTCATTTCCATCCTTTAAAGCCTCTCTCCAGCCAACCAAGTAAATGCTGAGGAATCTCAGCAGATATGATCATTTTATTTGCTCTTCCAGGAATTTAATTCATCTTCCTGAACTAGTATAAAGAGAGGTGAGGGGCTAAACTACAGGGATTTTTCTAGATATCAGTCATAAATAAAAATAAAATTTGATTATGTCACCTCTGTCTTTAAAATATAGCAATGGCTCCATAAGCTTCTAGGGAAAAAATAAAAGCTGAAAATCTCCTTGGCTCTGCACTTCCCCTCCCGGGTGTTCCTTCAACTGCAGGGCTGTGCAGTGAGTCTTGCTGATTCAAGGTCTTTGCATATTCTATTTCTCTATCAGAAATGCTCCCCACCTACTATCCATTTAATCTTCTAATTTCAACGCAAGCTTTTCTTCCAAACAGTAGTTTAGATCACAGTCCTTTGTTCTAAGCTTTTGTGAGACCATGCTTCACAACCTCAAAATACATATTTCAGTTTGTATATGTTACTGGTATAATGTAAATTTCATATTTTCAGAATGTATCTCAGTTTATATTGATGTATAAATTGCTTTGATGTCAATTTCCTATTTTCAGAATATTTCCGTTTATTTATATTATTGGTTTCATGTCAATTTCATATTTTCAGAATATATGTCTTAGTTTATATATACTACTGCTTTAATATCAGTTTCCCTGTCTAGTACATTACCACCTTTGGAAGAGGTACATATTAGCCCTTCATCTCCAGAAACAATACCCTGGTCCCTAGAATACCCTAAATGTGGTATGTTGATACTCCACAGTTAAAGATAAAGCAGGGGTATTTCTGGCATATCATTTTTCTCTTCAAAATCAGGTCTAAAATTCACAGCTTGCCCTGATTCACGACACTGTTAATCAGTTACCAAAAAAAGGGTAGTGGGAGAGAGGAGAAGCTGCTCAGCAAATAAATTAAAATCTTTGCCCATAATGCCCCTTTAATCTTGGATTTCAAGATGAATTTTATGAAACTATTTTATAATTATAAGGCCAACATGTTCTGGGATGATTCAGTGAATGAGCACTTAAAGGGTAAGTAATCAGGCCTTCTGTTGCAGGTCACATCCATAGAGTTCATGAATGAATTCTAAGTCTAATGGGAAAAATCATCTCAACGATAAATCTTATGTGAATTATTGTCTGTGTGCCAAACACTCAGACACTTGTTGTATAAAAGCATTTCAGAAAGACATGTTACGCCATATTATGTTACAGCAGAAACAGGTAAATACAAACGCAGAAGTGAGTTTACTTCCTAAGAAACGGTAGAGGGTAAGGAAAGACTTAATGGGTAGTGTGGTAGAGTGATACGTGTAGATGTGTAGGATATAGACTGAGGGGTGGGTTAGAAGGGCTGGTGAGGGGTCTTCCAGGCAGAGCAACTAGTATATGCTCCACTTAAATATGATAAAAGAAAAGAAGCAAAAGACAAAGGAGAAAAGGAAAGATACACCCATCTGAATGCAGAGTTCCAAAGAATGGCAAGGAGAGATAAGAAAGCCTTGATAAGTGTATGTTGCAAAGAAATAGAGGAAAACAATAGAATGGAAAAGAAAATTAGAGATACTTAGGGAACATTTCCAGAGAAGGAAATGGCAACCCACTCCAGTACTCTTGCCTGGAGAATCCCAGGGACAAGGGAGCCTGGTGGGCTGCTGTCTATGGGGTCGCACAGAGTCGGACACGACTGAAGTGACTTAGCAGCAGCAGCAGCTGGGAACATTTCATGCAAAGACTGGCACAATAAAGGACAGAAAGGGTATGGACCTAACAGAAGCAGAAGATATTAAGAAGAGGTGGCAAGAATACACAGAAGAACTATACAAAATGATCTTAATGACCCTGACAACAGTGATGGTGTGATCATTCACCTAGAGCCAGACATCACAGAATACAAAGTCAAGAGGACACTAAGGAGCATTACTATGAACAAAGCTAGTGGAGGTGATGGAATTCCAGCTAAGCTATTTCAAATCCTCAAAGATGACGCTGTGAAAGTGCTGCACTCAATATGTAAGCAAATTTGGAAAACTCAGCAGTGGCCACAGGACTGGAAGAGGTCAGTTTTCGTTCCAATCCCAAAGAAAGGTAATGCCAAGGAATGTTCAAACTACCACACAATTGTTCCCATTTCATATGCTAGTGAAGTAATGCTCAAAATTCTCCAAGCTAGGCTTCAGCAGTATCTGAACTGTGAACTTTCAGATGATCAGAGGAAGGCAGAAGAACCAGAGATCAAATTGTCAACATCCACTGGATCATACAAAAAAGCAAGAGAATTCTGAGAAAACATCTACTTCCACCTCACTGACTACACTAAAGCCTTTGACTGTGTGGATTACAACATTGTGGAAAGTTCTTAAAGAGATGGGAATACCAGACCATCTTACCTGCCTCCTAGGAAACCTGTATGCAGGTTAAGAAGCAACAGTTAGAACCAGACAGAGAACAATGGATTGGTTCCAAATTGGGAAAGGTGTTCATCAAGGCTGTATTTTGTCACCCTCCTTATTTAACTCCTATATACAATATATCATGTGAAATCACTGGCTGGACGAAGCACAAGCCAGAATTAAGATTGGTGGGAGAAACATCAATAACCTCAGATATGCAGATGATCATACATACACTCTTATGGCAGAAAGTGAAGAGGAACTAAAGAGACTCTTGACAAAAGTAAAAGAGGAGAGTGAACAACCTGGCTTAACAATGTAGCTTCTGGTCCCATAACTTCTTGGCAAGTAGATGGGGAAACAATGGAAACAGTGACAGACTTAATTTTGGGGGGCTCCAACATCACTGCAGATGGGTGACTGCAGCTGTGAAATTAAAAGACGCTTGCTCCTTGGAAGAAAAGCTATGACCAATATAGACACTATATTAAAAAGCAGAGACATTACTTTGCCAACAAAGATCCATCTAGTCAAAGCTATGGTTTTTCCAGTTGTCATGCATGGATGTGAGAGTTGGTTCATAAAGAAAGCTGAGCATTGAAAAATTGATGCTTTTGAACTGTGGTGTTGGAGGAGACTCTTGAGAGTCCTTTGGACTGCAAGGAGATCAAATCAGTCATTCCTGAAGGAAATCAATCGTGAATATTCATGGAGGGACTGATGCTGGGGCTAAAGCTTGGATACTTTGGCCTCCTAATATGAAGAGCTGACTTATTAGAAAAGAGCCTGATGCAGGGAAAGATTGAGGGCAGGAGGAGAAGGGATGTCAGAGCCTGAGATGGTTGGATGGCATCACCAACTTGATGGACATGAGTTTGAGCAAACTCCAGGAGGTGGTGATGGACAAGGAAGACTGGTGTGCTGCAGTTCATGAGGTCGCAAATAGCTGGACCTGACTGAGTGGCTGAACAACAACAACATCCTAGAGCCAAACATACATTCTTTCTGAGATGCACTAAGAACTGAAAAGCTGCAAACAATCAGAAAATGCATAGGACTAGGACAGCAAGTGGAAGGCCAGGGCTCATCTACAAAAAGCACATGGACATCACTACTGTCTACTATCTTTGGTTCATGACCCCTAAAGGTCATAAAATAGGAGTAAAACTGAACTGGAGATAAATTCACTCCTGATTCGATTAATCTAATCCTGAATTATTAGTATTTCTAGTTTCTTACCTACAGCAAAGAGACATCTTTTAAATGATAAATAATACTATACTAGATCTCCAATGATGTCTACATTATTCTCACATATAACATTAAGCTGGCACTTTTTAAAAAAACATAGGCATTTGAAATATAAATATACATTCACAATACAAGGACAAAAAATAAAACATACACAAACTGCACTTTATTAAGAAAAGTGAGGTTTTAATACAGATTTTTTAAATACCTGTGGCTATATAAGGTAAGTCAGATAATGTTGGCAAATAAATAGAATATATAAAAAGTAAAACACAGAGGAATTCTAGAGCTAAAATACTGAGAAGTCTAAGCAGCTTAGAGATGATTAATTCAGTGGGTAAAGATAGATAGGACCTAGCCTAGCCACAAACAAGATAAAGTGAACTTGAAGACATATCAGAAAAATATAAATTTAGAAGTCGAGGAACACAGAAAAATATAAAACACAGAGCATAACCTAAGGGACAATAGCGTTGTCAAAGTCAGTGGAATATGTAAAGAAATGGAACACAGGAGAGAGAACTGGATTCAAGGAACTGAAAGTGCAAAAGACGATAAAGCACAGATTTAAGGAATTTTGCAAGCACCAAGCAGGAGAAAGAAAAAAGATATCTAGGTGCATCATAATTAAACATATATATACACACATGAGAATATCTTTAAGAAAAAAAGAGTATTTTTACAGAATCAATAATGGGGAACAGTACAATAACATAAATCAGACGATCATAAACTATTATTTTCAGTGTGTGCAAAAAAATTAACTTCTGACAGGAATATATAACCAGCTAAAACAACCAAGAAGTATAAAGATGAGAGGGGAAAAAACGATGTTCTGGAAACAAAAATGGAGAGAAGTTGTTACTAGCAAAACTTATGCTAAAGAAAAGATTATAATATTCAGAAGAAAAATGATCCTAGAAGGAAGTATGGAAATGCAAGAATAAAGAATAACAAAAGTTAAATGTGCATGAAATGGAAAATGTGTTGTGTAGTTAAAGAAATAAAACAATAATAAAATATTTCGTAGAGTGAGTTAATGTCAATATACGACCATTTTTCTTCTAGCACAGTGAGTAATCTTTTACCAAAGCAATCTCCATGGAGATAATAACTATTCTGAACAAAATACACAAACTTACTTATGCCTAAGGGAGGATAAAAATCCCAAACTAATCAACATTTCAAGAACTAAAAAAGGTAATCCATTCTTAACAGAAAATAAAATCAACATCCCAAGATGTTGAAATGAGCAGCTAGTAAGCAAAGATTTTAAGTCACTATTATAATTATTCTTGATGAGGTAAAGGAAGATATCTTCTCGGTTAATTAAAGAGTAGGGAGTCTCAGGAGAAAAACAGTATCTATGAAAAAGAATCCAGTGGAAATTCTAAAGATTAAAAAAACACAATTTCTGAGATTAAAAAAAAAAAGTCACTAGAAGTACATAATAACTGAAAGGAGATATCGAGAGAATAGACAATGAATCTGAAGAAAGACCAATAGAAACCATCTTATTTAAAGAAAAGAGAAAAATAAATGTTGACTCAGGGAATTATTGAACAATATCACAGTGGTGAACATGCATGTGCTTAGTATCCCAGAGATAGAATAGAGAAGAAAATTTAAAAGAAGACCATTTGATTTTTGCTAATTTGGTGGAAAAAAAAATGTTTCCTTATTTATAAAGTTTAGCAGACTCCAAGAACAGCAGATATGAAGGAATCCATGCTTAATCACACTCAGAGTGATGAAAACCCAAGATAAAGGGAAATTTTTTAAAAAGCAGAAACAGAATATGACACAAAAGTGATGATTTCAAATATTTGCTCATTTCTCATCAAAAAGTTTGGGAGCCAGAAATTGGCACAACTACTGCTCTGAGGTGCTAAAGGAAAAATCTGCCTGCATAAAATTTTATCAAGCATATATTCTAATGTGCAACTTATGATCCTAAGTGAGAATTATACCCTAGACAAACAGATGGCCAGGAGGCCCATAGAAAGATGTTCAATATCACTAATTATTAGAGAAATGCAAACCAAAACTACAAAGAGATATCACCTCTCATCAGTCAGAATGGTTTTCATTAAAAAATACTCAGAAGACAAATGCTGGAGAAGGTGTGGAGAGAAGGGAACCCTCCTACCCTGTTGGTGGGAATGTAAATTGGTACAGTCACTATGGAGATTAGTATGGAGGTTCCATAAAAAACTAAAAATAGAGTATGATCCTGTAATCCCACTCCTGGGCACATATCCTGAGAGAAACATGATCCAAAAGGATACCTATAACCCCAGGGTTCATTACAGCACTGCTCACAATATCCAAGACACGGAAGCAACCTAAATGTCCACTGACAGAGGAATGGATAAAGAGGTGGTACAGATAAATGATGGAATATTACTCAGCATTAAAAAGAACGAAACAATGCCATTTGCAGCAACATAGAGAGACCTAGGGATTGGCATACTCAGTGAAGTAAGTCAGACAGAGAAGGAGAGATGTTGTATGACATTGCTTACATGCGGATCTAAAGAAACGATACAAATGAAGTTGCGTACAAAACAGAAAGAGACTCACAGACTTAGAGAACTGACTCATGGTTGCTGGGTGGTGGGGGTGCAGAGGGGAAAGGGTAGTAAGGGAGTTTGGGAGGGACATGTAAACACTGCTATATTTAAAGTGGATAAGCAACAAAGACCTACTATATAGCAGATGGAGCTCTGCTCAATATTATATGGCAGCCCCGGGTGGGAGAGGAGTTTGTGTGAGAACGGATACATGTATATCTATGGTTCAATCCCTTTGTCGTCCACATGAAATGATCACAACATTGTTAATGAGCTATATCACAATACAAAATAAAATGTTTCTTTTTTTTCAAAAAAAGAATAAATGCAAAGTAAAGTCATATTCAGCTACAACTCTGACTAAAGTGGATATCTTCTATTCCTTTTTTGAACCTACTGCACTGACTACAATCACAGTATAAGGTTGAATAGGAGCATGAGAATGGATATTCTTGTCTTATTCCTGACCTTAGGGAGAAACGTATACAGAATATTTTTAAAGTGTCAGCTCTGGATTTTTAAAGGGGCCTTTGTCAGGTTGAAAAATTTCCATTTTGTTTCTAGTTTGAAAAAAGTTTCAAGCAGGAATAGTTGTATTTTATGAAAAGACTTTTTCATCATATTTCAGATAATTCACCATTTTGCCTTTTCAGTCTTCTAAAATGCTGAAATATATTTGTTTTTTAAGTGTAAATCATTTTGAACATTGACAAAAGAAACTCCATTTGGTCATGATATAATATCCTTTCTACATATGGATGAATTACATTTACATATGTATTCTCAATCATGTAAGAAACTAAAAGGAATGCCTTGTGTTTATGAGGGATACTGGTTCATAGTTTTCCTTCCTTGTAATATTTTTGTCTGCTTTTGGTGTCAAGGTAATGCTTGATTCATAGATGAGTTAGAAGCATTCATTCTACCTTAGTTTTCCTAAAGAGTTTGATAATATTTTATCCAAGTATTTTTTGTTGTTGTTGTATAATACATTAGTAAAGCCACTTTGGTCTAAAGGATTCTTTGTGGAGGGTTTTTTAAATATTAACTATCATTTGTTGAGTGAGATTTGGTTACATATATCTTTAAAAATTTTATTTATTTTTAATTGGAGAATAACTGATTTATAATACTGTGTTGGTTTCTGCCATCAGTTCAGTTCAGTTTAGTTGCTCAGTCATGTCTGACTCTTTGCAACCCCATGAATCGCAGCACGCCAGGCCTCCCTGTCCATCACCAACTCCCGGAGTTCACTCAGACTCACGAGCACCAAGTCAATGATGCCATCCAGCCTTCTCATCCTCTGTCATCACCTTCTCCTCCTGCCCCCAATCCCTCCCACCATCAGAGTCAATTCCAATGAGTCAACCCTTTGCATGAGCTGGCCAAAGTACTGGAGTTTCAGCTTTAGCATCATTCCTTCCAAAGAACACCCAGGGCTGATCTCCTTCAGAATGGACTGGTTCGATCTCCTTGCAGTCCAAGGGACTCTCAAGAGTCTTCTCCAACACCACCATTCAAAAGCATCAATTCTTCAGCACTCAGCTTTCTTCACAGTCCAACTCTCACATCCATATATGACTATTGAAGAAAACATAGCCTTGACTAGATGAAACTTTGTTGGCAAAGTAATGTCTCTGCTTTTGAATATGCTATCTAGGTTGGTCATAACTTTCCTTCCAAGGAGTAAGCTTCTTTTAATTTCATGGCTGCAATCACCATCTGNTGCAACCCCATGAATTGCAGCATGCCAGTTCTCCCTGTCATCACCAACTCCTGGAGTTCACTCAAACTCATTTCCATCAAGTCAGTGATGTCCTCCTATCATGTCATCCTCTGTTGTCCCCTTCTCCTCCTGCCCCCAATCCCTCCTAGCATCAGAGTCTTTTCCAATGTCTATTTCCAAAAGTCTATTCAACTTTTCGCATGAGGTGGCCAAGGTACTGGAGTTTCAGCTTTAGCATCATTCCTTCCAAAGAACACCCAGGGCTGATCTCCTTCAGAATGGACTGGTTCGATCTCCTTGCAGTCCAAGGGACTCTCAAGAGTCTTCTCCAACACCACCATTCAAAAGCATCAATTCTTCAGCACTCAGCTTTCTTCACAGTCCAACTCTCACATCCATATATGACTATTGAAGAAAACATAGCCTTGACTAGATGAAACTTTGTTGGCAAAGTAATGTCTCTGCTTTTGAATATGCTATCTAGGTTGGTCATAACTTTCCTTCCAAGGAGTAAGCGTCTTTTAATTTCATGGCTGCAATCACCATCTGCCATGTGGACCTAACAGAAGCAGGGAGATATTAAGAAGAGGTGGCAAGAATACATAGAAGAACTGTACAAAAAAAGATCTTCATGACCAAGAGAATCATGATGGTGTGATCACTCACCTAGAGCCAGACATCCTGGAATGTGAAGTCAAGTGGGCCTTAGAAAGCATCACTACAAACAAAGCTAGTGGAGGTGATGGAATTCCAGTTTCTGCCATACACCACCATAAATCAGCCAAAGTTTTACATATGTTCCTTCTCTCTTGGATATCCCTCCCACCTCCGACCCCATCCCACCCCTCTAGGTTGTCACAGAGCACCATCTTTGAGCTCCCTGCTTCATACAGCAAATGTCTATTGGCTATCTATTTTGCATATGGCAATAAATAGGCTTCCATGATACTCTCTCGATTCGCCCCACCCTCTCCTTTCCTCACTGTGTCCATGCATCTTTAGAGGGCCATTTTTGTTTCTTCCAAGTTACTGAATTTATTTTCTTAAATTTATTTATAATATTTTCTTATTTTCCCTCTCCTATCTATAAAATATACAGTGATATTAACTCTCATTACTAATATTGGCAAGTTCTGACCTTTTTCTTGGTCAGCCTGGCTTGCAATTTACTGTATTATTGATCTTTAACAGCCAGCTTTTGACTTTCATTGATTTTCTGTTACTATGTTTTCCATTTCATTTTTTTCTCTTACTGTTATACACTGGTTTTCATATGCTGTAAAGAAATTAGGTTGAGAATTGAGGTCATTAGATTCTTCTTTCTGTGCATGAAACATACATGCTATAATTTTCCATCTAAGTACTTCTGTGGCTTCCTCCCACCATTGAAAGAAGTCCAGTGACTTCATTTTAATGATAATCATTAGGACTCAAACTGAGAAGAAATCTGTAACCCACAGCTCTGTTTACACAGGCAACAGGGTAATGGCCCGATTCCTCTTGCTTTTCCAAATGTCACTCTTATAATTACCCTGCTGATCTTTCTTGCCTTAAATATGATTTTCTATTTTTCTGATCCTGGAGATTTTCAGTAGTTTCTTGAGAAACATACACACACAACTCATAACCACCTCAGTTAGCATTCATAACTTTGGGATGAGATTTGGGATTTGCAGATATTCCATCCTCAAAAGACAGAAACAGGCTTTCTTATCCACCCTCTCAACTAAGTCTATGGCTAGAGCAGGTATGCCTGTGTGAGAGGCCCTTGGAAGAGCAGAGGTCTCTGTGGCCTCATAGTCAGCTGACTTAGATGAGATACAAGTCACGTTCTGGTTGCCCTTCCCAAATTTATCACTCAATTATTCCAACCCATTAAATGAGTAAAAGAGCAAAAAAGAATACAGGAGTTTCACATTACTGAGCTTCACCATTGCAAAAGGAAGCAACAGGGATGGAGAAAAAAAATATTTGTCCAGCATTCCCTGGTTGTTTTCTCTTCCTACCTGTTGGGATTAATCCATAAGGATTGCAACTCTTTCTGGAAGCAGATGGGGTCCCTCCTGCCCTCACCTTCCTAAATCAACACTGTCAATGCCAGTAACTCCTCTTATATATGTCAATGAAATTCTCATGTAGATTAGATTTTGCCTAAAAAAAAAAAAAAACTCTGAGTGAAATATTAATGATATTAACCTGAAGATTGCTCCATTTCCAAACGTGTAACTTCATTGTCTGCTCTATTTCTCAACTCATAAGGTGCTTTCTCCATGATAGAATAAGCCCAGAGGTTTTATAATAGTATCAAATGATATCATAAAGGCACCCTAATAAAAGTGCACAATAATGCTATAGGTCTATTACAACAGCTTTGAGCTGCACTCCCTCCAATTTTAGAGCTAAATCAAGGCCTAAGAAGCAAACTGTTCTGCAAGTACAATGCCAAAGAAAGTAAATTCTGAGATAAAAAAAAAAATGTCCTTGAGTTCCAGTGATATGGATGAAGCTAGAGCCTGCTTTCAGGGTGAAGCAAGTCAGAAAGAGAACAACAGATATAGTATATTAGCACCTATGTATGGAATCGGGAACAATGGTACTGATGAACCTATGTGCTGGGAAGGAATGGAGACACAGAAGCAGAGCCTGGAGGAAGAGGGAGTGGGTCGAATGGAGACAGTAGCGTCAACATATGCACACGACCATGTGTGGGATGATTGGCTGGTGTGAAGCTACTGTACGTCACCGGCAGCCCAGGCTGGTGCTCTCTGATGGCCTAGAGGGATAAGATGGGGGAGAGGAGGGAGTGAAAGGATATGTGTAAAATTACGGCTGATTTTCATTGTTGTATGGCAGAAATCAACACAGCATTGTAAAAACACATGTTTTAAAACAACTTTTCCTTTATAAGTTTCTAAGACTTTGGTCTCTTTTGCTCCCAGCTCCTTATTTTGCTTAGCATCAGCAGGAGAAATTCTGAGTACTCAGTTAGAATTGGGATTCCTATAGTCAGTATTTCATGGAATTGACTGTACTTTTCTGACAGCTACCTTCTCAATAACTCAATGTTCAGTTTCAAATAGACCTTTGTAAAGATTCCAAACAATTATTAGGGTATATACAGTAGTCATGAATGGATGTGAGAGCTAGACCATAAGGAAGTCTGGGCACTGAAGAACTGATGCTTTCAAACTGTGGTGTTATAGAATACTCTTGGGAGTCCCTGGGACTGCAAGGAGATCCAACCAATCAATCCTAAAGGAAATCAGTCCTGAATATCCATTGGAAGGACTGATGCTGAAGTTAAAACTCCAATACATTGGCCACATGATGCAAAGAACTGAGTCACGGGAAAAGACCCTGATGATGGGAAAGACTGAGGGCAAGAGGCGAAGGGGACAACAGTGGATGAGATGGTTGGATGGTACCTCCGACTCAATGGACATGACCTTGAGCCAACCATGGGAGATATTAAAGGACAGGGAAGCCTGGTGTGCTGCAGTTCATGGGATCACAAAGAGCCAGAAATAAGTTAGTAACTGAACAACAATATACAGTATCAAAGTACTGAAAACACTCAACCAAGAACCTGGGGAAATAGGCAAATTTTGATCATTGCAGTTTGTATTCAGTACAGTTACATCTTATGAACTTACCCAGAATATCTCAGCAAAAATTGTTATAATAACTCAAAGGTGAATCAGGGTAGATAAAATATATTTTGTTTACATTCACTAGCCAACTAACCACATAATGCCAGTTGTCTAGCATTAAAGTAAGTAAATATGAAGTCAAATGGGGGAAATCCTAGAAAATGATTATCTTAGTATATTCAGTTCAGTTCAGTTCACTCACTCAGTCGTGTCTGACTCTGTGAAATCCAATAGACTGCAGCACAACAGGCTTCTGTGTCCATCACAAACACCAGGAGCTTGCTCAAACTCATGTTCATCCAGTTGGTGATGCCATCCAATCATCTCATCCTCTGGCGTCCCCTTTTCATCCTGTCCTCAATCTTTCCCAGCATCAGTGTCTTTTACAATGAGTCAGTTCTTTGCATCAGGTGGCCAAAGTATTGGAGTTTCACATTCAGCATCAGCCCTTCTGATGGGTATTCAGGACTGATGTCCTTTAGGATTGACTGGCTTCATCTCCTTGCAGTCCAAGGGACTCTCAAGAGTCTTCTCCAGCACCATAGTTTAAAAGCATCAGTTCTTCAGGGCTCAGCTTTCTTTATGGTCCAATTCTCACATCCATACATGACTACTGGAAAAACCATAGCTTGACTAGACAGACCTTTGTCATCAAGGTAATGTCTCTGTTTTTAACATGCTGTCTAGGTTGGTCATACCTTTTCTTTCAATGAGCAAGCATCTTTTAATTTCATGGCTCCAGTCACCATCTGCAATGATTTTAAAGTCTAAGAAAACAAACTCTATCACTGTTTCCATTGTTTCTCCATCTATTTGTCATGAAGTTATGGGACTGGATCTTAGCTTTTTGAGTGTTGAGTTTTAAGCCAGATTTTTCACTCTCATCTTTCATTTTCCTCAAGAGGCTCTTTAGTTCCTCTTTACTTTCTGCCATAACGGTGGTATTATCTGCATATCTGAGGTTTTTGATATTTCTCCAGGCAATCTTGATTCTAGCTTGTGCTTCATCCAGCCTGGCATGTTGAATGATGTACTCTGCATACAAGCTAAATAAGCAGGGTGACAATATACAGCCTTGATATACTCTTTTCCCAATTTGGAACCAGTCTGTTGCTTCTTGTACCGTTCTAGCTGTGGGTTCTTGACCTGCATACAGATTTCTCAGGAGCCAGGTCAGGTGCTCTGGTATTCCAGTCTCTTTAAGAATGTTTCACAGTTTGTTGTGATCCACACAGATAAAGGCTTTGGCATAGTCAATAAAGCAAAAGAAGATGTTTTCATCTGGAACTCTCTTGCTTTTCTGATGATCCAACGGATATTGGCAAACTGATCTCTGGTTCCTCTGCTTTTCCTAAATCCAGCCTGAACATCTGGAAGTTCACAGTTCAAGTACTGTTGAAACCTGGCTTGGAGAATTTTGAGCATTACTTTGCTAACGTGTGAGATGAGTACAATTGAGTGATAGTTTGAGCATTCTTTGGCATTGTCTTTGGAATTGGAATGAAAACTGACCTTTTCCTGTCCTGTGGCCATGGCTGAGTTTTCCAAATTTGCTGGCATATTGAGTGCAGCACTTTCACAGCATCATCTTTCAGGATTTGAAATAGTTCAACTGGAACTCCATCAACTCCACTAGCTTTGTTCATAGTGATGCTACCTAATACCCACTTGACTTCACATTCCATGATGTCTGGCTCTAGGTGAGTGATCATACCACCATGGTTATCTGGGTCATTAAGATCTTTTTTGTATCAGTTCAGTTCAGTTCAGTCGCTCAGTCGTGTCCAACTCTTTGTGACCTCATGANACTCCACTAGCTTTGTTCATAGTGATGCTACCTAATACCCACTTGACTTCACATTCCATGATGTCTGGCTCTAGGTGAGTGATCATACCACCATGGTTATCTGGGTCATTAAGATCTTTTTTGTATCAGTTCAGTTCAGTTCAGTCGCTCAGTCGTGTCCAACTCTTTGTGACCTCATGAATCATAGCATGCCAGGCCTTCCTGTCCATCACCAACTCCTGGAGTTCACTCAGACTCACACCCATCAAGTCAGTGATGCCATCCAGCCATCTCATCCTAGGTCGTCCCCTTCTCCTGCCCCCAATCCCTCCCAGCATCAGAGTCTTTTCCAATGAGTCAACACTTAGCATGAGGTGGCCGNAAAAAATCTGGAAAACCTAGATGAGAAATTAATATTAGTAGCAAACGATGTTTAACACTGTCAAGTCTAAATTCATAGATACAGAAAGTCTTTTTCCTGTATTTGAATTTGTCTTTATTGTGCCTCCCCACTGTGGACTTGATGACCTCAGTATTCTTGAAAGTTAAAAATTAAATGATATTAAATCTGTATGACCTAGTAGGTCACAAAAATTTAGTTTCCCATCCTGACCATGCAGGAAGTTTATTCACCTTACTTATATTTGAGTTTCCAATTTTTACTCTAGCTACTTATTTATTTATTGTAGATTAAAGGCTGATTCATTAGATACCAGGGCCATTGATGTTAGTCTCAGAAAACTGCAGCTCACCTGCCTTAATCCAAGGATCAGAGCATGCTGCTGATGCAAAATTACCACTACAGGAAAGTAAAGGGGACTCCATGCTTTCTCCTCATCAGCATGTTTCCAAAAGAGGAAGTGGATTTGGCCATTAAGAGACTCTGGCCTGGCGCTGGTTACTCCACAGTAGGGACAGCCTGTCTCTGAGCCAAGGCAGTTTTATGAAGACAGGAGAGGGTATGCCAAGCAATTTTTTTTTTTTCCTCCAAGTTTCCATATTAGAGCAATCTACATCTGGTGGAGAAGTGCAGAGGCCATGAAATGCTAGCCACATTGCACTCACCGAACTTCCCCAGCACGGAAGGACCAACATGCAGAGAGAAGATGTGTCTCATCCAACAGTGCAATCAGCCTTCAGTTGAAAGTTTTGAAGCCAAGCACTAGATCAAATATGATAAGGCACAAAGAACTGTATCATTCCCTGGAATACTAGAGACTGTAGAAATTAACATAGTATCTAGCAGTGGGGGTAGAGGGCACTGAAATACAGCTTCTGTTGTTGTTGTTGTCCAGTAGCTAACTGTTGTCAGTCTGACACTTTGCAACCCCATGGACTGCAGCGTGCCAGGCTTCCCTGTCCTTCACCGTCTCTCAGAGCTTGCTCAAACTCATGTCCACTGAGTCAGTGATGCCATCCAACCATCTTATCCTCTGTCATCCCCTTCTCCTCCTGTCCTCAATCTTTCCCAGTATCAGGACTTTTCCAATGAATTGGTACACTTTCTCTAGTGCAAGGTATTGTATATCTTGGACCGTAACTCAATAATCAACCCTTCTTGTTCAGGATTCTCCCCACTGCACTACCACTTTGACTCATAAAAATCCAGCATTAGTTAACTACACCACAAGGTAATGAAATTACAAAATGCCTAATTTCATAGAGTGTTTCATGAGAGTGAAGATCATACCAAAAATTATTAAATTCATTGAAAACTTGAATTTATCTGATTCATATGATAACTATCTAGATAATTTGGAAAGTGAATAACTTATATATTATCCAATTAGTATAAGATGGGAATAAATAATCTAGAAGGAATATCAAATATAACTTTAATAACCTTGAAGAACTGAGAGGGAACTAGAGAAATTGACAGCCTGTATCATGCTTTAATCTCCTATTTTAGTTAATAAATATTTTATTGGAATAGAAAGATGTAGAAAGTAGATACACTAAATTAGATGTTGGAAGGAGATACAAGTTCTTAAATGTATATATATATATATATATATTTGTATACAATGATGGATTATATTTTCTTATATAGAGAATATGATATTTCATGAATATGAGAATACATATTTCAGGAAACTTTGTCATTTTGTAAAGATTTAAATAAGAAGTTGAAAAAAATAATAGGGGGAAGCAGAACAGTATAAGTTAAAAGAAATCTATCAGCAATACTTTAGTGAGTAATTAAATGACCAAAGAGTTGAGACAACTGGTTTAACATTGGGAATCTGACAAATACACCTTTTCCCTATGAATCTTTATTGAACTACAGAATGAACAACTGGTTTAAGAATTTCCCAGGGCAAAAGTCAAGTTTCTGTGCACTGCTAGCTTTCTTCCTCAAATTTCAATATTTCCTAGGAAAATAACTTATGCTTTTAAGCTCTTAGGAAATGAACCCATGGCTTTAAGTTGGGTATAGGGAAACCCAGAATAAATACTAAATTTTCCAGATTCCATTGACGCTAGCTTTGGCAATATGACTCAGACCCAGAGGAATGAAAGTATGCATGTTCTCTGCCACTTTGAAGAAGTGTCTTCAAAGGGAAAAACTTAAAGGGGATCCTGGGAAGATAATATTGAGGATGTAGCTTTTTGGATCTGCCCATATATGGCAATAAAAACAGTAAAGGGAGACTGAATAATAAAAACAAAAATCCATATCTGACATCCACAAGTTTTGCAGAGCAATGCTCAAGTGCCCAAATATGAGGTCATGATAACGAGCCACTGTACTTAGTTGCTCAGTTGTGTCCGACTCTAGGCAACCCCATGGACTGTAGCTTGCCAGGCTCCTTTGTCCATGGGATTCTCCAGGTACAAATACTGGAGTGTGTTGCCATGCCCCACTCCAGGAGATCTTGCCAACCCAGAAATCAAACCCAGGTCTCCTGCATTGCAGGCAAATTCCTTCCTATCTGAGCCACCAGGAAAGCCAGATGAGCCACTGGTAGACACGATATTTTCATGATATCAGTTACAAGAGTCCATGACATAGAAATTGTGCAGGAAGACCCAGAGACACACAAAAATGAATTTGTCAGGCCTGAGAACTCTAAAATCAGACAGACAGGTAGGAGTCCCCTAAGACTGGAGCTTGCAGGAGTTCACTGTCATGCTAGTTCCCAGTTAGACCTCATCAAGTCATCACAATTGTTAATAATATTTAAATGTTCCCACTATTTTATGGCTCTGCTGGCTCCAGAGCTAGGTGAGAAGATACCTGTGCAACTGTCTCTTCAGATTTCTGAGGTGCAGTTTACCCTTTGATCTTGGTTCTTTTATGATTTTAATAAAAGTCATTGATTTTTAGTTTGTCTAGCTTTTGTTGCAGTGAAACAGGAGTGTTGAGCGTGATAGTATCCACAGACCTTAGAGGCTGAAGCTGATTGTAGAAGTTACTGGCATGTTGCTGAACTTTATAAAAGCACAGGGAAAGGAATTCTGCAGACTTTCAAAAAGAAAAAAAGCTAATAGCCTATAACATGCCTCACTCAGTAAACTTAGTTTAAAAACAAAGCAAAAAGCAAAAAACAAACATTAAGTTTAGTCCCCAAAGTTCTGGTAAGAAATAAGCAAATATAATAATATTTCTATATAAGATTAAGTCATTCCAGAAAGATATACCTAAAAATAATAATGTAATATTTCCAAATGAGATTTAAAATGCTATAAAAATATTTTTTTTAAATGAAGGAAACACCAAAAGTGTGGAAGTGGAACTATAGGTACATTGCTCTGTATTTTCCAAGTCTTCTGTAAATGTGCTATCCTGCTTTCATAATTAAAAAGAAAAACAAAAATGAAGGAACACCAAAAATGCTTTATTGAATTTCAGGAATCTATCAGAAATGCAGGAAAAATCTCATTTTCAGAACTGAAGATTAAACTCAAAGCAACCATGTAAGCAAAGCAAAATGCTATGGAAAATTATCAAGCATTACCAAAAGAAAAATATCAGAAAGCACATTCAAGAGTGACAACAAGTGATAGATAAAGAAGTTTCAATAGGTTCAATCCGACTACCTTTAAAAAAAATAAACTAAGCCAATGAAAAGAAGGAACACTACAAACAATTGAAGGACAGTCTCCCGATAGAGTGATATATGATTAGTTATCTACATATATACACAGCTTCCATGCTGTATATACACATACTTTGAAAGGGCTAAGTCTTCACAAACTAATAAATACTGGAATAAATTCTAACAAAATGATTTAATATTGAAGACTGTAAGAAGAAATCCTATAGCTTTCATCACACAGAAAAACTGAGCCATTTATGAGGGATATAAAATCAGTTTGCCTTCAATCCCTTTGTCAACAAAGCTTTTTGTTAGAAGAATACAGAATATGTTTAAGACAATCAAGAAAAACATTTTAAATGAATGATTTACAATAGTCAAACTGCCTTTGGATTCTAAAGTATAGAGATAAAATTTCATCATTATGCAGGAGCTCAGGCAATGTGTCCACAAACTGAACTTGCCTTTATCACCTATATGTTTTCATGCTGGACATCAGACATTCAAAATAACTCATGTACATTAACATAATACTGATGATGAACCTGAGAGATACAGCTTTACACAGAACTGAAGTTGCCAGAGATATACGTATGGAAGATTGCATAGTCTGCAATAGTTATTTGCTGTGACCATGTAGGTAAGTACAGCTGTGAAAAATGAAGTGAGCGTAGCAAGAACGTATGTCAGTCAAATTACTGATGGCTATGAAAGTGTCATTATTGGAAAAAAGTTTTACCTGTAATATGAAATAGAACTTATCAGTTATCAATGGTAATTGATTCTCTCCTTCACAATGTTCTTAAAAATACACACACACACTGTTTGGAATTTTTAAATATAGAGATTCAAGATTGAACAAATTAATTAAATCTAAAAGGATATAAAATTTTGTATTCAGATTCTACTATAAAGACCTAGAAATTATAATCAATCCAGTAAACATTAGTCCACAGATGCCTGGTATTGATCTTTAACTTTTAATTCGCAATAAAGAAAATCAGGGTTTCTTGGGGAAATGACTGGTTATTGGACTAGAGCAAGGAATATACAAGACAAAATGTGTCATTTTAGGACACCAGAGAGATAGCAAACATATAATGGGACATCAGAGAGATAAAAAACTATCATGGAACATTGGCTGAAGACCTGAAGGGTTTGGGAATCAATTACAAAAGTTTCCATTGGCCAAAGAGTGGTAAACATAAACTTTGAAAGTTAATACCTGGGTTAAAACAATTCAAATATGTTTTAATTCATTACTCATTAAACTTCCAAAATAATACTGGACTGGTCACCTGTATATTACCCTAGGCAACCTTGTTTTTTTAAACTAATAAAGTTAGCATTCATCTTGCCTTTTCTATTTAGAATTTACCTCGAATAGAAGGTGAGACACAATTTCCCTTTATAGAAGTATTACAGAAGATAAGTGGAAGCAGAATGATGGAATTGTAATATCATCATTTTGCAACTCCTAATACATTAATTAGTTGTGTACATAAAGCATTGAATGGCACTGTGTGTTTCCTAAGATAAACCTCAGCAGATAAACCTCAGTCATGGAAAACCATCATTAGTGAATCAAACACAGCCTCTGGATTCACCTCACAATTCACATGAGCTTAGAGGATGGAGGAACATGTTAACTATACAAGAGAAATGCAATCAGCAAAGTCTTGACTGTAAGAAACTAGATAAGACATCATCAGGGTTCCTCACCAAATAAATTCCAAGCCAAAAAGTAAAAATGAGAAAGATAGAGGTAATTACACTGATTTAAAGATACTAATATGACATACTGGTACACTCTGGAGTAGGAAATGGCAACCCACTCCAGTATTCTGGCCTGGAAAATTCCAGGGACAGAGGAGCCTGGTGGGTTGCAGCCCATAGGGTCACAAAGAGTCAGACACAACTGAACTACTAAGCATGCGTGTGCACACACACACACATAGGTAAACTAAATTATAAAGAGTTTAGCTGTATTCACATAAACAATAAATCAGTGAGGAAAAATAAGTTTTTTATACAAGTGGTGCTAGTGGTAAAGAACCTGCCTGCCAATGTAGAAGATATAAGAGACAAGGGTTCCATCCGTGGGTTGGGAAGACGCCCTGGAGAAGGAAATGGCAGCCCACTCCAGTATTCTCGCAGGAAAATCCCATGGACAGAGAAGCCTGGCAGGCAACAGTCCCTAGGGTGGCAAAGAGTTGGACACAACTGAAGCAACTTAGCATGCACACATAATCACTCTTAGAGAAGGAGGAGAGGGTTAGGGTTTTGAGGTGACAAGTAGAAGTCTTTGATGTATGGCAAGATTATTCTCTCTTAATTGGGTGATAGTTATAAAGAGTTATGGAAGTTTATTAGTGGTATATTTGATTTACACAACTTTCTGTGTTTGTATCTTATTAATTACAAAGTAATTTAGAAAGAAAAGAGATTTTCTACATCAATTTCCCTGGACAATTGGCTGCCTGGAAGTAGAGACAGCTATTATTTGAGAAGTCAAATAGAATCACAGAGATTTACCAAGACCAGAACTACAGCAAGATCACTTCGTCCCTTGTCTGCCTATGCTCTGATGCCTTTTGGAAACAAAGAATTAAACAGATCTCTTGCTTGAGCCACTGTTACTCTACATTGTCTAGTTACTGAAGGCAAGCCTAATTTCAACTGGTACAAATTCCTTGACAAAGTTAAATAACTGAAGGGGAGTTCTTTTAGTTTGTTAAACATTTTAAGTGTAAGGCCTTTACTCTCTAAGGCACAACTATGAGCTATAAACGAACAAATGTGACACTGTAACAGAATAGATCTATTACCAATGTTTAGTAGAAAGAGTATCACGTATATGTAACTAAAGAAAGGATACATTTTTATTGGTAAGATAAAGAAGATAGGAAGAATAGCGCAGTGTATCAAAAGGAAAATCCATTATTCAGAGTACATGTCTTTTGAGACTAGAACCTTAGCATAAAGGCATTTTGCTCTGAAGACAAGAAAAGACATGTGGCAATGAAATGTTATGGACATATACCAACGTTCAGGACAGTTATATGATCAGAGATTACAAGAATAAATAAATAAAACCATTTAGTAGAGCTAGGAAGATCTCAAAATGCGTTCTGGTGATGAAGTCCTAACTGGTCCCATTGTGAAGAGAAAATCAATATAGTTATTCCATAAAACCCTTCAATGGGCATTCTGTTTGCTTGTTAAGTACTCACAAAGGATTAAAAGGATCTCACACCTGGACAAACAATGAGGGATTGACCAGTCCTGTAAAAAGGAGGCCAGACAGCTAAAATAAGTACTTACTTAACTGAGGCTTACAAAATACTCTTTCCCATAAATATTTTATAGCTTTTTTTATAGTGTTCTCAACAATAAGTCAAGTATACAGTATATAAGTATATAGTAAGAAAGGAATAAGTTATCTAACAATAGTATTCATTACATAATAAATTGTAGTGTAATAAAACACTGAATTCCTGTCTTTTCTCTGTAAAAGATACTGATTTTTAAAGCAGGAACTATGCATCAATGTTATTATAGAGTCTGAATCCAAAAAAACAAGGTAATGAGGTACATTGAATGTAGGTCTCTTCTGGAACCAATGAAAGGTCCATTTATGGCAACTAAAGTACTTATTTATGTGAATTCCAAATCACTGTGGTTAAACAGGGGTAAAGGGTGCATGATACGAGAAATTTGAGAGCACAAACATGGACAATGTTTCACCAAGCTCTGACCCTCAAGGACATAGACATACACATGGGATACTCCTTTGCAATCATACCATATACAGTCTTACAGAATTTTCTTTTCCTGTGCATTTCCCCATCTCATTTATTCTTCAAAAGCATTCTTTTAAAGTCTGCATTTCCCTATTGGAACACCTATAGTTTATTCAGCAACGTAGGAATCAATGTAGGAAGGACCAAATAAGTCCTTCAAGACTAACCACTTAGTTGCCCATCTCAGCCCACGTTCAAGGAACCAGGACCCCATGGGGGAACCAGGGTACAAAAGGCTTCCTGTGTTCCTTGTTTCTTGGCAGGAAATAGGCTTCATTCAGTCTCCATGGACTTCCTAGGTGGCGCCAGTGGTAAAGAATCTGCCTGCCATTGCAAGAGACATTAGTTTGGGTTCATTCCCTGGGTCGAGAAGGTCCCCTGGAGAAGGAAATAACAACCTACTCCAGTGTTCTTGCCTTGGAAATTCCAAGGACAAAGGAGCCTGGTGGGCTACAGTCTATGGTGTCAGAAAGACTCAGACATGAGTGACTGAACACATACAGGCACACAGCCTCCATGACCTTCCCTGAGTTCCACAGAGCAGGTTCAAACAGTTGTTAATCAGGGAAAGAAGGGGATACAGAGACGAGGGAAACAAGAGTTCCACCTTGGGGCAAGGGCCTGGTTCCCCCTTAAGCCACACACAGAACAATGTCTTTGAGTTCTTCCGCAGTTACTGAAACCCCCACCTCAGAAGATACCTTATCTGGTGGTGGGGTCTTCACTGAGGTAATCAAGTTAAAATGAGGTCATTAAGGTAGGTCCTAATGCAACATGACTGTTGGCCTTATTAAAAGAAGAAATTTGGGTGCAAGAGACAGACACACAGAAGGTAGATAATGGGAAGGGAGCCAGGGAGAAGATAGCCATTGACAAGCCAGGGAGAGGGACCTGGAGGTATTTCCGCTCACAGGCTCAGAAGGAGCCTACCCTGTTGGTACATTAATTCCAGACTTCCATCCTCCAGACTGTGAGACAAAAAACTTCTGTCATTTAGGCCCCTGACTTTGTGGTACTTTGTTACCAGAGTCCTAGCAGAATACAGCATGTAGACATGTTTGCTTATTCGCCATGTGCCAAGACTGGCTTCCAGGTGGCTAAGTGGTAAAGAATCTGTCTGCCAGTGTAGGCGATGCAGGTTCAATCCCTGAGGCAGGAAGATGCCCTGGATAGGGAAATGACAACCCACTTCAGTATTTCTGGCCTGGAAATCTCATGGACAGAGAAGCCTGGTCAGACTACAATCCAAAGACTCTGAGAGCACACACACATCCTCCAAGCAGTAAAAAGCCTTTGGATAAAGCTGAGCAGGAGACTAACACAGCCCAATTCACATGTTAGAAATAAGGACCATTTTTGTCTGCCATTTGGAGGATTAAAACAAAACCAGAAATTGGGAACCAAGAAAGAGTAATTGTGTAAGGTGAGTACAGAGAAAAAGAGAGTGAGTCAGGCAAAAGGGGAATTTGTTAGACGGAAATGAGAGGGTCTGGCCCTTAAGGTGAACCAGTGTCCTCCCTTTCTGATAGGATCTTTGTTATATTCCACCAATGAAAAATTCTTGAAGGGATGGTTAATTTTCAGCCTGTAGCTGAGTCCTGTGGTCACATAGCTAGAGGTCTAGAATCTGGTGGTCTTGTAACCTTGAGAAGTTAGGCACCAGTGAGAAAACAGAATCTCATTTGGGCAATTTGGTCAGTCTCAAAGGTCACTGTGATTTTATTCTTTGTTTGCGCTGCTGCTAAGTCAATTCAGTCATGTCCAACTCTGTGCGACCCCATAGACGGCAGCCCACCAGGCTCCTCCGTCCCTGGGATTCTCCAGGCAAGAACACTGGAGTGGGTTGCCATTTCCTTCTCCAATGCATAAAAGTGAAAAGTGAAAGGGAAGTGGCTCAGTCATGTCCAACTCTTCACAACCCCATGGACTGCAGCCAACCAGGCTCCTCTGTCCATGGGATTTTCCAGGCAAGAGTACTGGAGTGGGGTGCCATTGCCTTCTCCATCAGAGAGTAATGGGTGTCCTCTATTTCAAAGTCAGATGGGGCACAAGGCCTAGGGCCCCAGAGCTGTGGAGATCCTCCCGCCTACCGCTCGGACTTGGAAATGAGGTGAGAGAGAGAGAATGGGATTTCACTCAGCCTTAACCAGATGAAATATGGGCCAGTGTGTGAATGTCAGTCCAGAACGGCAAGTGGAGGGTCCTGTCCCAGAGCTCATCTCAGTTTCTTGGCAAGGTCCGAGGGAGGGGATCACAGGAGGACCACCACCTGGAGGATCTTCCCTCCCAGGTTTCAGCACAAGAATGTAAGGCGAGTGCAGAGAAAAAGGGCAAGCCAGGCACTCAGGCTAAAGGGAAATTTATTAGAAGGAAATGAGAGGGTAACTGGCCCTTAAGGAGAACCAGTGTCCTCCTTTTCTGGCGGGATCTTCCTTAAACCCCACCAATGAAAATTTCTCTGAACAGATGGTTAATTTTATAGCCTGTAGTTTGAGTCCTGTGGTCTCATAGCCAGAGATCTGGAATCTGGTGGTCTCATAGCTTTGAGAAGGTAGGTGCCCATGAGGAAACAGAATGTCGTTTGGGCAATTTGGTCAGTCTCAAGGGTCACTGTGAACTTATTCTTTATGAGGTCAACATAATGAGCCATCTTAAGAATGAGCCCCCATGTGGGCCCTATCAAATTGTTAGGCAGGAATTGTGAGAATTTTGGTGAAAGTCATGACGTCTTTGAAAATAGTGGCAGAGTTGGGAATTTGAGAAGAGGACAGATTTGAAATTTATTTTTAAAACTTGTTGATTAATAGAACATGAGCTGTGAAATAAAGTCAAGATTCAAAATTTAACAGCTATATTCTTTTTCTCAAAATCTACTGTGTTGGGAAAATGTGGGCAATTACAGATGGATAGGATCAAAGTTACTTTTGACATGCTATATATTTTAATGCAGGGGCCCCCAGCCTCCAGGATCTAATGCCTGATGAGCTGAGGTAGAACTGATGTAATAATGAGAGAAATAAAGTGCACAACAAATGTAATGCATTTGACACATCCCCAAACCAACTCCACCCCAACTCCTGTCCCGATCCATGAAAAAATTGTCTTCCACAAAAGTGGTTCCTGGTGCCAAAAATGGCAGGGGCCACTGCTCCATCCTATAAAAAAGAAGCAGGCAAAATTGATCAAATAGCAGTTTACCAAACTTAGAAAATACACAGTGCAAGACACTGAGGCCTGAAATAGAAGAAACACAGGAGAGGAACCTGGTAACTTCCTCTCTTACCTCTGGAGTGGGTGTGCCAGGGAGGGAATGGCAGGGGAGCCTGGTGGTCTCAGAGTCAGAAACAGATCCGGTTCCCAGGGCTCCAGGGGGCAGGAGGCAGGCTGCCCAACAGGAGAAGCTGTGGGCAGGAACTTTCTAGAGTTCTGTTTCTGGCCCTCCAGGTGTCTCCAAGTGAGTAAGGAATCCATGCACTTATGCAGGAAAATCACAGGAGACTGGGATGAGCCTCACCTGGAAGAAACCTGGAGACAAAGCTCCTCTGAGCCCAAGCACAGCTGGGAATAGTTTGCATTTCCATCAGGTGAAGAGAAACAGGAGTCATTCAAGGGGTACAGATTAAAGAGAAAGTCATTGCTAATAGGTGGGACAAAGGCAGACTTTTCTGAAAGACTGTCCTTGCTTATGCAGTAAGTAATAAGCAAGAATCAGCAGAAGAAGACAACCACACAGTTATTTTAAGTGCATCCCAAGTGTTCCTGAACCTGGAGAAAAGACTAAATACAGCATCAACAATAACAAAGCAGGACTCTAAAGGGGTCAGGACAGATTTTTAGTTAGAATTTCTGTTGCAATAGGTAAGAGGGTCCAGCATGGACTGAACACAGCATGAATTTGTACAGGAGACTGGATGTTTTAAACAGAGAGTGAGGGAGCCAGGAGTGGGGACTTCTGTAGTTTGAAAACCGTCATGGTGACGGTTCAGTGGTGAAGAATCCACTTGCCAATACAGGACACGTGGGTTTGATCTCTGGGTCAAGAAGATTGCCTTGGAACAAGAAGTGGCAATCCACTCCAGTATTCTTGCCTGGGAAATCCCATTGACAGAGGAGCCTGGCAGGCTACAGTCCATAGGGCTGCAAAGAGTCAGACACAACTGAAGGACTGAACACACACACACACCTCTAGGCATCAAGTCCATCTGGGTTGCAGTTCAGAGCTCATCCAAGTCAGGCCCCTCTCTGCCCACAGAGGCTGAGAGGTGGGCCCCCTCTTCAGGAGCTGGTGGGAACAGCCCATTAGCTTTTTCATACAGGCATTCTACAAGGGGAAGTGTACCCTAGGAACGCAGCCCTGAGCTGTAAGAAGCCACATCAGTGTTTGCTCATGTCTTGTCTACCAGGGTGTGTATGGATGTGGTGGTTTCAAGGGATGAACAGGTCACTTGTGTGGAGAGGCTGTACATTGGGCCTTCCACCAAAGTGGAGGCCCACCAGGAGAAGGCTGCATGAGGCCTGGTTAGAGTCTGGTCAACAAGGGATTCCTTGTCAGTGGTGACTATGGAAATGGAAAAAAAAAAAAAATTATTTTCTCCTGCTCAGCTGGTAAAGAATCTACCTGCAATGCAGGAGACCTGGGTTTGATACCTGGGTTGGGAGGATCCCCTGGAGAAGGGAAAGCAACCCACTCTAGTTTTCTGGCCTAGAGAATTCAATGGCCTAGAGAAGTCCATTGGAGAAGGCAATGGCACCCCACTCCAGTACTCTTGCCTGGAAAATCCCATGGATGGAGGAGCCTGGTAGGCTGTAGTCCATGGGGTCGCTAAGAGTCAGACACGACTGAGCGACTTACCTTTCGCTTTTCATTTTCATGCATTGGAGAAGGAAATGGCAACTCACTCCAGTGTTCTAGGCTGGAGAATCCTGGGGAGGGGGGAGCCTGGTGGGCTTTTGTCTATGGGGTTGCACAGAGTCGGACACAACTGAAGTGACTTAGTAGTACTAGAGAAGTCCATGGGGTTACAAAAGAGTCAGACATGACTGAGCAGTTTTCACTTCACTTTAGTAGCCAAATAAAACTCCTAAAAATGAAAATCACACTGTCTGAGATTTAAAATATATGTTAGATGGAATTAGTGGCAAAAAATATATACACAAAGGTAGAAATGTAAAAATGTGAATGCATCATAATAGAAACTCTGAGAAGGCAGCGGCATCCCACTCTAGTACTCTTGCCTGGAGAGTCCCATGTTCAGAGGAGCCTGGTAGGCTGCAGTTCATGGGGTCTGTAAGAGTTGGACACGACTTCACTTTCACTTTCACTTTTCACTTTCATGCATTGGAGAAGGAAATGGCACCACACTCCAGCGTTCTTGCCTGGAGAAGAAAGACTGAAGCAACGCAGCAGCAGCAGCAGCAGAATAGAGACTATACCCGATGGAACACAATGACAACAAAATGAAATAAAAATCAAGTGTAAGTGGGCTGTGGAATCACCCCAAGTGGCCTAAAATGTGAGAATGTGTGCCCTCAAAGAAAAACAAGAGAGCTGACAGGTTATTTTTGAAAAAAACTTTTGACATTTTTACCTACAATCACATCATTTTTAGCTGATTCCCTTGATATTGATGGTTATCTGCTTGTCCCAGATTAGTGAATTTTATTATCCACCATCACAATATTTTTCTTAAAAAATACTCAGTACGTAAATAAAGTATTTTTAATTGTTAAAAATAGTTATAAAAACTAATAATGTGTTATGGCATACATAACATAATTAACAGTAATTACATGTACAAAATGAAAATACCATCCCAAATGTTGAAATGGAAGAAAGAGAAATAGAATAGTTTAAGGTTCTTATATGTGAGGTGGCATAATAGTACTTGAAATGTACTATACCCACCAGGCTACTCTGTTCATGAGATTTCCCAGGCAAGAACACTGGAGTGAGCTTCCATTTCTTTCTCCAGACGATGTTCCCAATCCAGGGATCAAACCACCGTCTCCTGCCTATATCTCCTGCGTTAGCAGGCAGACTCTTTATCCCTGAGGCACCTGGGAAGCCCATAGTATACTACAGTATACAACAAATCCTAAAGCGGGCACAAGAGAAATAAAATACATTTGAAACTAGTAAGTGAGAAAATGGCACCCCACTCCAGTACTCTTGCCTGGAAAATCCCATGGACAGAGGAGCCTGGAAGGCTGCAATTCATGGGGTCACTGAGGGTCGAACATGACTGAGCGACTTCACTCTCACTTTTCACTTTCATACATTGGAGAAGGAAATGCCAACCCACTCCAGTGTTCTTGCTGGAGAACTCCAGGGATGGGGCAGCCTGGTAGGCTGTCGTCTATGGGGTCACACAGAGTCGGACACAACTGAAGTGACTTAGCAATAGCAAGCCAGAAAAGGAGATAAACTGGAATCACAGAATGTATATAGTCACTAAATGAACATTGGCTGTTTTAAATATGCTCAGTTAATACAAAACAAGTTGAGAAAAGAATCAGAAAAGAACATATCAGGAAAATAGAAAAAAAAAATAAGAAGATGGCAGACTGCGATGAACATATCAGTAACCACACAAAATGTGAAAGTAAATACAATTATTCCAGTTAAAAACAATGGACTGCTCATTTGGATAGAAAAACAAGGTTCAACTTATGCTGCCTACAAGAAAATCTCATAAAATAAAAGAGAAAAAAACATAAGTGGAGAATAAAACACACATCATTGAACAGTAATCAAAAGAGAGTTGGAGGGAACAGACTGAAAAAAGAGTGACATTCACATCACTGGATTTTTTGAAATAATGTAATAGCCATAGTATATTTATTAGCTAAAGTGGAATGGACTGTGAGTTTTGCTCTGTGTGAAAGAGTCCCAGCATTGCTGGAGCTTGAACAATAGCTCTTTAGCTTTTGTTCATACTTCAGGTCTGGTGGATTGTCAGTCTTCATTCAACTTCACCCTCATCCTCGTTCATCTCAAGCATTGTTTATACTTCGTGCAAAAGAGAGAACTGCAGTGTCTACGTGCCTGTGTGCTCAGTCGTTCAGTCGTGTCTGACTCTTTGCAACCCCATGAATTGTTGCCCACCAGGCTCCTCTGCCCGTGGGACTCTCCAGGCAAGAATGCTGGAATGGGTTGCCATTTCCTTCTCCAAGGGATCTTCCCAACCCAGGGACCAAACCCGTGTCTCCTGGGTCTCCTACACTGGCAGGTGGATTCTGTACCACTGAGCCACCTGGGAAGCCCTGGAGTGTCTCACCCCCGGAGTCAGTTATTGCACCTTCCACATGTAACTCTGTTCAGGCTGCTGGTAGTCAGAGCAGGTTAAGAAAAGAACAATAAAACATTTAGTTATAAATGCAATGATTAATTATTACCCCACTGCCAGCATGGTGTACAGAACGCAGGTGGCGATATAGGGACAGAAGACATTACAGTGTTCGTTGTGAGAATGGGAGTGATTTTCAATGTTTTCTCTTTCCCCAAAGTTGCATTTGTTATTCTCTTTCTTAAAAAAATCTTAATCATTTGAAAATTAGGAGATTCAAGAACAGTAACTTTATGTCAACCCAGCACATGTGTGAAAAATATATTTACATAATCATACTTATTTTTATTTAGTTTATCTCTGGAAAGATAAGAAACTTTTACTAGTAATCTTGGAAAAGGAAAACTTGGTCTGGTTCAAGATTCAAGGGGAGAAAGACTTCCTTATCACTGAATTCTATTGTTAATGGTTTGAATTTTTTCTTAAACATACATTACTGTTCAGATTGAATCGTATTCTTCCAAAATTCATATATTGAATATTTAACCCCCAGTGTCTCAGGTTGTGACTTTATCTAGGAATAAGATTGTTGCAGAGGTAGGTGTGTCTATGTCCCAATTTCCTCTTTTATTAGAAAGACATCCTTAATATTGGACTAGGGGCCACCCTCACTGTGATAAAGAATCTGCCTGCCAGTGCAGGAGACTCAAGAGAAGTGGGTTTGATCCCTGGGTCCAGAAGATCCCTTGGAGAAGTGAATGGCAGCCCACTCCAGTATTCTTGCCTGGGAAATCCCATGGACAGAGGAGCCTGGAAGGCTATAGTCCATGGGGTTGCAAAGAGTCAGACATGACCAGGAACCTGGGGACACACATGGAAAATCCACCCTGTTCTAGCATGATCTCATGTTGTGGTGCTTTGCTACAGCAATCCTAGCAAACTCATACAATCACTCATTAAAATATAAGCATTATTAAAAAAAATGGATAATTAATATTCAATATCAAGTGATACTTCAGACAGAAGAGAACAGGGTGAGTTATTCTAGGAAAGAGGATGAGGTACAAAACTAATACTGTGATGGAAGGGAAAACCAAAAAAGAAGGAAAATGCTAGCAAAACTGTTGGAATTAACTGAAAGAATTTATAGCTGAACCAAGACAGCACAGATTGGTTGAGAGCTGGGGTTTTGTTTATGTTCTGTGTTAGCTATATTATTTCATTTTTAAGTTGACTGAAAATTTCCACAGGGACCATCTCAGTCCATAAATGTTAAGTGTTTGATATTCACAGGCTTCCAATAGAGTTCACGTACATAGGTGGCTCATTGGATTCAGCGTGTGCCAGAAAGGAAAGAACTAAAACATTGGGCCAGGACTAGAACACCTGGATTGTGTTCCAATTTTTATCACTCAGTTGAATTACATAAGGGTTTGAAACCAGTCATTCTTTGGAAGCTATGAAAAGCTACAGTGAAGGACAGGGAAGCCTGGCATGCAGCAGTCCATGGAGTTGCAAACAGTCGACATGATTTAGCTTAAGACTGAACAACAAAAAAGTTATGCAAATATTTCTCCTTAATACAAAGAGATTTGGGGTTTTTTTTGTTTGTTTGTTTTACTGTCAGTTCTTTTTTGCTCTGAGAGGTTGTTTCTTAATCATGTCTGTGTTATCTGTATCTGTGCTTGAAAGCATGAAGACAGGAACAAAGCTACTTATATATTTCTTAGCTACAGTAAAATGTGCTCCTAAGTCAACATGCACTGCCTTTTTGTTGTTATTTACTGTAAAACTGGGCTTCCCTGGGGGGGTCAGTGGTCCTGCCAATGCAGGAGATTCAGGTCTGATCCCTGGGTTTGGAAGATCCCTTAGAGAAGGAAGTGGCAGCCCACTCCAATACACTTGCCTGAAGAATCCCACGGACAGAGAAGCCTGGCATGCTACAGTCCATGCGGTCACAAAAGAGTTGAACACAATTTAGCAACTAAATGACAATGTAAAACCATTGGTGCTCTTCTTGGAGAGTGTGCGTGTGTGGTCATTTGAGTTGTGTCCAACTCTTAGTGACCTCATGGACTGTAGCCTTCTAGGCTCCTTTGCCCATGGGATCCTCAGGCAAGAATTCTGGAGTGGGTTGCCATGCCTTCCTCTTGGATATCATCCTGACCTGAGGATTGAACGCCTCTTCTGGGTTGCTGGTGGATTCTTTATCCACTGAGCCACCAGGAAGCCCGCTCTTCTTGGTATTAATGTATTAATATACTTTGAAACAAAACAAAGATATTTCACTTCTTGGACCAGTTGACTACAAGCTCTTTGGCACCGTGATAATCTTATTGTCAACTGGCTAAATGTTCCAAAGCTCATTTCATCTGTTGTTTACTTTCCCTGACTATTTTAAAATAACTTTTGTGCCACAAAATTTGCTGCATATCTGTGTTATTGCCAAGTTATATTTGTGAAATGTTTTTAAAAAGAAGGAATAAAAGCAAAATACCCATTACTTAATGATTACTTCTCCAACTATCAATTTTCAATAATAAATGAGGCTATATATGGAAGACTACAACTTTATTTAACACAATACCAGGAAACACATGGAAATTAAGCTCATTTGGAGAGAAAACCTCCATATGAGTATTATTGCCAACACTTTCCCCAACTGTATGTTTGAAGAAGAATTTGAAGAAAGAGCACATGTCAAGGGAGAAGGCAATGGCACCCCACACCAGTCCTCTTGCCTGGAAAATCCCATGGGCAGAGAAGCCTGGTAAGCTGGGGTCCAGGGGGTTGCTAAGAGTTGGACACGACGGAGTGACTTCACTTTCACTTTTCACTTTCATGCATTGGAGAAGGAAATGGCAACACACTCCAATGTTATTTCCTGGAGAATCCCAGGGACGGGGGAGCCTGTGGGCTGGCATCTATGGGGTCATATAGAGTTGGACATGACTGAAGTGACTTAGCAGCAGCAGCAGCGCATGTCAAATCAGAGACAGCTCTCCTTGGTGAATAATGGTTAAGGCAGAAAACTTAAAGACAAGGAAACAACTAGAGACTCACAGTGCAGTTCTAATGTGCAGATCTGTTAAGAACAGTTAATTTGAGACCAATGTGTCAGAGGAGATTTTAATTCCAAAGATTAATTTTCTTATTCCTTCAGTGTGAATATGCAAAGTCAAGAAAAATGTCTACCTCTCTCAGGAAATGGGCCTTATTTCTGGTTTCTCTTAATATCACTAGAGAATGACCTTTCCCAGATAATTAGGCTTTCCTGTTAACTGAAATATAACATTTTACTGCATCTGAATGTTATTTAATAAAATGAACTTTGAAGTTTCTCTTGTTAATAAAATACAACTGGAATCAACTAAAACTACAATCCCTAGTGTCATAACTGTGAAAGTCAGTTGGCGTTTTGCTTACCCTCAGACAGGTGATGTTGACTCTGTAGGATCTAGGGGTGAATGTTACCTACTTCAAGGAGATGATCTGAAACATTACTTCTTTAAACAAAAGGAAACTTTTTGTGAGATATTAGGACTTTTGTAATTTTTAAAAATCTTCATTACATTAGTAAAATATTCTCTCTGCAAAACATTGTACTAATATACTGTTGAATTAGGGGCAATAATCATTTATGGCAAATTTCTGCTAGGTGCTAATATTTAATGAGATTATCGCTGTCATTCTAGAATACAGTGGTGGCTTCTCCAGCTGGTGAGGCCATGTGGAGAATTCTATGATGGCAGGAACCTTCTGGGTGGCTCGCTCGTGTATCCAAAATATGTAGAATAGGGCTTAGCATGTGACTCAAGTTGAGCCACTGTTTCTTGAACCAATGTTTTCTGTAGTTTGGCTATCAGGTTCAAATGTCCTCTGCTGTTTTGTAATCTGAGTATCTCCCAATCAGGCCTTTAACCTCTTTGTGGATCCTGTCCCTCATCTTTAGAGTGATGATCGGAGCAGTTCCCATTTCTTAGGATTATGGAGGGGACTCATTCCATCACCTGTGCATACATTCATTCATTAGAATCCTGTATTGTAGATGTGCGTGTGTGCTCAGTTGCTCAGTTCTGTCCAACTCTTTGTACCCCATGAACTATAGCCCTGCAGGCTTCTCTGTCCATGAGATTTCCCAGGCAAAAATACTGGTGTGGGTTGCCATTTCATCCTCCAGGGGATCTTCCTGACCCAGGGATCAAACCCGGGTCTCTTGCATCTTCTGCATTTGCATGTGGGTTCTTTACTCCTGAACCATCTGGGAAGTTCCATATTGCAGATAGGAAGTGTTAAAATGATTCAACATTTTATTCATCATTATTGAACAGCTTAGGTTGCTCTCTCAAATGCCCCGGGGAAAGCAGAATGCATGGTCCTCCTACCACTAAGGTGCTGTGGGGAGTTGTGCAGTAAAGGCTTTGGATGGTTAGAGAGCTGCTGGTGTCACAGTAACATGGAGACATTTATCTTCCTTGTCATCACTGGACCTCTCTCTGTTCTACTCTCTTGGTACTTGCTGCTAACTGCCCTAGCTCTGAACCATTTTTCTATTCTTTCAGACTCCTTTCCTCTGATCTCCTAGGGTCTGCTGTTTTTCCTTGCTTCTCATTTGTCTCTTTCTGGTGTTTTCATTGCTATTACATGCCAATCCTATGTACTCCAATGCAGCATACTGCCAGAAACTCAGTCTCCAGATAATTGAGGTCATCCTGTATATAAGTCCTTTGGGGGTTCTTAGATGATGCCTCCTGGCTTTAGTTAGATGAGCTGGTAAATCTTTACAGTGCTATCTGAGTGTGGGCTAACACCAGGCTACTAGCATATCATATAATTAAATGGTTTCTCCATATTTTAACAGCCAGATGCTGTAATGAATCTTGAAGATGGTGCATACAGACACACCAATTGATTTCTTAATGCATTTTTTATGGTAGCCATAGCAGGAGGCTGAAACTGAGTGCAGGTCCTGACTGAGTGCATCTGATGTCATTAAAACATAATAGAATTAATGAATAAGCAGTATATAAAAGTCTAAAACTCAACATGACAAAATTGAATAGTATAAACATCATCATATATTTATACATCCTTATTGCCTTACTACTGATAATAACTATTATCAGGCAGTGTATTATCTACTCTGCTGAATTACAGGGCTAAGTGTTTGTCTGACAGAATAAAAGTTGCCGAATACTTTGAGAGATTGATTTTCAGTGTGCACACTCCTCTTAATCTATCTCTCCATCTCTTTTACTTAAAAGCAAAATTGATAGAAGTAAGCTGGGAAGTGAGATTTAAAATGAGTCTTTGTATAACAAAGAAAGTGCTCAAAAATGTCCACCGGTGAGTATACAACAAAAATATTAGTAAAAAATTTTATCTCATTTGAATTTACATTTTGAAGTAATTAAAATTAAGTGCACTATTAACATGCTAATATATCTACATATTTTATAATCAAAAACATTTACATGTCAGTGTATATTATTTTTCCTGATGGCGTACAGTATCAAAAAGATTCTGAGATCAATAAAGTGGGGATAATTGAGAGTTACAATATGTTGTTGAAATGCAGTAGTCATTCTGAAGTTTGTTCTGAGTTTCCATTATCATGTATATGCTCTTGCTTCTGGGCCTGACTTCTGAAGAGGTGGATAAGTAAAAATTTTATGGAGACCACAGGGGAGGAAAAAAAATGTAACGGGATCATCAAAATAGATATGCAGATGACACCACTCGGCAGAAAGTGAAGAGGAACTAAAGAATCTCTTGATGACAGTGAAACAGGAGAGTGAAAAAGCTGGCTTAAAGCTCAACATTTATAATCAGAGTGAAGTAAGCCAGAAAGAAAAACACCAATACAGTATATGGAATTTAGAAAGATGGTAATGTTAAACCTGTACGCGAGACAGCAAAAGAGACACAGATGTATAGAACAGCCTTTTGGGCTCTGTGGGAGAGGGAGAGGGTGGGGTGATTTGGGAGAGTGGCATTGTAACATGTAGGATATCATGAGTGAAATGCATCGCCGGTCTAGGTTCGCTGCAGGATGCAGGATGCTTGGGACTGATACACGGGGATGATCCAGAGAGATGGTGTGGGGTGGGAGGGGGTTGGGGAGTCGGGATTGGGAGCTCATATACACTCGTGGCTGATTCATGTCAATGTATAGCAAAACGAATACAGTATTGTAAAGCAAAACAAACTAAAAAATAAAAATAAAAAAAATCTCAACATTTAAAAAACAAAGATCATGGCATCTGGTCCCATCACTTCATGGCAAATCGATGGATAAACAGTAGAAACAGACAGATTTTATTTTCTTGGGCTCTAAAATCTCTGCAAATAGTGACTGCAGCCATGAAATCAAAAGACACTTGCTCCTTGGAAGAAAAGCTGTAACCAACCTAGGTAGCATATTAAAAAGCAGAGACATTACTTGGGCAACAATCTGTCTAGTGAAATCTATGGTTTTTCAAGTAGTTATATATGGATGTGAGAGTTGGCCCATAAAGAAAGCTGAGCACCAAAGAATCAATGCTTTAGAACTGTGGTGTTGGAGAAGGCTCTTGAGAGTCCCTTGGACTGCAAGGAGATCAAACCAGTCAATCCTAAAGGAAATCAGTCCTGAGTGTTCATTGGAAGGGCTGATGCTGAAGCTGAAGCACAATACTTTGGCCTCCTAACATAAAGAACTGACTCATTAGAAAAGACCCTGATGCTGGGAAAGATTGAAGGCAGGAGGTGAAAGGGATGAAAAAGGATGAGATGTTTGGATGGCCTCACTGACCTGATGAACATGAGTTTGAGAAAGCTCTGGGAGTTGGTGATGGGCAGGGAAGCCTGGCGTGCTGCAGTCCATGGGGTCACAAAGAGTTGGACACACCAAGTGACTGAACTGAACTACACAATCATCTGTTTATAAATCCATCTCATTTGGATAACATGGTTATGATAGATGTATACACAGATGGTTCATAGATAGTTGACTGATAATGAGATGGATTTATAAATAGATGATTAATCAGTTCAATTCAGTTCAGTCAGTCAGTCATGTCCGACACTTTGCAACTCCAAGGATTGTGTCATGCCAGGCCTCCCTGTCCATCACTAGATTCTGGAGCTTGCACAAACTCATGTCCATTGAGTCAGTGATGCCATCCAATCATCCCATCCTCTGTTGTCCCCTTCTCTTCCACCTTCAATCCCTCCCAGCATCAGAGTCTTTTCCAATGAGTCAGTTTTTCACATTAGGAGGCCAGAATATTGGAGTTTCAGCTTCAGCATCAATCCTCCCAAAGAACATTCAGGATTGATTTCCTTTAGGATCGACTGGTTAGATCTCTTTGCAGTCAGAGAGGCTCTCAAGAGTCTTCTCCAACCCCACAGTTCAAAAGCATCAGTTCTTCAGTGCTCAGCTTTCTTTATAGTCCAACTCTCACATCCATGCATGACTACTGGAAAAACCACTGCTTTGGGTCGGTAAAGTAAGGGCTATGCGTATTACTATGTTGTCTAGGTTGGTCTTGTAGAATTGTTGTTTCCAACATGTGGTTCTTAGGTGTGCCCTGCTCATCTGTAACCATCCAGCAGAGGGAGTTAGGATCAGGAGCCTGTGCATGGGTGGATTTCACTGTCCAGCCCTGGGTCTGGGACCCCATGTCTCCAGGAGCAATGCAACTAGGACTATGGCCAAGTCTAACTGAGGGGCACACAGGGAAGTGCTGTCTGCTTCTGTGTCAAAGAAATAGATGGACAGTGAGCCTATCTCTGCCACAAATCTTTCTAAGTACAATTAAAATTAAATGCAAGTTCTCATGGGATTGATTTTGTAAGATTAAATTTATCATAGGACAGAGATTGCCTAAATACAAAATAATTTTCCATAACCATTTTAATGTATGTGACAGCATTTTTGTAGTCCATTAACTTTTAACCGTGGCCAAAAGAAGAGCAATGGTGGGATTATTTCTGACTGCTGGAAACTGATGCAGTGGGCTTTCCAGGTAGCTCAGTGGTAAAGAATTCACATGTCAAGGCAGGAGACATGGTTTCAATGCCTGGGTTGGGAAGATCCCCTGGAGAAGGAAATGGCAACCTAGTCTGGTATGCTTGCCTGGGAAATCCCATGGACAGAGGAGATTGGTGGTCTAGAGTCCATGTGGTCACAAAGAATTAGACACAACTAAGGAACTGAGCACCCACAACTGATATAAGAACCTCCTTAGACAGGCTTTAGGGAATAAACTGTATGGTACGAAGGACTGACATTTTTCAAAAATAATGGTATTTTGATTTTTTTAAATAATAGGAATAGAAAATTAAGTTGGTGATAAAAACATGGGCGTTTTATTTAGGTATTTCCTTTTGTTGTTCAAACTCTCTTTTCTCTGAATTGCTTGGCTTCTTTTCATATGATGAACTTTTCTCTAGTTGAGTCACAAGGTGGCATTAAAACTCATATTGATAAGAACATTAGGAAGCAAATGGAATTTAGCAAAAATTAGGAATTTCCCTGAGATCATAGGGTAAAGAATCTCCTTGCAAGACAGGAGACCTGGGTTTGATCCCTGGGTCAGGAAGATCCNTGTCTGAGGAGGCCTCAAAAATAACTGAGAAAAGAGAAGTGAAAGGCAGAGGAGAAAAGAAAGATATACCCATCTGAATGCAGAATTCCAAAGAATAGCAAGGAGAGATAAGAAAGCCTTCCTCAGTGATCAGAGAAAGAGAGGAAAACAATAGAATGGGAAAGACTAGTGATCTCTTCTAGAAAATGCAAAGATGGGCACAATAAAGGACAGAAATGGTATGAACTTAACAGAAGCAAAAGATATTAAGAAGAGGTATCAAGAATACACAGAACTAAACAAAAAAGATCTCCATGACCCATATAATCACAATGGTGGGATCACTCCCCTAGAGCCAGCCATCCTGGAATGCAAAGTCACGTGGGCTTTAAGAAGCAATACAGTATACTAACACATATATATGGAATTTAGAAAGATGGTAATGTTAAACCTGTATGTGAGACAGCAAAAGAGACACAGATGTATAGGACAGCCTTTTGGACTCTGTGGGAGAGGGAGAGGGTGGGATGATTTGGGGGAGTGGCATTGTAACATGTATGATATCATAAGTGAAACGAATTGCTGGTCTAGGTTCAATGCAGGATGCAGGATGCTTGGGACTGATGCATGGGGATGATCCAGAGAGATGGTGTGGGGTGGGAGGGGGTCGGGGAGTCGGGATTGGGAGCTCATATACACTCGTGGCTGATTCATGTCAATGTATAGCAAAACGAATACAGTATTGTAAAGCAAAACAAACTAAAAAATAAAAATAAAAAAAATCTCAACATTTAAAAAACAAAGATCATGGCATCTGGTCCCATCACTTCATGGCAAATCGATGGATAAACAGTAGAAACAGACAGATTTTATTTTCTTGGGCTCTAAAATCTCTGCAAATAGTGACTGCAGCCATGAAATCAAAAGACACTTGCTCCTTGGAAGAAAAGCTGTAACCAACCTAGGTAGCATATTAAAAAGCAGAGACATTACTTGGGCAACAATCTGTCTAGTGAAATCTATGGTTTTTCAAGTAGTTATATATGGATGTGAGAGTTGGCCCATAAAGAAAGCTGAGCACCAAAGAATCAATGCTTTAGAACTGTGGTGTTGGAGAAGGCTCTTGAGAGTCCCTTGGACTGCAAGGAGATCAAACCAGTCAATCCTAAAGGAAATCAGTCCTGAGTGTTCATTGGAAGGGCTGATGCTGAAGCTGAAGCACAATACTTTGGCCTCCTAACATAAAGAACTGACTCATTAGAAAAGACCCTGATGCTGGGAAAGATTGAAGGCAGGAGGTGAAAGGGATGAAAAAGGATGAGATGTTTGGATGGCCTCACTGACCTGATGAACATGAGTTTGAGAAAGCTCTGGGAGTTGGTGATGGGCAGGGAAGCCTGGCGTGCTGCAGTCCATGGGGTCACAAAGAGTTGGACACACCAAGTGACTGAACTGAACTACACAATCATCTGTTTATAAATCCATCTCATTTGGATAACATGGTTATGATAGATGTATACACAGATGGTTCATAGATAGTTGACTGATAATGAGATGGATTTATAAATAGATGATTAATCAGTTCAATTCAGTTCAGTCAGTCAGTCATGTCCGACACTTTGCAACTCCAAGGATTGTGTCATGCCAGGCCTCCCTGTCCATCACTAGATTCTGGAGCTTGCACAAACTCATGTCCATTGAGTCAGTGATGCCATCCAATCATCCCATCCTCTGTTGTCCCCTTCTCTTCCACCTTCAATCCCTCCCAGCATCAGAGTCTTTTCCAATGAGTCAGTTTTTCACATTAGGAGGCCAGAATATTGGAGTTTCAGCTTCAGCATCAATCCTCCCAAAGAACATTCAGGATTGATTTCCTTTAGGATCGACTGGTTAGATCTCTTTGCAGTCAGAGAGGCTCTCAAGAGTCTTCTCCAACCCCACAGTTCAAAAGCATCAGTTCTTCAGTGCTCAGCTTTCTTTATAGTCCAACTCTCACATCCATGCATGACTACTGGAAAAACCACTGCTTTGGGTCGGTAAAGTAAGGGCTATGCGTATTACTATGTTGTCTAGGTTGGTCTTGTAGAATTGTTGTTTCCAACATGTGGTTCTTAGGTGTGCCCTGCTCATCTGTAACCATCCAGCAGAGGGAGTTAGGATCAGGAGCCTGTGCATGGGTGGATTTCACTGTCCAGCCCTGGGTCTGGGACCCCATGTCTCCAGGAGCAATGCAACTAGGACTATGGCCAAGTCTAACTGAGGGGCACACAGGGAAGTGCTGTCTGCTTCTGTGTCAAAGAAATAGATGGACAGTGAGCCTATCTCTGCCACAAATCTTTCTAAGTACAATTAAAATTAAATGCAAGTTCTCATGGGATTGATTTTGTAAGATTAAATTTATCATAGGACAGAGATTGCCTAAATACAAAATAATTTTCCATAACCATTTTAATGTATGTGACAGCATTTTTGTAGTCCATTAACTTTTAACCGTGGCCAAAAGAAGAGCAATGGTGGGATTATTTCTGACTGCTGGAAACTGATGCAGTGGGCTTTCCAGGTAGCTCAGTGGTAAAGAATTCACATGTCAAGGCAGGAGACATGGTTTCAATGCCTGGGTTGGGAAGATCCCCTGGAGAAGGAAATGGCAACCTAGTCTGGTATGCTTGCCTGGGAAATCCCATGGACAGAGGAGATTGGTGGTCTAGAGTCCATGTGGTCACAAAGAATTAGACACAACTAAGGAACTGAGCACCCACAACTGATATAAGAACCTCCTTAGACAGGCTTTAGGGAATAAACTGTATGGTACGAAGGACTGACATTTTTCAAAAATAATGGTATTTTGATTTTTTTAAATAATAGGAATAGAAAATTAAGTTGGTGATAAAAACATGGGCGTTTTATTTAGGTATTTCCTTTTGTTGTTCAAACTCTCTTTTCTCTGAATTGCTTGGCTTCTTTTCATATGATGAACTTTTCTCTAGTTGAGTCACAAGGTGGCATTAAAACTCATATTGATAAGAACATTAGGAAGCAAATGGAATTTAGCAAAAATTAGGAATTTCCCTGAGATCATAGGGTAAAGAATCTCCTTGCAAGACAGGAGACCTGGGTTTGATCCCTGGGTCAGGAAGATCCTCTGGAGAAGGGAATGGCAACCCACTCCAGTATTCTTGCCTGGAGAATCCCACACACAGAGGGGCCTGGTGGGCTACAGTCCATGGGCTTGCAAAGCTAGACATGATTGAGTGATTAAGCACACAGGAATTTCTCAGAAAAAATAATTAAAACAACTCTGAAAGGATAAAAAAAAAGCAACTGCTACTAAATTCAAACAAATAGTGGTAAATTTCAAAATAAATAGGAATGGATTATAGATTATGAGAAACAAAAAAGGGAAATTCCTAGGAATGTAACTGATTATTGAAAATGAAATCGAGTATTTTAGAGCTGTCTACTGAAATGAGAATAAAACCCAGATATTTAAACCTCATTTAGATCAAATATAGTTTCTGAATTTATCATCATGTTTTACTTTTCAGATGAAGTTGACCTAGTGGCAATAAAAAATATCTAGTTCTACCCCATAATTCTAAAGCATGTTACTAGAGAATACCATTGCAGTTGAACAGAAAAACAGAGAGATTACAATATGCCAACTTTCTTTAAGAAAAAGTCATGGAAAGTATCCATGATATTTCATTATTCTTTGTTTCTCTTACAGAAAAAAGTACAATATGCTTACAACTTACTCCTTTAATCATCTATAAGGGATATAATACTTTAAATAAAGATTCACTTGCATTTCAAGGTTACTTGATGGTGCTGATAAGGAAGAAAGTAATAAACATTTTAAGATATCTGCATTTCTTTCTAAATATGGGAAAATGTAAAAGGAAGAACAAATATTAATACTTGACTATATAATTTTAGCTGTTTACAGTAATAAGATAACCTTGGATATTGTCATTTAATTCACATGATTTCTTAAACCCCACCCTCATGAAGTTTATTTTTAGTTTAGAGTGTCTAGTGACTTAATTCTCTGAACCTGTAAGTTCATTAGTAATTACACAACTAACATTTTTTGATGATTTATATGTAACCATTAGATTTTTAGCTCAAAGTATTTTTTTAAAAAAATAACAAAATATCTCTCGTTTTCTTTAATATTCAACTTAAAATCTACTCCCTCTTAGGACCCTTATCATCTAATCCATTCATCTGAGAATTAATACTTTTCCATTTTATTCATCAACGTTTCAAGTAATTTGCCCAATAAATCAAGGAACTTAGCCTTGTTCTATCTGTTGCGAAAGTGTTAGTCTCTCAGTCTTGTCGGACCCTTTGTGACGCCATGGAGTGTAGCTCACCAGGCTCCTCTGTCCATGGAATTCTCAAGGCAAGAATACTGAGTGGGTTGCCATTTCCTCCTCCAGGGGGTCTTTCTGACATAGGGATCAAACCCGGGTCTCCTGAATTGCAGGCAGATTTTTACCATCTGAGCTATCAGGGAAGACTGATGTCTTCCTGTAATAACACTCTACCTGTCACAATACTCTTTAACGATTTTTCCATTAATGTCTGTCATGTTTATATATAAGGACTAGGGCAATGAGGCATAAAAGATATCATATAATAATCAAAGCCTGTTTTTATTTTGTTTTATCATATGTTGGCTTGAACACAACATGAATTCTACTTGCCTAGATTTTTAAGCACACAGAACAATGCTGATAGTCATGGGCACACTGTCACTCAGCACAGCAATGATGGATAAATTTCCAAGTCCTAGCTGCTGGTAAAATATGAAAATGCTCAACAGAAACAAACTGGATACTGTGTTCAACCCAAGGCTTCACAACTGCTTTCCCTCCTATAAGAAGAATGTTCTTTGGGATATTGAAAAAGAAAAATAGCTCTTCTCACTTCCCACACAAGAATATGGGATATAAAATGGTTCCCCAGCAGCTTCTAATATATAACATATCTGAATGGATAGTTAGTTAGTTCAGTTGCTCAGTCCTGTCTGACTCTGTGTGACCTCATGGACTATAGCACACCAGGCCTTCCTGTCCATCACCAACTCCCTGAGCTTGCTCAAACTCATTTGAATCAAGTCAGTGATGCCATCCAACCATCTCATCTTCTGCTGTCCCCTTCTCTTCCTGCCTTCAGTCTTTCCCAACATCAGGATCTTTTCTAGGGAGAAAGTTCTTCTCGTCAGGAGGCCGAAGTATTAGAGCTTCAGCTTCAGCAACAGTTCTTCCAATGAATATTTAGGACTGATTTCTTTTGGAATTGACTGATTTGATCTCCTTGCAGTCCAACGGATTTTCAAGTCTTCAGCAACTCCACAGTTCAAAAGCATTAATTCTTTGGTGCTCAGCTTTCTTTATGGGCCAACTCTCACATCCATACATGACTACTGGAAAAACCATAATTTTGACTAGACAGACATTTTTGTCGGCAAAGTAATGTTGCTGCTTTTTAGTATGTTTTCTAGGTTGGTCATAGCTTTTCTTCCAAGCAGCAAGCGTCTTTTAATTGCATGGCTGTAGTCACCATCTGCAGTGATTTTGGAGCCCAAGAAAATAAAATCTGTCACTGTTTCCATTGTTCCCCCATCCATTTGTTATGAAGTGATGGGACCGGATGACATGGTCTTCATTTTTTGAATGTTGAGTTTTAAGCCAGCTTTTTCACTTTCATCAAAAGGCTTTTAAGATCCTCTTCACTTTCTGCTATAAGTGTGGTATCATCTGCATATCTGAGGTTATTGATATTTCTCCCAGCAAAAAACAGAAAAGAAAAAGGAAAAGAAAAAACAACCATGTGACAACTTTCTGCCTCTGTCTACTCCTTCCTCCTGGCAACATTTTCCCCATAATTGCACAATTTGATGTTTTCCCTGTGTCTCTCCACAGGTTCCTCTTCTCCTCCTTAATTTCTCAACACTAGAGTTTCTGAGAGGTTTAACTCTTATTACAATACTATTTTACCTTTGATGGAGGTAGAGATTCATGGTTCTTTCTTCTCAGAATGTATCTGGACTGTTACTCTTCTGACCTCCAGGGTAGCATGTCAAATGCCCCACTAAACATTTCCGTTTGGGTTTCTCAGATGCATGTATAAAGAGACCTAACCAGATAGAACTCATGGTCTTTCTCAAAGCTTTTCAATAAGTCTGTAGTGGTGCCTCATCAGCCACATATGACAGTCAGAGCTCACAGCTGGCACCTCTCTATTTAAGACAACTGGCTTAATTTTACTAATTTTAGTGCCAGCCCTCTAACCCCCAAACCAGATAAATCCTCTCTTCTCTCTCTTCTTTCTTGTTTGTGGAAAGTGTTAGTTGCTTAGTCGTGTCCGAGTCTTTGTGATCTCATGGATTGTAGCCCGCCAAGCTCCTTTGTCCATGAGACTTCCCAGGCAAGGATACTGGAGTGGGTTTCCATTTCCTTCTCCAGGGGAACTACTCAACCCAGAGATTGAACCCATGTTTCCTGCATTGGTAGGTGGGTTCTTTACCACTGAGCCATCTGGGAATCCCTGAAAGTGGCCTTAAGATAATTGAAATTATAGAGATGGGTTTATATCATCCCACTTCACAAAAGTCCATTATGGAAAACCAAGAACAAAGTCAAATTGTAAAGAGAGAAGACAAGGACAGCCACTCTCTACCCTGATTTCCTCCCACCACCCCCTTTTTAATTTAGCCATCACTTCACATCTCTGCTGTTCAAACAATTGTAGAAGCTGAGTTAATCTAGTCTTAGGTGCAACATTTGGATGTTATGGATCTGCATGCTTTATGAGTTTCTCTTTTCCTAAGGAGACCTTCAAGCAACAGCCTTGCTACTTCTCTGACCTAATTCAATACTGTCCTGAGGATGCTCACTTATCACAGGCCCAGGTAAGAAGCCTGAGGTCTCAGCACTTGGTTCTAACAGTGGAGGAGACATGGTCCCCCAACCCCCTGTACCAAATGAAGGAGGTGGTCAAGGTAAATTAAAGATGTGACAAACGTATGTCATTATGCAAATACAAGCAAATGTGGATATATCTTCTTATTTCTCCTCTCAGTCTTTTATACAAAAGGCAGTGCATTATCTAACCTGTTCTGTAACTTGCTTTTTGTCCTTAAGGATATGTTTGAGGTTTCTTTCTTGTTTCTGTGTGGGACAGAGAAAGATTCTCCACTCCATTATCATAGCTTTGTAGTATTGTATCAGTGGATTGCTGTTTTCTCATTTGTTGAAACTTTATCATCCTTTACAAAAGCACTTGAGCCATTTATAGTATTTTTTAACCTATATTACAAATAAACACAAGAAATAAGACCCAAGACGATGCACAGGAAAAAATCAATTATAATAGAGATGAAAAGAAAATCAGCACTTTTTTCTAATTCATTGTTTTCTTTTTTCTCATGGTCCATTTATATGGTTGTAAATGGCAGTACTTCATTAGTTTTAATGGCTGGATAATATTCCATTGTATATATATACACCATATTTTCTTTACTCACTCATATGCTGATGGATTATTATGTGGCTTCCAATGTGTTGGCTGTTGTAAATAGTGCTACTATAAACATTGGGATGCATGTATCTCACACTCTTTTATACTCTGTGCATGGGTGCTAAGTCACTTCAGTCCTGCCTGACTATATGGGACCCCATAGACTGTAGCCTGCCAGGCTCCTCTGTCCATGTTATACTCTAGGCAAGAATGCTGGAGTGGGTTGCCATTTCCTCCTCTGGGGGATCTTCCCTATCCAAGGACTGAACCCACATGTCTTATGTCTCCTGCATTGGCAGGCAGGGTTTTTTTTTTTTACCACAAACACCACTTGGGAAGCCCCTTTTATACTCTATATTTGACCAAATTCTCTGGTTCTGCCAATTTCTCAAAATATATCTCAACTAGTCAACAATGTGGAGAAGGCAATGGCAACCCACTCCAGTACTCTTGCCTGGAAAATCCCATGGATGGAGGAGCCTGGTAGGCACAGTCCATGGGGTTGCTAGGAGTCAGACACGACTGAGCGACTTCACTTTCACTTTTCACTTACATGCATTGGAGAAGGAAATGGCAACCAACTCCAGTGTTCTTGCCCAGAGAATCCCGGGGGAGCCTGGCGGGCTGCCGTCTATAGGGGTCGCACAGAGTCGGACACGACTGAAGCAACTTAGCAGCAGCGGCAGTCATTTCAGCTGTCACTGTCCTGCTCTAAACTATAACAGGTTCTTGCTTCTGTTTAAATATATATAATTTAATTCATTTCAAGTGAACTTAGTGTAGATTAAAAAATAAATACTCAAAGAAACTACTCAGCTCTTCAATTTGACTCTCTGCCTGTCTGTCTTGCCTAATCTTTTTTTTTACACTCACTATGTTGCATCATACTGGTTTCAATCCAGTCACAAAGACAATTTTCTCTTTTTCTTGGTTCCAGGATATCAAAATGTGCTATTCATCTATACCTGGAAAACCCAGTCTTCAAATTCTTATCTGTCATTTACTCAGGGAAATCTTCCTCAATCCCCTAATTTAGACTAATAATCCTCAATACAGACTCTCCTGTCAGCCTGTCCTGTTCTTTTCTAGCTCTCATTGTAACTGTTTAATGATGCTTGCTCCACCTGGGTTTCAGTATGTATCCCTGATATTTACTATAGTTTCTGATATATAGTAGATGTACAATAAACAGTTTTGGAATAAATTAACTAATGTACACCTAAATAAATGTGCTGGTCACTAAGTGAACACTCATGCATTCATTTCTTCTCACATCACCCAGGTCTTTTTCCCTTTTACAGAGGTCAAGTTGACAGATTCCATGAGTAGATGCAGTGAGATTTTGACTGGGATCTTAGTTTGTGTCAGAAGTTTCTGAATGATGCAAGGATGACTACAGATAGAGCTCTGATGATAATATTACTAAATCCTCAGGGGAAATTCAAAGAAAGACTTGTCCTAAGACTGAGAGCCCTGTGGCACATCTAAGTAAAGATTCTTAAATCTGCCTAAGGTTAGAGTCTACTGGAGAGTGCTGAAATATCCCAGTCCCATATTCCAGGTTAGATACTTGAAATCACAATAACTCGGGGTAGGATTTGGTGTAAGCTTTGTCATTTTTAATACTTTCACATACTACTACTCTGCATCTTATTTTGAGAGCCAACCCTAGAATATTTTTAGTTCAGTTCAGTTCAGTTGCTCAATTGTGTCCAACTCTACAACCCCATGAATCACATCATGCCAGGCCTACCTGTCCATCAACAAATCCCAGAGTTTACCCAAATTCATGTCCATTGAATCAGTGATGCCATCCAACCATGTCATCCTCTGTCATCCCCTTCTCCTGCCACCTTCAATCTTTCCCAGTATCATGGCCTTTTCAAATGAGTCAGTTCTTCACATCAAGTGGCAAAAGTATTGTGGTTTCAGCTTCAACATCACTCCTTCCAATGAACTCTCAGGACTGATCTCCTTTAGGATGGACTATTTGGATCTCCATACAGTCTAAGGGACTCTCAAGAGTCTTCTCCAGCACCAGATTTCTAAAGCATCAACCGTTCCACACTCGACTTTCTTTATAGTCCAACTATCACATCCATACATGACTACTGGAAAAACCATAGCCTTGACTAGATGGACCTTTGTTGGCAAAGTAATGTCTCTGCTTTTTAATTTGCTGTCTAGTTTGATCATAACTTTTCTTCTGAGCAGTAAGCATCTTTTAATTTCATGGCTGCAGTCACTGTCTCCAGTGATTTTGGAGCCCCCCACAAAATAAAGTCAGCCACTATTTCCCCATCATTTGCCATGAAGTGATGGGACCAGATGTCATGATCTTAGTTTTCCTAATGTTGAGCTTTAAGCCAACTTTTTCACTCTTCTCTTTTACTTTCATCAAGAGACTCTTCTTCCTCACTTTCTGCCATATAGGCAGTGTCATATGCATATCTGAGGTTATTGATATTTCTCCCACAATCTTGATTCCAGCTTCTGCTTCTTCCAGCCCAACATTTCTCATATAAGTTTCTCTGCATATATGTTAAGTAAGCAGAGTGACAATATACAGCCTTGACATACTCCTTTCCCGATTTGGAACAAGTCTGTTGTTCCATGCCCAGTTCTAACGGTTGCTTCCTGACCTGCATACAGATTTCTCAAGAGGCAGGTCAGGTGGTCTGGTATTCCCATCTCTTTCAGANCCTGCTGTGATTTATGTCAGAGAGTGTTTTGCCTATGTTCTCCTCTAGGAGCTTTATAGTTTCTGGTCTTACATTTAGATCTTTAATCCATTTTGAGTTTATTTTTGTGTATGGTGTTAGAAAATGTTCTAGTTTCATTCTTTTACAAGTGGTTGACCAGTTTTCCCAGCACTACCTGTTAAAGAGATTGTCTTTAATCCATTGTATATTCTTGCCTCCTTTGTCGAAGATAAGGTGTCCATAAGTATGTGGATTTATCTCTGAGCTTTCTATTTTGTCTCATTGATCTATGTTTCTGTTTTTGTGCCAGTACCATACTGTCTTGATGACTGTAGCTTTGTAGTAGAGCCTGAAGTCAGGCAGGTTGATTTCCTCCAGTTCCATTCTTTCTCAAGATTGCTTTGGCTATTTGAGGTTTTTTGTATATCCATACAAATTGTGAAATTATTTGTTCTAGCTCTGTGAAAAATACCTCTGGTAGCTTGTTAGGGATTGCATTGAATCTGTAGATTCCTTTGGGTAGTATATTCATTTTCACTATATTGATTCTTCTGATCCACGAACATGATATATTTCTCCATCTATTTGTGTCCTCTTTGATTTCTTTCATCAGTGTTTTATAGTTTTCTATATGTAGGTCTTTTCACCACATTAAGAAATTGAAAAATAAAAGCCGTAAGATTATCTCAATAGATGCAGAGAAAGCCTTTGACAAAATTCAACATCCATTTATGACAAAAATTCTCCAGAGAGCAGGAATAGAAGGAACATACCTCAACATAATAAAAGATAAGTTGACTCTTTTCTCTTTACAAAATACTCACCTATGCCCTTGGCAATAGTTATTGCTCTCAAGTCTGCTTTCTCTTATTTAACACAGTCACTCACAGTTTTTGTGTTTAGAATGTGTGTGATGTATCTTTTTTACTTCATCTCCAGCCTATGTGCTTTTACATTTAATTGTGCTCCTTGGAGACAACATATAATTTGGCCATTGTTTTCTATCCCACCTGAAAATCTATGTCTTACAAGCAAATTGTTTAATCATTTATAGTTAATATAACTATTCATTTATTTGTGCTTGTATCTATCATCTTGATATTTGTTTCTATTTTCTCACATTTTCTATATTACCCTTTTCCTTTTCTTTTCCTGCCTCATTTCTGATCCATGTGTACTTTTAGATTTCATTTTGCCTTTACTGGGGAATCCCTGGTGGCTCAGTGTTAAAGAAGCCATCTGCAATGCAGGAGATGCAGGTTCCATCCATGGATTGGGAAGATCCCCTGGAGATGGGAATGGCTACCCACTCCAGTATTCTTGTCTGAGAAATTCCAAGCACAGAGGAGCTTGTCAGGCTATGGTCCATGGGGTTGCAAAAGAGTTGAACATGAGTTCGTGACTAAACCATAAACATTACTATTAATTTTGTAGGTACATATTTTTATTGTTTTAATGTTTTTTGGTGTTTAAAATATGCACTTTTTTGTTATGAAGTTTCAAATGAGATTGCACTTCAAATATAATGTAAAAATCTACAATAGTATATCCTGTTTGCACAATCCAATTTTTTACTGTATTTGTAGACATATTACTACATATGTCATAAAATCTAAAATAAATTGTTATTAATTTTGCTTTGAAAAGTTGAAAGAAACGAATTAAAGTAATGGGCCCATGGTCCATTTACTCCTTTTACCTGGTAGAAGTCCCTAGTAGGAAGAAAAGGTTAAGTGACTGGAAATGTCTTTGCTAAGTGGGCCTCAGATAGATTAATGAGATTATTAAGAGTAAGGGACCCAACCCCTGAAACACCTGTAGCTGGAGATCCCATCCTGAATAGAACCTTGTGTGTGTGTGAAGCAGTCCCCAGAAATGTCCCAAGCAACGTACAAACCTCTGGACTCTTTTATAATAAAAATTCTTACCACTCTGTGGGGAATCTCCTGAACCTTACTTAAAGTCCTCCAATATTCTAGACTGAGCAGTCACGTCTGACATAGGAAGAAAGGCACCTTGCTTCCATGTCATATATCTCTTCTTTATCTAAGCCTTTTCTTTTATTTATTAAAACCTGATCTTGGGCAAGATCTGTGATTTTGTGAGTCTGACTTGACATTCTGAAACTGTGAGGTAATTCAAGGTTTAAACATAATATGATACTCCTTTATAAATAGATACAGATTAACTAAACACAATAACCTTAATCTTTTTGTGTAGATCCAAATTTTTATCTTGTACTATAAGTCTATTATTGAGAAATTCTCTGAACTTCAGTTTGTTTTTAAAAGTTTTAAATTTATGATTAATTTTGCAAGATATATTTTTCTGTGTGTAAAATTCTGGGTTGTAAGAGTTTTTTAAGTCTGTTTTTCAACATTTTTTCCTTTTATTATTTTCTGGTTTGCCTAGTCTCTGATGAGGTCCATTGTCATTTCTGTACTTTTCCCTCTAAATTTATTTAATGTGTTTGCCTCTGGTTGTTTTTATAAGTTTTCTCCTTAACACTATATTTTATTAATTTGATATACTCTGTGGGTTGGTGTCATTTTCTTGTGTTTATCCTTTTTTGGAATTGCTTGGGGTTTTTTTGTTTGTTTGTTTTTTACCAATATTCTCATAGTTTTCATCAACTTTGGGAAGTGTTTGGTCATTTTTCCTTTGCAGATTTTATCCTCTCTGCTCTTTCTGAGATATGTATGTTAGACCACTTAGACTCAGTTCATGTATCATTGCATTTATTAATTTACTTTATCTGGTATCTTTCTTTTTATATTTGCCTCCATCATGCTCCTTCAATTTGCATAGTTTCTACTATTTTCTATATCTTCAGGTTCAGTGATTTTTACTTCATCCCTGTTTAATGTACTATTAATTCTGTCAGTGGATTTTTCACTTCAGTTACTATACACTTCATTTTGCAATTTATTTCACTTGCCTTACTTCTGTATTTTCAATATCCTTCCGTATTATATTCGTGTTTTCCTTTAAATAGTTAAATAGCTATTTTAGTGATTATATCCTCCACTTTCATCTTTTCTTACATTTTTAAATTTTATTTATTTATTAATGAGGCATAGGGAGATTCCTGTAGGAGAAGAACATTTATAAAACTAGTTCTCCCAATTTCCAGCTGTTGCTTTTTCCACTGCACCACCTGCTTCCCCTTCAAGAGTGAGAGATTCATTCAAAATGAAAGATTCAGCTTGTAAGTGTGTAGAAAGCATCCACTTCATCATCATTTTAAACACCATACTGCAGTTGGAAGTAAGATCTTCCTGCCTGTGGTTCTCAACTTCCCTCTGAAGCCCTTGCAAGCCCAAGTCTGTCTGGAAATCTGCCAGTCCGATGGCATGTGGTTATTTTTAACTGCAAAGTTGGTTACAATTTGGCCAAGACCTTCACAAAGTCATTCTTGAGTTTCTTCAGACCCTTGGTTGGTGCCATCTACTGCTGGTAAATTATTTGTTTCTAAATTTGTCAACTCAGTCTAAAGCACCTTGTGCTTTTCCACTACATTTCCCCCCTCTAGTTGCTAGGCTCTGAAGGACTGCTTTTAGCTAGGAATTTCTTTAGTGCCTGGGCTTTCCCAGTGATTCAGTGGTGAAGAATCTGCCTGCAATTCAGGAGACGCTGGGGATATGGGTTCAATTTCTGGGTTGGAAAGATCCCCTAGAAGAGGGAATGGCAACCCACTTCAGTATTCTTGCCTGAGAAATCCCATGGACAGAGGAGGAAGGTGGGTACCAGTCCATGGGATCATAAAAAGGTTGGACAAGACCAAGCACACATGCTATGCTTTTTTCATTAAGCACTTGATAAATATAGTCAGGGTTTAGATGGGACCAAGAATGAATGTATATTGGCTAAAGACTCAGAATATTTATCTATTGTAGTTTATATCCAGATAGGAAATAGGGGGAAATACACTTATCCTCCCACCATGGGTTGCGGCCAAGAGGGACTGCATGTAAATAATAGTGATCTCTTACTCATGGATGATTTTTACCACCCTCTCCAACTCAGCAGCCCTGTTATCCCCACTCTGTTTCTGAAACTGCTAGGAAAAAGATTCCTTTAATTTTGCATATGATGGTGGCAACTGATTATCCTCCTAGTTAAGGATTATGTTTCCAGATTTTTCCTAGTTTCTTATATATATACAAATATATATGCTTAAAATTATGTGTTACTAGAAGCTTACATTGATGAGGACCGCGAACCAGTAAGGGCCGTCACCGGCCACCAGATCTGTCAGTACCTAATCTTATATTCCATCCTCCAGAACTATGGGGAAAATGTTTTGTTTAAGCCACCCTGTCTGTGCCAATTTTTAAAAACTAATTTTTTATTAAAGTATAGCTGCTTTACAATGTTGCCTTATTTTATGTATTTTATGCTGTAAAGCAAAATGAATCAGCCATACATAAATACACTCCAGGCGGCTCAGTGGTAAAGAATTCATCAGCAATCCATATAGGCAGGGAACATGGGTTGGATCCCTGGGTTGGAAATATCCCCGGAGAAGGACATGGCAACCCAGTCCAGTATTCTTGCCTCAAAAATCCCATAGATAGACGAGCCTGGCTGGCTATAGTCCATAGGGTCACAGAGTCAGACACAACTTCGAAACTAAGCCACAACACATATGTGTGTGTGTGTGTGTGCGCGTGTGTGATATGTATATATATATTCCCTGTTTTTTGGATTTCCTTTCCAATTAGGTCATCACAGAGCATTGACTAGAGTTCCTTGTGCTATACTGTAGGTTCACATTAGTTATCCATTTTATACATAATATCAATAGTCTGTACATATCAATCCCAATCTCCTAATTCCTCCTACCACCCCCTTTCCCCTTCAGTTCAGTTCAGTTCGTTTGCTCAGTCGTGTCCAACTCTTGGAGACCCCATGCGTCGCAGCACACTAGGCCTCCCTGTCCATCACCAACTCCTGGAGTTCACTCAGACTTGCATCCATTGAGTCAGTGATGCCATCCAGCCATCTCATCCTCAGTCATCCCCTTCTCCTCCTGCCCCCAATCCCTCCCAGCATCGAAGTCTTTTCCAATGAGTCAACTCTTCACATGAGGTGGCCGAAGTACCTCCCCCCTTAGTATTCATAAATTTGTTTGCTATGTCTGTGTCTCTACTTCTGCTTTTCAAATAAGATCAGTCTGTGCTATTTAGTTATGATATAATGGGCTGAGATAGTGTAGAATAAGTTCTGAGGGCAGCAACAGAAGAAATAAATCTCTAATGTCCAAATACTTTTTAAAACTCTTGTGCATTATCTTTGCTGTTGTTCCATTAACCAACCAAAACAAGTCACAGAGCCAAGCTCAGAGTCAAGGGGAGGATGAAGACTTGGGGAAGATATCAAACTAGAGGCTATTACTTCAGTTATTGATCATGGGATATTTGGATTACTAATATATTTAAGGACCTGTGGGGCACCCTTTTTCTTAGAGGAAAGTGGAATTGAGTACCCTATAGCATGCAATATAGGACTTAAATAGATTAATACAAAATTAGCCTCTAATCTGTGTTATTTTCTGAAACAATTCATTTCAAAAGTGTTTCCTAAAATTTGTTAACTGTGTCTTCCCACAATTCTTAAATATATATAAAATTGAAATAATTATACAGTTAAAGAAAATTACAAAAATCACCAGTGTTTAAGGGGAGAGTATAAGTGCATCATATTCATAAATAAGAAAATTATATCAGTAAACAATGCAGAGTTGGATTTAGCAAGAAACTAAAGTAGCCACTAGGCTAAAACAATTTTGCTTAAGATCTAATAAACAAGAATTTTTGTGTGTGCAGGGGCATTGGGAGTGTAGAATGTGATTAGAATTACATAGTTTCTTATATGATAAATTCAAAGTGCATTTTATATCACATAGACAGTTTTCATCTGGATATTTTTTAATGAGGCAACAGTGAATTATTCCACAGGTACTAGAAACTCATATCAATGGAACTATTTCTGCTGATTTTAGACTTCAAAAATGCAATGTCAAATATTTTTCTTATGTAGCCTTTTCAAAAAGATGAAAAGTAATTCTCATTATTTATGGGAAGTACATAAACTTTACAGCTGGAACTCAAGACCTGTAATCTTTAATTATCCCTTGACCCTGGGAAAGATTCATTCTCATACAGTGCAGGATATAAAAAATTCTTCATATGTCACAATCATAATCTGTCCATAATTCTGTCCTTTCTACTAAAGTGGGAGACAAGCCTTCTCAAAACTTTGCTAGCTAGGAGTTAAGGTGCCTGTGAGTAACAGGGACTTCCACAATAATTGACGTAGCTTATAAGAATGACAAATAGCATTTGATACAACTTTAATGCTCTGGGCGTTTTTCTAAGTTACATGCGTGTGTCAGCAGTCTCGGTGCCCACAGTGACCCCATCACGTAGGTGTGTTCGTACAGCTAATTCACTCAGTCACGTCTGACTCTTTGAGATGCTATGGACTGTATGCTGCCAGGCTCCTCTGTCCATAGGACTCTCCAGGCAAGGATGCTGGAGGGGGCTGCCATTTCCTGCTCCAGGGATCTTCCCAACCCAGGGATCGAGCCCTCATCTCCTGCGTCTCTTGCATTACATGTACATTCTTTATTGCTGAGTCACCAGGGAAGCCCAACACAGGCAAACATTCAGCTGTTTTTAAAAATGTGAGACAAGAGGGACAGAAGGTTACTTATTTTGCTCAAAAGTTTTATTTAAACATAAAACTCATACATACATACACACACACACACACACTCCTTGATCTAATCTAATCTATTTCCAGCCCAGTATTAATCCTCCCAGCATTGGTACCTTCTATCCTAGTCTGAGGGAGCATTTGACATCTTTCATTTTTCAATCACAAAAAGACGTTTTTTAGGATAAAATTCTATAAATGAATGAAAATAGAAGTACAACGGGTAAACAAAAACATGTAGCAAATTTTACATCTTTTTTCCCCCCTTGGCATCTTTTTTAATTGAACAAGATGTATCTAACCATATGCCCTATACAATAAACCTAGGCTTATTCCAATTACAAGCTAAGTTGCTCATATACTTACGACACATCTGTCATTTAACCCTTTGTCCCAGGTAAATAGATAAATATGTTATTAATGCATTTTAAGGTTAGAGAAAGTAGTTTAATGTTTTCTAGATCAACTCCTGTAAAGGATGTAAGTGTATAAAGAGGCATACCTTCCTTTATGCAGAGGAGCTCTTCTGTAGTCTTAATGTATATGATTTTATTAAGACCTCATCTCTACAACAATAAACTCTCCTCTCAGTTACTAAGGATCAGGTTTTTATACTTGCAAAACTCTTTTCTGATTTATTTACATGTGCCCATTATTCTTTTCCCCGAGTCATTGCAACTCCAACTACTTCTAACTCTTTAAGTCTCTTCTTGACAATTATCTACCCAGAGAATGAAGACTAGAAAACCTATCTCAGTGGAAAATAATAATTTGTTTCTTTTAACTTCTTTCTAAAGAAAATGAATATCACAGTATGATATTACCACCAATAAGTCTCATTTATTTTATTGCCAGAAGGCTGACTGTAAGTTCAAAACTAATAGAGTGTGAGCTTAATGAATGGAGGGAAAGAAATCAGAATTCATGGAAGTTTTATGTCAATTAAAGTTTCTAGCTTTATTGTTTAATTAAATAGAAATACAAAAACTAAAATCAATCTGAAAGTAAGCCCAGTAAGTACTGGTTAATTCAGTGCATCTTGTATATTAAAAGGATAATAATAATCCATTTGTCAGTGCCCTGTTCCTCTCTTGTAGAAGAAATACGTCAGCATGAGAGTTAAATCAATAATGAGATGATAGAAACCAGATACTAGTATATTTGATGTCTTTGAAATAGGCTGCTAAGATGATCCCGTTTCCCTCACAAAAATAAAGTAAATATCTGACTTAGATAACTCTGCTAACTGTCTTCAAAGTTTAACCTGAATGGGTTATAAATAGGCTTCAGAAAGCATAGAACAGACACTAAATAAAAGGAGTAACTAACCCTTGGGTTCTGCTCCCATTTATCCTCAATGAATTTCTTTTATTCAGTGATACAGAATCTAGGAATTACTCATGTGTTTAGTTGTTGAGTCATGTCTGACTCTCTGCAGCCCTTGGACTGTAGCTTGCCAGGCTCCTTTGTCCACTGGGCTTTTCAGGCAAGAATACTGGAGTGGGTTGCCTTTTCCTCCTCCAGGGGATCTTCCCAACACAGGAGTAAATCCACAACTCTTGTGTCTCAACAGTGGCAGGTGGATTCTTTACCACTGGTGCCGCCTGGGAATTACTTATATAGGGTAATTATCATCAGACACAGAAATGATGCTGAAAAATAGTTTGGTAACTGATTGTTTTTCTTGTCTCTAAATTTCTCTTTTTCGGAGATACCATACCCAGACATCAGGAATCAATTAATAAGAATAAACTTTGTTTAGAGAGAATTAGTAACATCTGATAAACCCAACTCAGCATTAGGAGTGAATATATTATTGGCAAACAACTCAAGAAAGTTGGGTGTCACAGAAGCAATACTCTCTGAAGGAAATCAAACACAAAACAGGTAAAACCATATCAAACAGCTTATCTGAAGTCACATAATAGGCAAAGTGACTGATAGTGATAGAAACCAGAACAGAGGTTCCTTGAGGAGGGAGGCTGATGAGAAAGGGGATACTCAGTTATCTGGGGTAGCTGTAGTGTAAATAGCTTGATAGGAATATCTGCATTTGTCAAAACTGATTAGATTTATTATCTGTGCATGGTAATGTATGTTCATCATTTGTTGCTATTGTTGTTTAATCACTTAGTCACATCTGANACATGCGTGTGTCAGCAGTCTCGGTGCCCACAGTGACCCCATCACGTAGGTGTGTTCGTACAGCTAATTCACTCAGTCACGTCTGACTCTTTGAGATGCTATGGACTGTATGCTGCCAGGCTCCTCTGTCCATAGGACTCTCCAGGCAAGGATGCTGGAGGGGGCTGCCATTTCCTGCTCCAGGGATCTTCCCAACCCAGGGATCGAGCCCTCATCTCCTGCGTCTCTTGCATTACATGTACATTCTTTATTGCTGAGTCACCAGGGAAGCCCAACACAGGCAAACATTCAGCTGTTTTTAAAAATGTGAGACAAGAGGGACAGAAGGTTACTTATTTTGCTCAAAAGTTTTATTTAAACATAAAACTCATACATACATACACACACACACACACACTCCTTGATCTAATCTAATCTATTTCCAGCCCAGTATTAATCCTCCCAGCATTGGTACCTTCTATCCTAGTCTGAGGGAGCATTTGACATCTTTCATTTTTCAATCACAAAAAGACGTTTTTTAGGATAAAATTCTATAAATGAATGAAAATAGAAGTACAACGGGTAAACAAAAACATGTAGCAAATTTTACATCTTTTTTCCCCCCTTGGCATCTTTTTTAATTGAACAAGATGTATCTAACCATATGCCCTATACAATAAACCTAGGCTTATTCCAATTACAAGCTAAGTTGCTCATATACTTACGACACATCTGTCATTTAACCCTTTGTCCCAGGTAAATAGATAAATATGTTATTAATGCATTTTAAGGTTAGAGAAAGTAGTTTAATGTTTTCTAGATCAACTCCTGTAAAGGATGTAAGTGTATAAAGAGGCATACCTTCCTTTATGCAGAGGAGCTCTTCTGTAGTCTTAATGTATATGATTTTATTAAGACCTCATCTCTACAACAATAAACTCTCCTCTCAGTTACTAAGGATCAGGTTTTTATACTTGCAAAACTCTTTTCTGATTTATTTACATGTGCCCATTATTCTTTTCCCCGAGTCATTGCAACTCCAACTACTTCTAACTCTTTAAGTCTCTTCTTGACAATTATCTACCCAGAGAATGAAGACTAGAAAACCTATCTCAGTGGAAAATAATAATTTGTTTCTTTTAACTTCTTTCTAAAGAAAATGAATATCACAGTATGATATTACCACCAATAAGTCTCATTTATTTTATTGCCAGAAGGCTGACTGTAAGTTCAAAACTAATAGAGTGTGAGCTTAATGAATGGAGGGAAAGAAATCAGAATTCATGGAAGTTTTATGTCAATTAAAGTTTCTAGCTTTATTGTTTAATTAAATAGAAATACAAAAACTAAAATCAATCTGAAAGTAAGCCCAGTAAGTACTGGTTAATTCAGTGCATCTTGTATATTAAAAGGATAATAATAATCCATTTGTCAGTGCCCTGTTCCTCTCTTGTAGAAGAAATACGTCAGCATGAGAGTTAAATCAATAATGAGATGATAGAAACCAGATACTAGTATATTTGATGTCTTTGAAATAGGCTGCTAAGATGATCCCGTTTCCCTCACAAAAATAAAGTAAATATCTGACTTAGATAACTCTGCTAACTGTCTTCAAAGTTTAACCTGAATGGGTTATAAATAGGCTTCAGAAAGCATAGAACAGACACTAAATAAAAGGAGTAACTAACCCTTGGGTTCTGCTCCCATTTATCCTCAATGAATTTCTTTTATTCAGTGATACAGAATCTAGGAATTACTCATGTGTTTAGTTGTTGAGTCATGTCTGACTCTCTGCAGCCCTTGGACTGTAGCTTGCCAGGCTCCTTTGTCCACTGGGCTTTTCAGGCAAGAATACTGGAGTGGGTTGCCTTTTCCTCCTCCAGGGGATCTTCCCAACACAGGAGTAAATCCACAACTCTTGTGTCTCAACAGTGGCAGGTGGATTCTTTACCACTGGTGCCGCCTGGGAATTACTTATATAGGGTAATTATCATCAGACACAGAAATGATGCTGAAAAATAGTTTGGTAACTGATTGTTTTTCTTGTCTCTAAATTTCTCTTTTTCGGAGATACCATACCCAGACATCAGGAATCAATTAATAAGAATAAACTTTGTTTAGAGAGAATTAGTAACATCTGATAAACCCAACTCAGCATTAGGAGTGAATATATTATTGGCAAACAACTCAAGAAAGTTGGGTGTCACAGAAGCAATACTCTCTGAAGGAAATCAAACACAAAACAGGTAAAACCATATCAAACAGCTTATCTGAAGTCACATAATAGGCAAAGTGACTGATAGTGATAGAAACCAGAACAGAGGTTCCTTGAGGAGGGAGGCTGATGAGAAAGGGGATACTCAGTTATCTGGGGTAGCTGTAGTGTAAATAGCTTGATAGGAATATCTGCATTTGTCAAAACTGATTAGATTTATTATCTGTGCATGGTAATGTATGTTCATCATTTGTTGCTATTGTTGTTTAATCACTTAGTCACATATGACTCTTTGCAACCCCATGTACTGTACCACACCAGGCCCCTCTGTCCATGGGATTTCCCAGGCAGGAATACTGGACTGGGCTGCCGTTCTCTCCTCCAGGGGGAGCTTCCCAACCCAGGGATGGAACTCAAGTCTCTTGCAATGGCAGGCGGATTCTTTACCACTGAGCCACCTGGGAAGCCCTGTGTTCACCATACCTCCACATGTAACATATAAACTTGGATACACAACAGAATGCTTAATGTTTTTGTTTTGATACCCTCTGAGTGAGGAAGTGAGCATTCTGGAATGGAGGTTTGCAGAGGAAAGGCTTCATCCTTGCTGGTTCCATATTAACTACACTAGTCATCTTTTATTTCTATTTAGCTAAGATTATCCCATTTATAGGCTTCCCAGGTGGCTCAGTGGTAAAGAATCCACCTACAAATGTAGGAGAGACGGGTTGAATCCCTGGGTCTTGAAGATCTCCTAGAAAAGGAAATTGCAACCCACTCCAGATCAGTTCCAAATAAGAAAAGGAGTACATCAAGGCTGTATATTGTCACCCTGTTTATTTAATTTATATGCAGAATACATCATGAGAAACACTGGTCTGGATGAAGCACAAGCTGGAATCCAGATTGCCGGGAAAAATATCAATAACCTCAGATATGCAGATGACACCATCCTTATGGCAGAAAGTGAAGAACTAAGGAACCTCTTGATGAAGGTGAAAGAGGATAGTGAAAAAGTTGGCTTAAAGCTCAACATTCAGAAAACTAAGATCATAGCATCCGGTCCCATCACTTCATGGCAAATAGATGGAGAAACAGTGGCAACTTTATTTTGGAGGGCTCCAAAATCACTGTAGATGGTGACTGCAGCCATGAAATTTAAAGACACTTGCTCCTTGTAAGGAAAGTTGTGACCAACCTAGACAGCAAATTAAAAATCAGAGACATTACTTTGCCAACAAAGGTCCATCTAGTCAGGGTATGGTTTTTNGTGGCAACTTTATTTTGGAGGGCTCCAAAATCACTGTAGATGGTGACTGCAGCCATGAAATTTAAAGACACTTGCTCCTTGTAAGGAAAGTTGTGACCAACCTAGACAGCAAATTAAAAATCAGAGACATTACTTTGCCAACAAAGGTCCATCTAGTCAGGGTATGGTTTTTCCAGTAGTCATGTATAGATGTGAGAGTTGGACTATAAAGAAAGCTGAGCACAGAAGAACTGATGTTTTTGAACTGTGGTATTGGAGAAGACTCTTGAGAGTCCCTTGGACTGCAAGGAGATCCAGTCAGTCCATCCTACAGGAGATCAGTCCTGGGTGTTCGTTGGAAGGACTGACGTTGAAGCTGAAACTGCAATACTTTGGCCACTTGATGCAAACAACTGACTCATTTCAAAAGACCCTGATGCTGGGAAAGATTGAGGGCAGGAGGAGAAGGGGATGACAGAGGAGGATGAGATGGTTGGATGGCATCACCAACTCAATGGACGTGAGTCTGGATAAACTCCAGAAGTTGGTGATGGACAGGGAGGCCTAGCATGCTGCAGTCCATGGGGTTGCAAAGAGTCGGACACAACTGAGTGACTGAACTGAACTGAACCAGTATTCTTTCCTGGGAAATCCCTGGGACAAAGGAGCCTGGCTGACTACAATCCTTGGGGTTGCAAAGAGTCACACATGACTTAGAAACTGAACAACATACATTGACATATAGCATTATGAGTTTCGAATGTACAAGACAATGATTCAATATTTGTATATGTTGCTAAATGATTAGCACAGTATGTCTTTAATTAACAATAAGTTTTTGATACTGTAACTACCTAGTCTTTGGGCAAAAACTCTTATATTACCCAATTCCTCCCTTAGCTCTTAGGAACAGTCTCTCAGAGCTATCTGAGATGCTGTGTCCCAGGCTTAAGTATTTAGTTTTGTCTGCCAAAGAAAACATAACTCTCAACTTTTAGGTTGTATATTTTTTAAAGTCGACATGAGGATGAACTTTTTTAAAACCAAAAGATCCAGAGGTTCTTCCAGAGCATTGTAAGGAAGGAGGCCAACTTGCCAACTCTCTTGTCCCCCAGAAATAGGGACTCATTAGCTTCCTTCACTGGCTTCAAGCCCTCTGTAATGGTGTTTTATCCATCCCACTCAAGACACTTCACGACAATAAGAATTTGAACCCCTGAATGCAGCACTTTAGGCAACAACCAAGGGCAAACATAGAGCTTGTCTGTATGGGAAGACTAGTTGTAAATGCAGGAGGAGGACATACTCCATGGGAGAAATGATGATGATTCCAGGCTTCTTTCATCTTCCTGTGGATGGAGTGTGCTTAGTTAAGGAGGCAGATAGGAGATGGCATACCCCAGGTACTCTGAGACCAGTATCACCAGGATAAATGGAATATTTTTTTAAAAAATTTTACAAGATGTCTAGTTTCCAGAGGGTGTTCAAGACACATAAACAATGGAGCGATGGTTTGAGAGGAGCTGTAGAGGGACAGTGAAGGGCCGGGACTCTGCCGGCAGTCTCTCTGGTTCTCTGGCTCCTCCATATTTGGACACAGCTTTAGGCTTTTGACCTGGCCTCTCTGTGCTCAGACTCTCCTTATGTACACTGGGTGTGAGATTAATTGTCTCAAAGGGAGAGAGTGGTCCACAGTGCCCCTTCCCTGGACATTTTCACCTCCTATTGCTGTTTCCCTACCACCAAATGAAGTCCTAGACACAGAGCATAGACTCAATAGATACGTATTACATGATGAAATAAAGAGTGCACAGTAAAGGAAAAGAAATTGTCAGTAGATATACCATCAGCCCTCAAATCTGCAGGGCCTGCATCTGCAGATTTAACCAACCGCAGATTGAAAATAGTACAAATAAAATCACAGAAAGTTCCCCAGATTAAAACCTGGCTTCGCTTTGGGTTGGCCACCATTTACATAGCATATATATTATCTTTACAACACTTTACATAGTATTTGCTTTGAGTTAGGTATTGTAAGTAATATAGAGATGATTTAAAGTGTATGGGAGCATGGAAGCATGTACAAAAGTTATGTGCAAATAGGAGGAGAATGGTTATTAAGGAATCAAAGGGACATTGATTAAGCAGATCAGCTTTAGGAACAAGTACATTTGGAAGGTGAGTTCCAAGACCGTCTCTGCCTCAGTCTCCAGCAGAATGTACCCTCTTAGGAGGGTCCAGACTCCAGTGTGGAGACTGCAGCAAAATATGCTCCTGCTTGGCAAGACTCACACGCCTCTCTGTCTTTAGCCTTTGTCTGCTCTACTGATTTTTCAATAAATTCAGCCTTCTGTACCTGAGGGTCTGTCTTATATGTATTCAAGCAACTCGGATCAAAAGTGTTTGAAAAAAAATAAATTTCCAACAAGCTCTGAAAAGCAAAAAGTGAGTTTCCTGCATGCCAGCGACTATTTACATAGTACACACATTGTATTTACAATCATTTACATAGCATTTACATTGTATTAGCTATCATAAGTTATCTAGAGAGGACTTAAAATCTATGGGAGGAGGAGAGTAGGTTATTTGCAAATATGCACCATATTGCATCTGTATAACTGCATTCATAAGGAGGTCATTAATGATGCTAACAAGCATAATGTCAGTGTCCTAGAGAAACCAGGAACTACAAAACAGTGACGTGGATGTATGTCAATCAAACCAAATTGGATTATTTTTTAATTTGTTAAGAATTAAAATGACTAGAGTGAGAAATAGGGGTCAGGAGGATGTTGCATGCATTATAAAGGGGAAATTAAAGGATTTTAGATACAGTCGTCATTCCAGGAATTCATTCTAAGACCCCCATGGATAGAAAAATCCACAGATGCTCAAATCCCTTGTATAAAACGGTTCATATTTGCATATAACCTGCTCACATCCTCCCATAGACTTTAAATCATCTCTAGATAACTTATGATAGTTAATACAATGTAAATGTTATGCAAATGATTGTAAATACAATGTATACACTATGCAAATAATTACCAGCATGTAGCATATTCACATTTTGATCTTTGGAGCTTCCTGGAATATTTTTTCAAATATTTTTCATCCAAGTGGCTTGAATCCAAATAAGCCAGACCCCCGGGTACAGAAGAGTGACTACTGAAAAATCAGTAGAGCAGACAAAGACAAAAGACAGAGAAGAGTGTGAGTCTTAGCAAGCAGGGAGGGAATATTTGCTACAGTCTTGACACTAGAGTCTGGACCCTCCTAGGAGGGTACATTCTGTTGGAGACTGAGACAGAGATGGTCTTAAGGGATTCACCTTCTATATGTACTTGATCCCATGACCGATCTGATGGATCAGTTTTCCCCTGCCTTCTTCATTACCATTCTCCTCCTATTTACTTCCAGGCATGGTTCTCCAAGCAACAAGCATATCCAAGTGAAATGACGGTTCTCCATACTTGTGGCAGTACTGAAAATAATGAATGATTCGAATGTCTGGGTACTAAACTAGTCTGCAATCAGAAAGTTTTCAATTCCTCATGTTCAAAAAATTTTTGTACTACCTAATAGAACTGTCAGCTTACATAACATTAAAAAATAAATGGAATAATTGATCCCACAGGGCTTATTAGTGTATCACTTGGAAAGAGGTTCTCAGAATTTTTATTCGTAGCAAGACATAAATATAGTAATGGAACTGAAGATGTAATGACTCATTCTAACATGCAAATCATTTAACTTATTTTAAAGCCCCATTTTTTTAATTAAAATGCTCAACAAATATTTTCTATGTATTTAATTTTAAATTTGTCAGCTTGATTCATTTGTGGTAAGAATAACAGTGATGATAATTCAAACTAGAAAAAATGTTGACACCTAGAGACATATGGTAATAGAAAACTTAGAAAAAAATAGTAACTGATTATATCTTGTGTATGAGTATGCATTTAATACCAATTAATAAAATAATTTAAGAATAAATACATTACTATAAGGTAAACTTATTTTGGAACAAAGTAATGGAAATGCAAGTTCATGATGATAAAAGGGAAATGTCAACTTTATGATTATAAACAAGCTTGCTGATTGGATTCATCTGTATTTTGTCAAATTAAAAGGTTAATGTAGCATAATTTAAAATGTCCATATTTGCACAACATCCTAAATTAAATATATTTTAACCATGTAAAACACATGATAAAATATTTTGATTTAAAGTTTAAATTTTTTTTTAAAAGCTTTTAGTTTAAAAGTAATTTTTAAATGATTTTTTCAGGCACATGAAGGAATCTTCTGAAAACTGCTAGCATTAAGTGTTAGCAAAGTGGTTGGACAACAACAGAGATACATTCCTTATACAGGAATAAATTATTAAGTCAGGTAAGGCACAGCACTGTGTGCAATCCAGACAGACCTGAGTCATGTAAACAGTTGTCTTCATTATTGCTCTGTAATCTAGGCTGAGGTGCAGGCATTTGTTAAAGTATTCAGAGCTTAGTTGATGATGTGATTTTTTTTTTCTCTCTCTCAAGTGTTCAGAATTTAAAATTGCTTCTGCAGAGTTATAGACAAAAAGTGATTATGAGAAATCATTGCATTATTTTAGTTCCTGTTAATTAAATATAAATGAAGCCATGGTTTTTAAATCTACAAAATCACAATCTTAATTGGAATACAGGCTTGCTTATTGAATTCTCATCCTTGACATACTTTAATTGATACATAGCAAAATTAAAATATATCTGTGGGATACAAAGAAGTGAGCTGTTAATTGTAAAAATGAAATATCTTTCTCATCCAGATTCCTGTAATAAACTTGATGGCAAGTAGAGTACTTTATTAACTTCACAATATGTACAGAATAAAACCAATAATTAAAATACTCATTCACAGAAACAACTTATTTATATGCAGTTCTGGTTGCCAAGCTTAACAATCATTAAATTGAGAACAATACATATGAGTATTACAGCAGGATTCACAACATGGTTCAAAAACTACTATGGGATTATATAGTCATATTTAGTGTGTTTCAGATAAAACAGAGAAGGAGATGGTGTTAGCAATATATTTTATACTTTAATCATGCTGAAGAGAAACACTGTCACATAACAATCCTCCAATAGCAGATATATTTGGGAGCTTGCAAAGAGTAAGTGCAATGTATTTTCAAAAGTAATTATATTTAAACATCTTTTCATATTATTATATACTTATATGAATGTCTTAGACCCAAAGCAAAGACTGAATAATTATTTTCCTATGGGAAATATGTTATTTCATGTTTATATAGAGACAGAAGATGAAAACCTTCACAAATTAAAGAAAATGAAGATGTGTGTTCAATAAATCTAATATTTGACAATTTACCCTACCTTTGGTACACCATGTTCATCTCTCATTGGTATTTTCTATTTAGCCCAATTGATCCTGAAAAAAGTACACTCCAACTCATTATTCTAAGCTTACTGAAAGAAGCATTTGTTAATTTCTCCATGATGAGATGTATGTGATTTGCTCTTCTAGTTCCTGTTACATATTTAATTAATAGAATAACAACAAATATTTAGAATATAACACAGGCAGGTCCCTCTTTGCTTTAGAACAGCTACATGTGACTTGATATTGTTAGACCTTACAGTCTTTTCCTAGGACCCATCGCTCCAAAGATCACCGAGACTCGGATTCGATGCAAACAGCAGGAGGATTTATTGGGCCGGCGCGCCGGGGTTCAGTCACCTCCAGGGAGGAATGAACCCCGAACAGTCGTTACAGAGCAGTTTTTAAGCACAAAAACCACAAACAGGTACAGCTAGGGTGGGGACAGTCTGATTGGTGCACAGGTCTTAACCTTTACAGGGATAGACTCGTTTGTTATCAGGTCTAAACGGCTGGTTGGGGCCACATTTTGACGGTTAGCTGTTTCCTGGAAAAACAATTTTTTGGAAAGTCCCCGAAGGAAAAATAACCCCTGAGAGAGCCTAAAGGCCACATTCCATGAGATAAGAACCTGCTCTCAAAGGTTTAGAAAAAATTTAACTTTTTCTCTCAATATTCCATTGGAATTTTAGACTTGAACAGTGAGTTGTATAAGTTGTGAGAATACTCAGAGTTGTCATTTAGGAAAGTTTTATTTCTACCATTCATGTTCAAGATTCATGTAGCCAGAAGACTCCCAGTATATACTTACTGGTTGATGATGTAATATTAAATTAGCTAAGTGAGATGAAACCTCAATTCTCCAATCACGTCTTTAAATGAAACAATTTTTCCCAATGAACCTTAGTATAGGCATAAGAAACAACAGCAACAAAAACCCCACCCTACTGGTAGAGAATACTGCTTGTAATTTTACTCAAAAATTATTTATTAAATTTAATAATATAAAAAAAAACTTGCTGATCAATACACCTGTAAGATATAATTCCAATTGAAAGGAAGTTTCTCCCAGAAGGTCTGAGAAACTATTCTTATTGAATAATCATTTTACAAATATCCCTGGTGAGATTAGACAATTATTTCCCTCATCTCTATGCACTTTCTTTATTTTAAAATCTTTTTTGTGCTTTAAAAATATTTCAAAAAGAGAGCAAACATTTCTTCAAGTACTAGGAAGCATAATTTTTAGAATGAACGAGGTTTTTCAATCACTGTTGAATTGGTATAGCAAATTTATTTATTTTGTAGTATTTTTAGCAATTGGAAAAATAAATCATTTTCATTGATGTCTAAATAGCACATAAAATTAGAAGTTGAAGATAAACTGGGTGGAATCTTAAAAAACACACAATAGAATTTGGAAAACAAATGAGAAAACAAGGCATATAAAAAAAGTGAGAAAATTATTCTTTAACCTTTCAAATCCCATTGCTTGAGAAGGAACTGTTTATATAAAAACAGAGGTTCTCAAACTTTGAAGTCTAACAAATGCTTTAAACTAGTCAATTTCATTAAAGTCTCCCTAGAGCTTCTGTTTATGTGGATCATATCTATTGATATTTATCATTTTAGTAATTTAAAATAGTAATTTTTAAAATATTAGTATATTTAAAATAATACACATTAAAATTTAACATAAATGTAATACTTTCATGGAATAGAAGAATATTTCTTAAAACCACACACAAATTTAACTAGAAAGCAGAATGTTTCACATTTTGTGAATTTCATTAATGTCTGATTGAACAAAATATAGCTCTATTCTCATGGCTATTGGGTTGGCCAAAATGTTCCTTTGGTTTTTAAATAAAAATAAAAGATATTTACAACAACACATTCACCATTTCGTTCTACTATCTTCTATTTTTCAAACAACTGCACAATTCCGTCTTCCCAAAACTTTTTATCTTTTTGAGCAAAGTACTGGTCCACACCATGTGACTTTTAGGGTTTTCCAGAGAATTGGAATTTTTTCCATTAAGATAATTTTTAATTGACAGATAAATGGACATCTGATGTTGTGATGTATGATGAATTTGGCAGATGCATTGGAACTTCCCAGCCAAGCTCTAACAGTTTTAACCTGGTCACCAAAGGAACATATGGTCTTGTGTTATCCTGGTGGAAGATGATACATTTTCTGTTGACTAATTCTGGATGCTTTTTGTGGTATGCTGCTTCCAGTCAGTCTAACTGGGATCAGTACTTGTTGGAATTAATCATTTGGTTTTCTAGAAAGAGCTCATAATAGAGTTTTCCTTTCCAGTGCCACCACATACACAATATCATCTCCTTTGGGTGACTGCAGCCATGAAGTCAAAAGACACTTACTCCTTGGAAGAAAAGTTATGACCAACCTAGATAGCATATTGAAAAGCAGAGATATTACCTTGCCGACTAAGGTCCGTCTAGTCAAGGGTATGGTTTTTCCAGTGGTCATGTATGGATGCGAGAGTTGGACTGTGAAGAAGGCTGAGCGCCGAAGAATCGATGCTTTTGAACTGTGGTGTTGGAGAAGACTCTTGAGAGTCCCTTGGACTGTAAGGAGATCCAACCAGTCCATTCTGAAGGAGATCGGCCCTGGGATTTCTTTGGAAGGAATGATGCTAAAGCTGAAACTCCAGTACTTTGGCCACCTCATGCGAAGAGTTGACTCATTGGAAAAGACTCTGATGCTGGGAGGGATTGGGAGCAGGAGGAGAAGNGAATTAATCATTTGGTTTTCTAGAAAGAGCTCATAATAGAGTTTTCCTTTCCAGTGCCACCACATACACAATATCATCTCCTTTGGGTGACTGCAGCCATGAAGTCAAAAGACACTTACTCCTTGGAAGAAAAGTTATGACCAACCTAGATAGCATATTGAAAAGCAGAGATATTACCTTGCCGACTAAGGTCCGTCTAGTCAAGGGTATGGTTTTTCCAGTGGTCATGTATGGATGCGAGAGTTGGACTGTGAAGAAGGCTGAGCGCCGAAGAATCGATGCTTTTGAACTGTGGTGTTGGAGAAGACTCTTGAGAGTCCCTTGGACTGTAAGGAGATCCAACCAGTCCATTCTGAAGGAGATCGGCCCTGGGATTTCTTTGGAAGGAATGATGCTAAAGCTGAAACTCCAGTACTTTGGCCACCTCATGCGAAGAGTTGACTCATTGGAAAAGACTCTGATGCTGGGAGGGATTGGGAGCAGGAGGAGAAGGGGATGACAGAGGATGAAATGGCTGGATGGCATCAGGGACTCAATGGACATGAGTCTGAATGAACTCTGGGAGTTGGTGATGGACGGGGAGGCCTGGCGTGCTGCGATTCATGGGGTCGCAAAGAGTCGGACATGACTGAGCGACTGAACTGACCTGAACTTGGATGAAGATCAGCCTTTGGTGTAGCTGGTGGTGGTTCATTTCCCATGCCCCATGACTACATACATTTAGCAAGTTTCTAAGAGATTACTCTAGACAGAATTCAATGTGGTGTTTTTCTAACATTACTTTTTCATGTAATTTTCTAAGGACTGTGTTAGATTACTTTGTTTGTTCATTTTACAACATTCAGCTGAGGAAGATGCCCATGGCTATGTAGAAACTTGTTTATTCCTTTTAAAAATCCTATTTGTGTTCAGTGACTTTAGTACTGTTTTATTTAAAATTAAGTGAACATGTTTTGAGCAATACAATACCATTTACTAAATTACAATTGCATTAAATTAAGCCAGCGAGTGATCCTCCTGAAACATCAGCTCTCAGTGTACACACACTAAATCCAGACTTTCTGTTTCCTAAATTAAGGTGGAAAACTTCATTACTCTACCTAAATGCCTGCATATGTGTGGACTGCAGGCAATTTAGAGAGCAAATAAAAAAGGAAGGCAAGGCTTCTTTGTCATTTTCATCTTTTCTTCTGGGGGTAAAATGTAAATTGAGGGCAATTTACAATAACATTGTTACTTCATTTGTTTCTGAGATATCCTTGCCACATTTGCATGAAGCTATATGAGTAATTTTTTTTAATAAAACATGAAGATTTTATGTATGAGCTATTCAACCTTATACAAATATTTTTAACTGACATTTCTGATTTCACCTTAAAACAGGTATCAATATATAGCCAAGTCCATTAGCTATGTACCTAGGCTAACTTTGTTGGACTTTTGAAAAAATTGGACTTACAAAAGTGCTCTCAGAGTGGAAATCATACACATGCAGGGGGCTTACTGTATTCTTAAATGAATATTAATTTTTAAGAATTTTTATCTTTAGGTTAGAATTGCAGGATAGCATGTAACTCAAAATATGATACATAAGATAGATAGCACTGTGTTTTGTAACATGCCAAAAGATTAAGCAATAGTTACTATCACAGGCTTCCGAGGTAACTCAAAATACGATACATAAGATAGATAGCACTGTGTTTTGTAACATGCCAAAAGATTAAGCAATAGTTACTGACTATCACAGGCTTCCCAGGTGGTGCTAGTGGAAAGAACCTGCCTGCTAATGCAGTAGACACGAGAGCTGCAGGTTCGATCCCTGGGTCAGAAAGATCCTCTGGAGGAGGGCATGGCAACCCACTCCAGTATTCTTGCCTGGAGAATCCCATGGACAGAGGAGCCAGTCAGGCACAACTGAAATGCCTGAGTGTGCACACACATGCACTGACTATTATATAGAAGTTTCTGAAGATGATCTTTCCTGAATTCATCTTAACATTCATTTGGCTCTTCTTTTCTACAGAGATAGAATACTTGTTACTTATAACTTAAATATATGAAATTATATTTCATTATTTTAAGCTTTTCAGCAAACTCTTATGAGAGAAAAATGGTCACTCAAAACAATACACTATAACCTTATCTCACCTAGGCAATACAGTGTGTATCTGTGTATGTATGGGTATGCATTGGGCTTCCCAGGTGACTCAGTGGTAAAGAGTCTACTACCAATGCGGAAGATGTGGGTTCAATCCCTGGGTTGGGAAGACCCCCTGGAATAGGAATTGGCATTTCCCATAGTATTTTTGCCTGGAAAATCCCATGGAGAGTGGAGCCTAGTGGGCTAGAGTCCATGAGGTCTCAGCTGCTGCTGCTGCTAAGTCACTTCAGTCGTGTCCGACTCTGTGCGACCCCATAGACAGAAGACCACCAGATTCCCCCGTCCCCAGGATTCTCCAGACAGTGGCACTGGAGTGAGTTGCCATTTCCTTCTCCATGAGGTCTCATAGTCGGACACAATTTAGTGATTGAGCACACAACACATGAAAACAACAATGGTAATGTATTATTTATATCATATTACATCATATACTAAAAGACTGATAAATCACTTTATCTCCTTAAATTGATTCTTCAATGGGTACCCCAAAAATATAATCAGTTGTATGTGTTACAAAAATTTAATATAAAAGCATATTGCTTCCATTTTATGAACTAAACTTCAAAGCAAATTAATAAGCTCTGTGACAAAATTTCCCATGCTATCTTAATCTCCAGATTTTAACTTAATAGTCCAAAACTCAATTTAATTAACCAAAACCGGGCATAATTTAAATTTTTTGTTGATTTGAATACTAATGTTAAACCTCAAATTCAAGTTTGCTAACAGTGATATTTTTAAAAATAAGATTTTCCAAAAAGTAAGAGTTAAAAGTATAAAAATATGTTGTGAATTGATGCTATCATTCTATGAAATACTGACTTTTATTAAAATTTACTTTTAAAAGGATAGATGGACTTGGCTATCAGATTTTGCATAAAACATTAGCATGATAATCAACTACAAAAAAGGAAAAACTATCTTAAAAACTAATCAGCATTCTAGGAATTAGCAAAGACTTTCATTTTTCTAGATCTAAGAAACACTGTAATAAAAGAAATTACCGCTACCACAGGAAAAATAAGCATTTGAAAATTTGCATACCTACAATCCTCAAATCCTTGCTTTGCTTTTTCTGGCTGGAGGATAAGGAAACTGGCGCGGGGGTTGGGGGTGGGGGTGGAGCAGAGGAGCTCTGCAAGAGAGAAAGGTAGGTGACTTGATTTACCCTTCATGTAAAAGCACACTAGTGGCTGGCTTCTCTGGAGACAGACCATAGTTGACTTTTGAACAACACATTGTGGGGGGTGGGGGAAGCGGGGGGAGCATGGACCCTGCCTGTGTCTTCTGTACATGGAGGGAGGTCCAAGGCCCACCATGGGGCTCCAAACCTTCCCACTCAGGGATGGCTGTACTCCTGATTCAATCTCCCTTAACTACTGTGACCCTAATTCAATCTTTGTTATGGGTGTCGGGAGACTTCAGAAGGCATGTTCATTTAATGGGGGTCGGGAAACTTAAAGAAGTTGATAAGTATTTATTGATTAAGTCAGGGTCAGGAAATCTAAGGCCTTTGGTTGGTTCGATGAATGTCAATAGGTTTATGAAGGAAGACTGATTGAATGGGGGTCACAATACTTAATGGCCTTGATTTAAATTACAGTTGGTCCTGTGTATCCATGGTTGCTCCACAGATTTAGCCAACCTTGGATCTTGTGGGACTGTAATATTCACTTTTGAAAAACATCTATAGGTAACTTGACCCACCCATTTCAAACTGTTGCTCAGGGTCAATAGTAAATGTTTCCTGTTAGTAGCAGAATCATTATCTGTGAAGCTTATAGCAGAATGAGTCTGCCTTATGGGTACATAAGGACTTCCTTTGTAGCTCAGACTGTAAAGAATTTGCCTGCAATGCAGAAGACCTGGTTCAATCCCCAGGTTAGGAAGATTCTCCTGGAGAAGGATATGGCAACCCATTCCAGTATTCTTGCCCAGAGAAGCCTATGGACAGAGGAGCCTGGTGGGCTACAGTCCATGGGGTTGCAAAGAGTTGGACATGACTGAGCAAGTAACACTTTCTCAACACTAAGGGTATATATATATAGATATATGCATGTATTTGTTGCTCAGTTATGTCCAACTCTTTGTGGGGGGATTCCCTGGTGAGCAGTAAAAAGCCCTCCTGCCAATGCAGGAGATGCAGGTTTGATCCCTGGGTCAGGAAGACACCTTGGAGAAGGAAATGGAAACTCATTCCAGTATTTTTGCCTGAAAAATCCCATGGACAGAGGAGTCTGGTAGGTTACAGTCTATGGGGTCTCAAAGAGTTGGACATGACCAAACAACTAAACAACAAGAACAGTGTGTGTGTGTGTGTGTGCGTGCGTGTAACTGCCATGTGACATATGTTATTCTCTCTAAAAATATTGGGTTGCTTTATGACTGATACAGCATCTTCTGTGTATTTGCTTAGGAGATATATGATGTGAAAAAAGAAAAAGAAAACTCTTGGGAGTTAAGCTACTTCATACCTGCATCAAGGTTACTAGTGCCCTCAAAATTCTTATGGTAATTTGATATTGGGAAAGATCTTATAATTTGTGCAATGCATTTGATGTTCTGATATTTTGTGTTATATCAGGATTCTAGAAGCAAGATTGCCCTTTCAGACTTTGTAGACATAATGGTTGAAACACCAAGGTGTTTCCCCTGAATTCTCCACCATAACTGTGTAGATAAAGGCAACTTAAGAGCAAAAGTTAAAAGAGAGCTTGTATTACATTACAGACCTGGGTCCCACTTTTTTCTTATCCCTGGCTTGAATGTCAGTCAGGCAAAATTTGTATTCTTATAGAATGGAAGGCTCAATTAGCATTTACTTTGTGAAAAAGTATAGCTAAATTTCATGGTATGTTGGTATAGCCTTTGAGTTAGAACTGAAAACCTGTGAGGGAAAATCAGTATATGACATTAAGTGTGTCATAGTCACTACTTCTTGGAGGAAGTATTTTGGGGAGAAGTAGGGACCATTGCTATGGCACCTTAGTGACAAATGGTGTCCAGTGCATAAACCCTGACAAAATTCAAAGAACAAGTGATTCTGTGACAATCCTGGAAATTAGAGGGCTGGAGAAACCAAGCAAGCAATCTAGTAATGAGAAATTCATTATTATTTCCCAAGGTGCTGCTAATAAGGAACTTCAGAGGCTAACAAGACTATTTGCTTATGGTAAAACTGTCATTCTCATCTAGGAAACTTACTGTGCCCTGTTCTTAAAATCAAGATGAAGAGGTCTGAGTTTGCATGTGGTCTGGGCAGAAGCATTTGAACATCTTACACAGTAAATGCTAAAGGCTCTCCAGGTCGGTACTTATGATCTGTGTGCTCAGATAATAGACCATGCTGGCAGACAGGAACCTTTGTCCTAAATTGAAAA